>JAPVLO010000155.1:3000000-3566070 GCA_027257055.1 Cephalopachus bancanus
TGCCTGAGCCCATGGGTTCAGCCTGGACAGCACAGCAAGACATCATCACTTCAATAAATAAAAAATAATTAGCCGGGCATGGTGGCCCACACCTGTAGTTCCAGCTACTTGGAAGGCTGAGGCGGAAGGATCGCCTGATCTCAGCAGGTGGAGGCTGTGGTGACTGTGAGCATGCCACTGCACTCCAGCCTGGGCGACAGAGTGCGCTCCGACTCCAAAAACAAAACAGGGATACAAGCAGGTTGAAGTGAAGGTTAGAACATGCCTGGCACCTGATACTCAAGGCCTCAGGATTCCTACCTACTTCAGTGTGTGTTTCCTTTAAAGACAACAACCTTCTGGCCAGGTGTCGTGGCTCACGCCTGTCATCTCAGCACTTTGGGAGGCTGAGGCAGGAGGATTTTTGAGCCCAGGAGCAGGAGTTCGAGACCAGCCTGGACAACATAGTGAGAGATCATTTCTAAAAAAAAAAAAAAAAAAATCAAACAATTAGGAACCATGGTGGTGCATGCCTGTAGTCTCAGCTACTTGGGAGGATGAGGCAGGAGGATCACCTAAGTCCAGGAGGTTGAGGCTGTGGTCAGCCATGATTGTGCCACTACACTTCAGACTGAACAACAGAGTGAGACCCCTGTCACAAAACCAAAAATCTAGCAGAACGTGGTGGTTCACACCTGTAATCCCAGCTCTTTGGGAGGTGGAGGCTAGAGGATTCAAGAGCCCAAGGATTCAAGACCAGCCTGGGCAACATGGCAAGACCTCGTCTCTACACTAAATCAAGAAAAATTAGCTGGGCATGGTGGCGTGTACCTGTAGTTCCAGCTACTCGGAAGACTGAGATGGAAGTGTCACCTGAGCCCAGCAGATCAAGGCCGCAGTGGCCATGAGCATGCCACTTCATTCCAGCCTGAACAACAGAGTGAGACTCCGGCTCAGAAAAAAAAAAAAGACCCAGCCAGGCTCGGTGGCTCAGCCTGTAATCCCAGCGCTTTGGGAGGCTGAGGTGAGTGGATTGCCTGAGCCCGTGGGTTCGAGACCCGCCTGGGCAACTTGGCGAGACCTCATCTCTACAATGAATCAAAAAAATTAGCTGGGTGTGGTAGCACGCGCCTGTAGTTCCAGCTACTTGGAAGGCTGAGATGGAAGGATCGCCAGAGCCCAGCAGGTCGAGGCTGCGGCGGCCGGGAGCGGCCACTGCACTCCGGTCTGGGCGATGGAGTGAGACTCCAACTCAAAAAAAAAAAAAAGACCTTCTCTTTCTCAAGTGCAGCGCAGTCCTCACAAGAAGATAGTTTGCTTGGATACAATGTTACTGTCTCGTCTCAGACCCTGCTTCTATCTCCCCAGTGTCCCACTAACGTCTTTTATACCAGCGGTCCCCAACCTTTTTGTCGTCAGGAACGGTGGAAGACAAATTTTAAACTCAGCTGGTCTCAAGCTCCTGGGCTCAAGCAGTTCTCCCACCTCAGCTTCCCAAAGTGCTGGGATGACAGGCATGCTCACAGCCACCACAGCCTCTACCTGCTGGGGTCAGGCGCTCCTTTCGCCTCAGTCTTCCAAGCAGCTGGGACTATGCAGCCCAACCTCCCTGCCTATCACCGCCTCAGCTCCCCTGGGGTCATCAGGCGTTAGATTCCCATAAGGAGCCACAACCTGGACCCCCTGCGTGTGCGTGCAGTTCCCAGTAGGGTTCACGCTCCCCTGAGAATCTAATGCCGCTGCTGATCTGACAGAAGATGGAGCTCAGGCAATGCGAGTGACAAGGAGCAGCCAGAAAGACAGATGAAGCTTCTCTCTGACTTGCCTGCCGTTCACCTCCTCCTGTGTGGCCAGTTCCTAAGGGCAAGCATGGCATGCGGGTGTGAAGGGGCTGGAACTCCCATACGCAGCAATGGGAATGTAAAACAGTGCCACTACTTTGTGTTTGTTTTGTGTTGTTTTTAATAGAGACAGGGTTTCACTATGTTGCCCAGGCTGGTCTTGAACTCCTGGTCTCAAGCAATCCTCCCACCTCGGCCTCCCAAAGTGCTGGGATGACAGATATGAGACACCATGCCCGGCCTACTTTGGAAAGCAATCTGGCAGGGTCTCAAAAAGTTACACAGAGAGTGACCATTGGACCCAGGATTTGGCCCACTCCTAGGCACACACCCAGGGAGAAGCAAACACACATCCACACAGACACTTACACACCAATGTTCACAGCATCACCCTTCACGATAGCTGAACAGTGGAAAAAAGCTAAACGTTGGTTCACTGATGATGGATAAACACAACGTGGTCCGTCCACACCTCGGATGTTACCTGGCCATAGGGAGAACAGAATTCTGGTCCACACTACCACATGGGTAACCCTCAAACTCATCAAGCTTAGTGACCAACACAGAAGGTCACAAGTCATGCAGTTCCATCCTATGAGATATCCAGAACAGGCAAATCCATGGAGACTGAGAGGAGATTCGTAGCTGCCAGGGACCAAGGGAGTATGGGGTGTGGTGGCTGCTGAGGGCGTGAGTTTCTTTTAGAGATGATGACATTGTCCAGCTTGGTGGACGTAGCTTTTTAATTGCAGACTTGAGATGGGTGAATTGTGCTTATGTGTATTACATCTCAATAATTTTAAAACCCTCTGTAAAACCATCCACCGGCTTTCCCAGCCACTCACCTCAAAGCTGAAGCCCCTCACCACGGCCTGGCCCCTCCCCCATTCCCCTTGCGCTAAGGTCACACGGTCCCAGTTCCTCAACCCCACACACACTCCCACCCTGGACCATGCATGGGCACTGCTGCCTCTGCCTGTGACCTTCCCGGCCCAGACACCCATGCGACCCGCTCCCTGCTTCCATCAGACCTGCCCAAACACCACCTCACAGCAATGACTTTCCGGGCCCATCCACACGGACTCACATACATGCAGACTCAGCCCACCCACATGATGCCCCAGCTCCCGGCCTGCAGCTCTGTCCCCAGGGCCCTGATGAACCTTGGTTGACATTACTGCCTCTCTGCACCAGGATGGCAGCCCCATGAAGGAGGGGACTCTGCCCCTGGAACAACATATGGCACACAGTAGGGGCCTAATAAACATTTGTTTGATAATGAATTCACAAACACCCCCCCCCACACACACACACATGCTATTGTGTAGGCATTCAAGACAAGAGTAATTCCAAGAGAGGAAACCACTACTGTACTAGCATTGATTTTTTTTGTTAGTT
This sequence comes from Cephalopachus bancanus, assembly GCA_027257055.1. Lineage (NCBI taxonomy): Eukaryota > Metazoa > Chordata > Mammalia > Primates > Tarsiidae > Cephalopachus > Cephalopachus bancanus. Next base: position 3,003,219 of record JAPVLO010000155.1, read on the forward strand.
TGTTTCCCCACACAAGAGTCTCCTGAGACTAATGTTTTCTTTTTTTTTTTTTTTTTGAGTTGAAGTCTCACTCTTTTGCCCAGACTGGAGTGCAGTGGCCACTCCTGGCCACCGTGGCCTCGACCTGCTGGGCTCCGGCGATTCTTCCGCCTTAGCCTTCCAAGTAGCTGGAAGTACAGGCGCGCGTTACCATGCCCAGCTAATTTTTTTTGTATTTATTGTAGAGATGAGGTCTCACCAAGTTGCCCAGATGGGTCTTGAATTCGCGGGCTCATGCAATCCACTCACCTCAGCCACCCAAGGCGCAGGATTACAGGCTGAGCCACCGAACCCGGCTCCTCTCATCTTTTTTTTTTTTTTTTTGTGAGTTGGATTCTCACTCCGCCACCCAGACTGGAGTGCAGTGGCCACTCCCGGCCACCGCAGCCTTGACCTGCTGGGCTCCGGCGATCCTTCCACCTCAGTCTTCCAAGTAGCTGGAACTACAGACACGCGCTACCACACCCGGCTAATTTTTTTGATTTATTGTAGAGATGAGGTCTCACCAAGTTGCTCAGGCAGGTCTCGAACCCACGGGTTCAGGCAATCTACTCACCTCAGCCTCCCAAGGCGCAGGATTACAGGCTGAGCCACCAAGCCCGGCCCTCCCATCTTTTATAACAAAAAATGAAATATACGTAACACCATCAGCTCAGGAGAGCCTGGGGGAGGGGAAACAAGTGAGGCGAGTCCTAGGGGGGTGAACTCATGGAGACAGAGCCGGAGGATGCCAGCATCAGGCTCATCAGCAGACTCGGCACAGTGGAGGAAAGGACCAACGATTTGAAACTATCCAGACTACAATGCAAGAAGAGGTAGGAAGAGGAGGGAAGGGAGAAGGGAGGAGGGGAGGAGAGAAAGGAGGAAGGGAGGAGAAAGAGGGGGAGGAGAGGAAAGAGGAAGAGGGAGGGGAGGGGAGGAAGACACCAATACAGCACAGCTGGGAAAACAACCCACACACTTGAAATAGGTCAATAGGAATTATCCAAACTATAACACCAGGAGGAAGGAAGAGGATGGGGGGGAAGAGGAGGGTAGGGAGAAAGAGGAGGAGGAAGAGGAGGAGGAAGACAGTAATGATGACAATGATGATGAGATTTAAAACCATTTAAGACACTATAGAAACCTGACATCCATGTCACTGAAATCCCAGAAGGAGAAACAGAGACCAAGAAGAGCAGAAGATACCTTTGAAGACCGAACTTTGAGAATTTTACAAAACTAATGGAAGACACGAGGCCGCAAATCCAAAAAGATCAGAGAACCCCAAGCAGGATTATTTTACTTTAAAAAAGACACATTATATTCAAAATACTGAAAAAATAAAGAGAAAACCCTGAAGGCAGCCAGAGAAATCAAGGAAGAAAGAAAAGAATGACAGTGGATTTCTCACCAAAAACTATATAATCCAGAGGACAATGAAGTATCCTTTCTGAAGTTCTGGGGGAGGGGGACGAATTCTACCCCCAAGAAGAAACAAATGAAAGATTTTTTTTTTAACTTCAGAAAAATAAAATCTGAGATAACTATCAGTATCTCAGGGAAGGTTAAAGGGAAGGTTTTCAGGTAGAGGAAAAGTGAAACCAGACAGAAACTTGGACCTACACAGAGAAATGAAGAGCTCTGGAAACTGTTAAAACAGAGGTGAGTTAGAAAGTCTGTTTTAATCACTCTAAAATATGTCCTGCCTAGAGCAAAAATAAAAATGAAGGATGTTGGATTCACAGCCTGCATGGAAACATGCATGTACGCCAACCACAGCACCAGTCGCAGCACAGCGGGAGTGACTGAGAGCAGGCAGTGATGCTCTCACACCACACATGGACTGGCCGGTTACTCGCAGGTAGACTGAAAAACTAAGGATGTACACCTATTGTAAACCCCAGGACAGCCAGTAAAATATTATCTGCTGTTTAATATAAATACAGTAACAATCTGCAGTGGAGTTTAAAAGATGTAGAGAAATGAAATGTAAGAAAATTAGCACAACAGGGAGGGAGGGAGAATTTTTTTTTTAGTCAGGTTCTCACTCTGTCACCCAGGCTGGAGTGCAGTGGCACAATTACAGCTCTCCACAACCTTGATCTCCTGGGTTCCGGTGATCTTCCCACCCCAGCCTCCCAACTAACTGGGATTACGGGTGCACACCACCACACCCGGGTAATTTTTTTTTTATTTTTGTAGAGACAAGATCTTGTTATGCTACCCAGGCTGGTCTCAAACTCCTGGGCTCAAGTGATCCTCCAGCCTCAGCCTCCCAAAGTGCTGGGATGACAGGCGTGAGCCACCATACCTGGCCGAGGATGGGAGCAAAGTTTACTCACATTTCTTTGACCAATCTAACCACATCTGTAAAATGAGGACCATGCTTATCTCATAGGATTAGGAAGAGAATTGAGTGAGCTCACATATACACATACCAAGTCCAACACCTGACATGCAGTAAATGCTTGGTAAGTATTTGCTGAGTGAACCAGTGAGTTGTTCAGTATCATATATTTATTAATTATAGGACGGAGTTAGGACTTCTTCCAAAGCAGAGAACCCCCCAAACAGCTGAATGTGGGTTTCCTATATGGTGCTCTCAAGGACATTGACTCATTGCCAGCAAGCTCTGCATCATTGAGTTCTGCTCTGGGAAACAATCTATAATCAATCCCACCTCCCAGAGCCTGCCCCCCACCCCCAGTCAGGAGCTTGTAAGTGAGGGAGACGGAGTTTAGCCATGGCAGTCAGGAAAAATAAACTTACCTCGACAAAAGGACAGCAAGAACCACAAACAGCTTATGTCGAGAAAAGGAATGTTTTCACGTCCTCCACATCTGGGATGCACATTTATCCCGTGACGAGCCCTTGCACTTCTGTGTCTGACCTCAGGAAGACCCCACAGTGTCTGGCTGGTTTGAAGATGAATGTATAAACCACACACGGTGAACCAGCCAATAAATATGCTTCAACCCGCCCTTGACATGGAAATATGACTGTGAATCCCGATGGCTTTGCGCCCACGTCCTAGGCCGGGAGCAGCCTGTCAGTTCATGGACAGATGTTCAAGTGGGTTGTTGGACAGTGGAATTACCCATCTTCCGTTCTGCAAGGGAGGAGCATGGTCCAACTTGGATAAGGGGAACCTCTTGAGCAAAGAGGCTGGAGGGGAAGCCCAGAATGCGTCACAGGAAGCAGGCCAGCCTCGGAGGCTGGCGTGCTGAACACTCTGTGCTCCTGACAATCCCAGCCCACCATTTTTCTCCAGCAGTTTCTGCACTGACCAGTCACGCATGGGTGTGGCCAGCACCCTGCCTGATCACACAGCCAAAGTCCTGATCTGTCCAGCCTCTCTGCCACTGCCTCGAGAGACACCTGCTGTCCAGCCTCGGAAGCCATCCAGCCTTGGAAGTGTCAAAGACACGTCACCCTGTGGGACAGCCTTGCACCAACGGGAAAAGAGCTGGTGGACAGCCCCCTCTCTGTCTCCAGTGGACAGTTTTGCCCCCGCTGAGTCAAGTCACAATGGCCAGTGCACAGGCAAGCAGCAGCCCTGACCAGGGTCCACCTGCTCACACCACTGCTCTGGGGATCACTCTGTCAAGTGACCAGCTCACGGAATTTCCCAAATTTAACAATTTACCAATTGTGTTTATCTGAGCTTGTTGTAACTGTGTAGCAATTTACATAGAATGGGGTAGTTTTAATCGGCCTTGAAGATTTCTACAAAGCTTTAGGCAACTGGTTTTCATGTTGTCTCCATAATAGTATTTTTCCCAGCCAAAGGGAAGGTGTGCAGGAGACTGGGCAGCCTGAGTCACCGATCCTGGGTGGGGGAGCAGGAGACAAAACCGGATGGTGTCGGCAGAGGGCGTCCTGCTCCCCGTCCTCTCTGGCCCTAACAGCCCTGCAAAGCTGGGAGCCCGTACTCTGGAAGCCGCTGGGTCTGGGTATCAGATCCAGCTCCCGGTGACTCCAGGATGCCCATAACCTCCTTATAAAGAAGGGGTTCGCCAGGCATGGTGTTTCATGCCTGTCATCCCAGCACTTTGGGAGGCAGAGGTGAGAGGATTGCCTGAGCCCAGGGGTTCCAGACCAACCCGGTCAATTTGGCGAGGCCTCATCTTTACAACAAATCAAAAATTAGCTGGGCATGCCTGTAGTTCCAGCTACTTAGAAAACTGAGGCGGCAGGGTCACCTGAGACCATCAGGTCGAGGCCATGGTGGCCGTGAGCATGCCCCTGCACTCCAGCCTAGGCCACAGAGTGAGACCCAGACTCAGAAAAAAAGGGAATGCTCTACCATCTACCCCAGGGGACTAGAAGCAGGGTGAAATAAGACGCCCTGTGTGTGACTCTTAGTACAGCAGGAGTCTGAGACAGGTGGGAGGCTTTATTATCACTGCAGCCCCAAATGTTGCCTGACGAGCTCCCACCTTTCTGAGGAAATTGCTGGAAGGTATAAGATTGCTCTCAGCTGGAGACCTGCTCGTTTGTTCCAGCTCTTTCCAGAGGGCCACCGGTCTTCCAGCACTGGACTCAGCTCTAAGAATATTCAGAGCCAAGACCTGCCCTCCAGGGGCTTCCCATCTAGGTCCAGGAGGTGTGGACAGCCCGGGGCAGCCTCAGTAGGAGGAGGAACCTTGCAAGTGGAAATGGGGGGGGACAGAGAGTGTCAGCTGGACAAAGACAAGGAGACTAGGAGCAAAAACCACAAATGGACCCATCTGGCAGAAGTCTGGGACTCAGAAAAGGCCCAGGGGAGACAGGTGTCCAGGGTCGGGGAATCAGATGACTGAGAACTTTATATACCAAAAAGGAAATCGATTCTTGTTTTCAGTGAAAGCACTCCTTTAGTGGAATGGGAAGTTTTTCTTTAAATTCCCAAATTTTAGGCCAGGAACTGTGGCTCACATCTGTCATGCCAGCACTTTGGAAGGCTGAGGCAGGAGGCTTGCTTGAACCCAGGAGTTCAAGACCAGCCTGGGCAACATAGCGAGACCTCGTCTCTACAAAAAATTTAAACATTAGTCAGGCATGGTGGTGCACGCCTATCATTCCAGCTATTCAAGAGGCTGAGGCAGAAGGATCACCTGGGCCCAGGAGATCAAGGCTGCTGTGAGCTGTGATCATGCCACTGCCCTCCAGCCTGGGTGACAGAGTGAGACCCTGACTCAAAATAAAAATAAGACCCCCAATTTGAGTAGGCACCTCTGGCACCGATAAGCACCCTCCACCTAGAGAGCTAGCTGCTGGACTCCCGAATCCTACAGAAATCCTCCCGGGCTCGCAGGGGTCTGACCCTCCATGTGGTCTGCCTCTGTGGAGTCACATTCAGTCCTGTTCTGGCCCCAGATCCCTTTGAACAAGCCCCATGGGACGGTGTGCTTGTCTGAGCTCGAGACGGACGGCATCGCCTGGTCAGGAGGAGGAGGCGACTGTGACTGGTGGATGCGGTGGAACTTCTGAGTAGCTGGGACTTGGTGATGCCGCCCTGCCTGGGCAGCAACGGCACCTCTGCCAGGAAGCTGCCCAGCTGTGGGAGCTGGAAGAAGTCCCTCCACATATCCAAGCCTCAGTCTCCTTATCTGTAAAATGGGAATGACAGCGGCGCCCGGCCTCACAGGGCTGTTGTAGGGAGTCAATGCAATGAGTCTCACTCAACATGGCGCCTGGTGCACAGGAAGCCCTCAGTGAGAACTAGCTATGTCACCACCACCCCCACCACCCCACCCCACCCCACAGCCGAGTGTGTGAGTAGATTGCCTGAGCCCGTGGGTTCGAGACCCGCCTGGGCAACTTGGCAAGACCTCATCGCTACAATAAATGAAAAATTAGCCGGGCGTGGTAGCGCACGCCTGTAGTCCCAGCTACTTGGAAGGCTGAGGCGGAAGGATCGCTGGAGCCCAGCAGGTCGAGGCTACGGTGGCCGGGAGCGGCCACTGCACTCCAGTCTGGGTGACAGAGTGAGACTCCAACTCAAAAAAAAAAAAAAAGATGGTAGCAACACTCATATCATAATCCAACACGGAGTGGGGGCCCCTGCTGGACATGGGGCAGAGTGCTAGTGTTGGAAGGCAAATGCCCAGTGGGGGTCACCCCTCCTCACCCCAAGGCTCAGGACAGACATTGCTAGTTGATCAGGATCACCTGAGTCCAGGAGGTGGTGGCTGTGGGGAGCCATGATCAAGCCACTACATCTCAGCCTGGGCGACAGAGCAAGCCCATGACTCAAAAATAGATAAATAGGCCAGGCATGGTGGCTCAAGCCTATAATTCCAGCAGTTTGGGAGGCCGAGGTAAGGGGATTGTCTGAGCCCACGGGTTTGAGAACAGCCTAGGCAACTTAGCGAGACCTTATCTCTACAATAAATAAAAAAATTAGCCAGGTGTGGTAGCACATGCCTGTAGTTCCAGCTACTTGGAAGGTTGAGGTAGAAGGATCATCTGAGCCCAGCAGGTTGACGGTGGGGTGGCCGTGAGCCTGTCACTGTACTCCAGCCTGGGCAATGGAGTGAGACTCCAACATCAATCAATCAATAGCCTTGTGTCAGATGATTTTGCCCAAATGTGTGTTCTGGGTTCATTTGGAGGTGCTGGGCTGAGCCCCAGTGCTCAGCAGGTGAGGTGTATTCACTGAATTTTCATCTTAGGATGTTTTCAATTTACGATGGGCTTATGTTACCCATATAGCCATTGACTTCTGTCGCTTGGCAGGTATCAACCCCTGCCTGCCATCAAGGATTCAGCAAGGGGATTTGATTACAGGCAACAAGCCAGAACTCGGGGATTCCCAGGGAACACCTCCCTGAGCTGAGGGCTGGGTGGGGGTCACAAGCCTGGGGCCTTGATGGCTAATCTGGTCAGATCTCGACCTGACTGGTAAACACAGCCCAGCCACTGGCACGTCATGGTCCTGCAAGCACCCGTCATACAGTCCATCAAGTTGGCTTTCACTCCAGGAGCCTGCACCACTGTCTCACATCAAGACAGTTTCATTTTAAACAAGTGGGTAATCTCAGACTGTCATCAGGTGCATCTTCCATAGCATAACATATCGTATCCGTGTGAGATTTAGTGACTTTAATAAACAAGCCCATACCTGAGACTTACTAAGGGCCATTTGCTGTTCTAGGGACTTTATGAATATTCGCTCGTTTAACCTTCATAACAACTCCATGGAGTTAGTGTTGTTATTAGCGCCATTGTACAGAAGAGAAATTGAGGCTTAGGGGAGTTAAATAATCTACCTAGGGCCTCGCAGCAAGGGAGCTGGGATTTGAACCCGGGCAATATGGCTTGGAGGTCATACACTTAACCAGCAAGCCATGATTCTTATCAGATTACCAGACCCACACCATACCATGTTAACAACTTGAGTCTGTGCCTTATGAGCTCTGCTAAACCAAAAGCTTCTTGAGGAGAGAAATGTTTCATCTCTTGTATCTCCTACAGTGTGTGCCACATGGTGGGCAACTTGTGTTGGATCTCTGGTGCCACACTTTAACGTGTGTTGGATCTCTGTGCCTCAGTGTCCTCAACTTTTAGTTACTTTCTTTATGGTTTTTGTAGATGCCTGGGAAACAGCAAGACCCCATCTCTAAAAAAATCATAAAGAAAGAAATTAAAAGATGAGGACACTAAGGCACAGAGATCCAACACACATTAAAGTGTGGCACATTAAAGTGTGGATGATGGGTGGTGGTTGGGTGGTTGGGTGAATGGGTGAGTGAATGGATGGATGGATGGGTAGGTGGATGGATGGTGGATGGATGGGTGGGAGAATGGATAGATGCATGGGTAGGTGGGTGAGTGGGTGAATGGAGAGGTGGCTGGGATGGGAAGTTAAACAGGTGGATGGATGGATGGGTGGGTAAGTAAATTGATGAACAGGTTAGAAAACTGAGGAATAGAATCATTGTTCTGGTTGTGAGAAGTTCATCTCCTTTCTTCAGAAGTGCTGGGAATTTCCAGGTTTTCTTTCCGCAGTCTTTGACAAGGGTTCCACTGCAGAACAAGATTTGGCTATAAATACCTCTTCCTTTCCTGAGGAAAAACAACCCCTCTTTCTTCTTTCTTGCAAGTGACACGAAACATTTCACATGGCCCCAAGCAGATCTAGCACCTGAGGGTCAGGAGCTGGGAACTTCACCAAACACACACATCATTAAAGTTCTCCTGAAATCAATGTAGCCCCTGCTTCATGACCATGAAGAAAGAATTAAACAAACACTGAGAGGGGAGAGCTCATTATCCAGGACTGCTTGACAGCTCAGGAAGAGTGCAGCTACATTTGAAGCCAATTAAGAGGCCCCACGCTGGCCGTCAGCAGCACATGAGAGACTGGACTGTCCCCAGCACATAGTAGGCACCTTGTAAAATGGGTCACACAAATCAACAGGGTCAGATGAGCGGCTTCACCTATGAGGCTCTGCCTGGGGTCCCCCTGGGCCGTGTGTGACACGGGCTACAACACTCAGTGTCCAGGACAATGCGTGACATGCAGAGCTAACAATCTACACCAACGACAAGTGCCAATGACTCCGTCATGTGTTTTCATTTAACAAGCACCTCCTGAGCACTGGCTTCCCAGGCACCACTGAAAGGGCTTCACAACAATTAATTCACTGAATCATTGCAGCAAGCTCACATGATAGGAGCTATTATCATCCCCATTTTGAAGATGAAGAAACTGGTCAGGAGCGGTGGCTCATGCCTATCATCGCAGCAATTTGGGAGGCTGAGATGGGAGGATCGCTTGAGTCCAGGAGTTCAAGACCAGCCTGGGAAACATAGCAAGACCCCATCTCTAAAAAAAAAAAAACCGTAAAGAAAGAAAAGAAAAGATGAGGACACCGAGGCACAGAGATCCAACACACATTAAAGTGTGGCACCAGGATTGGGGCTAGACCATTCTGCTCAGAGTCTAGGGAGCAGAGAGTAGGGGCATGAGAACATATGTCTCACCACAGCTACTTACACACAGCCCTCATCTAACCCGTCCCAAACCATGTGACATGGATATTCCCACACCCAACTTCCCACGGAGGAAATTCAGCTGCAACACTCAGGAGACTTGCCCAGGGACACTCTGTGTAAAAGGTAAAGCCTGCATTTGAACTTGGGACCCTTATTCCCTGAGCTGCAGAGCCCCACCCACTGCAAGGGGCAGATTCCGAGCCACCTGTCCAGCCAACACCCAGTGGCCCCTGGTGGCCAGTGAGCACTTGAAACGGGACCGGGGCCACATGGTGAAACATAGTTCATATAGACTGAGTTAAACACTATATATTATTCCAACTGAGTTCACTTGTTTCTCTTTTTTTTTTTTTAGGGTGCTCACTGGACAGTCATGTATTTGTTTGTTTGCTTGTTTTGAGACAGGATCTCACTCTGTCGCCCAGGCTGGAGTACAGTGGCACAGTCATAGCTCACTGCAACCTCGACCTCCTGGGCTCAAGCGATCATATTGTCTCAGTCTTCCAAGTAGATGGGACTACAGCCATACGCCGCCATACCTGGCAAATTTTTGACGTCTTTTTGCAGAGACCTAGCCAGCCCACCAGCAGCCCACGTCCCCCTCCTCACAGCGCTCCAGCTCAGGCCCACCCCACCCTCTTGTTCCCTGTCTCTATGCCAGCTCTCAGCAAGGCCGCCAGAGAAAGCCATCTATATCCCAACCAGGTGGGCACCTTCGGGCCTGGACCCCAGGTCCCAGGAAAGCCCCAGGGCCTTCTCCTAACGTTGGGCTCATGGTGTGGTCTCCATCCCTGATCATGGTCCAGGCCTCCGTCTGCTCCAGCCACACGGCGCCAGCCATGCCCACCCTGGAGGCCTTTGCCCTCTGCCGGGCGCCCTCTCCCCCTGGTGCCCCTCCCCACCTGCTCCCCCTCCATTCCATCCTCCGCCCAGGGTCCCTCTTCAAAAGGGTCCCCACCACCTTCCCAAGTCAGCCCCTGCCCTGCCAGTGTCTGACATCGCATGTGTCCAGGGCTGTCTGGATAGTCTACAGCCTTGGTGTCAGGCCTGCCGGAGGGAAGGACGGCGTCTGTGAAGAGGCACCCCTTGGTCCTCAATTTCATTAACACCTAATAAAAACTGGAGGTGCTGGAAACTCTGGCCACTGCCTTCCCAACGCATCAAAGTTCACCACTCCCAGTTGAGCATGATGGTTCATGCTTGTAATCCCAGCACTTTGGGAGGCAGAGGTAAAAGTATTGCCTGAGTCCAGGAGTTTGAGACTAGCCTGGGAAACAAGGTGAGACCTCATCTCTACAATAAAAAAAAATCAGCTGGGTATGGTGACGTGAGCCTTTGGTTCCAGCTGCTTGGAAGGCTGAGGCAGAAGGATTGCCTGAGCCCAGCAGGTCAAGGCTGTGGTGGCTGTGAGTGTGCCACTGCACTCCAGCCTGGGTGACAGAGTTAGACTCTGACTCAAAAAAAAGAAAAGTCTACCACTCCCAGCCCTCAGGGCTCAGAGCACAGCATGTTGTAGCCTGTTGATCCCCGGCATCTCACACCCGAGTGTGGCCTTGTCCCTGTCAGCACACCCAGAGAGACATGTGACCTGCCACACTGTGGTCGGGGTCTTCCCCAAGGCCAAACCAACCGCTGCTCGCCCTGCCTTCTCCTCCTTACGTGGTGACCATGCCCGTCGGCTGTCAGTAGCAGGGAAGGGATGGACAGAGGCTTTTTCCACATGTGGTAGCATCATGCACACACCAGCGAGGGCGCAAGGAGCTGCCGGGCCTTCATGGCATGTGGGACACAGATCAACAGGCCACGGCGGCCACGTCTCCGCCTCCCAGGCTGTGATGCCCACTGCCCCCCAGGGGACAGGGTCATTGACCCAACGAAGTCCGATACTGCAGTACATGTAGAGGAGTTTAAGACTATTCGGGCTTAATAAGGGGTGCTCTGAGCCAGGCACGGTGCTCACGCCGGTAATCCCAGCGCTTTTGGGAGGCAGAGGCAAGAGGATTGCCTGAGCCCACGAATTCAAGACCAGCCTGGGCAACATGGCGAGATCTTGTCTCTACAATACATAAAAAAACTAGCTGGGCTTGGTGGCGAGCACCTGTAGTTCCAGCTACTTGGAAGGCTGAGGTGGACGGATTACCAGAACCCAGCAGATGGAGGCTGCAGTGGCCATGAGCATGCTGCTGCACTGCAGCCTGGGTGACAGAGTGAGACTCCAACTCAAAAAAAGAAAAAAGGAAATGTCCAGAAATGGGCAGATCCAGAGAGAGATTCCAGGGGCTGAGGAAGAAGGAGAGGAGGCGTAACCGCCTCATGGGCACTGGGCTTTTTTTTTTTTTTTTTTTTCATTTTTTCTTTTTTTTAATTTCAATGGCTTTGGGAGTATGGATGGTTTTTGGTTATATGGCTGCCTTGTATAGTGGTGAAGAAACTGAGGCTTTAAGTGTGTCATAGGGAGGGGACTTTTCATCCCTTTCTCGACTCCCTTCTGAATCTCCAGTGTCCACCGCGTCATCTTCATGTCTTTGTGGGTCCTTTGTTTGGCCCTCACTTGTGAAAACATGCGGTGTTCGGTTTTCTGTTCCTGCATTATTTCACTTAGGATGGTGGTCTCCAATTCCATCCAAGTGGCTGCAAAAAAATTCCTTCCTCCTTGTTTATGGCTGAATAGTACTCTCTTGTGTGTACGTACCACATTTGGCACCGGGTTTCTTTTGATGGTGATGAAAATGTTCTGGAATCCACAGTGATGGTTGCACAACATAGTAAATAGATTTAAAGACCACTGAGTTGTCTACATTAAAAGGCGAATTTCGGCCAGACTCGGTGGCTCAGCCTGTAATCCCAACACTTTGGGAAGCCAAGGCGAGTGGATTGCCTGAACCCCACGGGTTTGAGACCAGCCCAGGCAACTTGGGGAGAACGCCTCTCTACAATAAATCAAAAAAGAAATTAGCCGGGCATGATAGTGCATGCCTGTAGTTCTGGCTACTTGGAAGGCAGAGGCGGAAGGACTGCCAGAGCCCAGCAGGTTGACGCTGGGGTGGCTGTGAGTGTGCCACTGCGCAAACTGGGCGATGGAGTGAGACTCCAATTTTTTTTAAAAGTGAATTTCATGATATGTCAATGATATCTCAGATTTTAAACTTCAATCCATACACAACGCTAGGCTACTGAGCGTAAGACCCACCTGACACAGTTGCTGATGCCATTCAGACCTTCATTCAGTGGCTCTGCTGTCCCTTGGCACTGGGAAATGACAGAAAGGTGCCCTCCCCCAGGGACAGAGATGAAGAACAAGTCCCTCCTTTAGGAAGGGAAACCAGAGGCTACCATGTAGGAAGTAGCCAGCTTTGGACATGCTGGGGATGGGAACTGGGCATGTCTCACACCTGTCATCCCAGAGCTTTGGGAGGCCAAGGAGAGAGGATTACTGAGGCCAGGAGTTCAAGACCAGCCTGGGCAACATAGCAATACCTCATCTCTGCAAAAAATGAAAAAATTAGGTGTGGTGGCATGCACCTGTAGTCCCAGTTACTTGGGAGGCTGAGGTGGGAGATTATTTGAGCTTAGGAGTTCAAGGCTGTGGTGAGCTATGGTCACACCCCCGCACTCCAGCATGAACAACAGAGGAAGACCCTGTCTCCAAAACAAACAAACAAAAGTGGCCAGCTTAGAGCTTCACAAATAATATTTATTGACATTCATAACAACATCTCCCAACTCCACTACGACTAGGAATCCCTGATGATGAAGAATTTGGATTGGATCTAGGGTATTAATTACATCATATGAGAAAACAACGGACATCATGGAGTCTTCCTGATCTGGGGACTTTCCTTAAAGTCTTGATTGTCCTAACACTCTCACTGATGTTCTTGACAGTCGCTGAACATTCCAACTTCACACCCCCCAAAAGTGGCTGGAAAGCAAAGAGAAAGGCAGTTACTGGGACCGTTCCCAGGCTGGGACCACGGTGAGCTCAGCGTGCCCTTGGCAGGAGCCTCCACGGAGCAAAGGCAGAGGTGCCCCATGTCACAAGGCCCGAGGAGTCCCAGGCAGGGACAGGGTGCGAAGACTATCAGGCTACGTGGGTCTCTCCCAGTCCTGGGCTGGAGGGAAGGGCTCTGATCTGGTGCTCCGTCCCCAGCCCACCAGAACAGTCTTGGCCAGGCCCTGAGAGGGACTGGGTGCCTGGCCCGGGGTCTCATGGGCACCCACAGGCCCACGCTGATGGGATGGGCGCCCCATGAGGCTGAGCGGTACCTGCACCTCTGTCCACGAGCCACCCAGAAGCCAACACGTGCCTCCTGCATCACAGAGGGTAGGCTTCCAGGTCTTTCTAGACCAGAGGTAGGTGGGGGAGACGGCCAGGGCTGCAGGTAGCAGGACCGGGATGGAACCCGGACACTGCACACATGTGGGTGTGTCCCTACCCCCACCCCCACCCCACCCCCACTTCGGAGACTTCAGAACAGATATTCACCTAGCCCTGCCCAGACCAATCCCCAGGAACCCCTAGAATGGAACCAGGTACCTTCTCTCTCCCTCCCTCCTTCCCTCCCCTCCCCCAACTCCCTCCTTTCCCTCTCTCCTCCCCCGCTTGCTCCTCTCCTTCCCCTCCCCCCTCCTCTCCCTCCTCCCCTTCTTCCTCCTCCCCCACACCCCCGAAGTTCACCAGACCACTCAAGCCTGCAGCAGAGCTGGATTCCCCTTGGGCCCCAACCCCACCCGCCTAACATGGATCCTTCAGTCAGCTTCCCTCTTTGCTCTCCTAGAGGGCACAGAGGTGTCCAACCACATCTGATCATGGAGTGGGCAAATGTTTTTAAAAATATAAATCTTAAGAAAAAAAACAAGGAAGGGAAGTCTTGCGAGCTGCCCTTGGGTGCTGTGCACTCCAGCACGGGGAGACAATGCAGAACTCACAGATCCACTCCAGGCCCTTCCCAGTGCGCGGCAGAGAGGCTGCCGCAGGACCCACGGGATCCACGTGGAGCCTGCAGAGGGACACGTGCCTGGCAGCGTTTGTGACTGCAAGGAGCTGGAGGCAATGGCGGCGTCCAACTCCAGGGGAAGGACAAGCAGGAAGGGCGAGGGTGCTCCAGCAAGGACAGCCTGCCTCTGCTGTGAACAGCTGGAAAATTGGGTGGGTCTTCTAGAATCTTCCTCTTACAACTGAGGGAGGAGACGACTGGTGAGCAATGCATGGAGATGGGAATGGTATGTACTCCTCTACCCGCATGCACCTGCACATGTCTACATGCGTGGGATTTGCATGACCTTCACACAGACGTCACATGAGCACTGGGCTGGGCCCTGCGCAGTGATAGCACAGGGGAGGCTTTTCTGAGAGCCGGAGAGTGAAGGGGACAGGAAGCCGCTGCCTCGGGGGCCCTGCTGGGACCCAAGGCTGGCCCTGGAGGCTTCAAGGGGGAAAGACCCTGCAGGAAACCGTGGCTGTGAACCCAGAGGATTCCAGGAGCCACACCCAGGGCCAGGAGTGTGGGGCTGGAGGCTGGTGGTGGGGCTGAGGCCAGGCTGCAGGTCCGCACCCCAAGGGATGCTCAGAGCCCAGAGGATGATAAAAACGTAGAAAACTGGGACCGGGTGTTTGTGTGGGAGCAGGGCAGCTTCAGAACTTGGGGACAGGGAAAAGGTGAAGGAAGAAGGGGGAGAAGGCATCTCTGGGCTGTAGACAGAGGCAGAGCCCATGTCGGGGGAGAGGTACAGCGCAGCGCCTGTCTGGCTTCTCAGTCTTCTCCCACATCCTCCCAGGTGGCATCACTACACCAGGGCCACCTGCGGTCATCCATGCCCCACCTGCTTACCGGAGGAGCCTCATGACAGCCTGCAGGAGGGTCAGGAGGCCAAGGGGCAGCAGCACAGCCAAAAGGCTGGCTCCCCGCCCTGAGGCCGGCGGCTCATCCTGGAGAGGGGCCTGGGGCTGCTGCCACGGGAACAGGAGGCGCACGTCACAGCAGACCTGCCAGCACCTGTGCCGGGGGAGCCCGTCCAGGGGGGTTTCTAGGCAGAGAGAGGGCAGGTGAGGACAGGGTGCAGTTCCCCGGTCTGTGCTGGCCGCCAGGAGGCCACGACACCAGGCCAGAAGCCTCCGGGACGTGGGGACTGCCAAAACCCCGGGGTGTGGACACCGACCCCGGATTCACAGGGTATCTTGCGGGTCTGATCTGAGTGATGACGGCCTTGGACTGTTTCTAGTTTTATTTTTTGTTTGCTTGTTTGGTTTTGGAGTCGGGGCCTCACTCTGTTGCCTAGGCTGGAGCGCAGTGGCATCACGGTTCACTGAAGCCTCAAGCACCTGGACTCAGACGATCCTTCCATCTCAGCCTATCAAGTAGCTAGGACTACAGGCCCATGCCACCACGCCTGGCTAACTTTATTTTATTTTTTGTAGAGATCAGGTCTCGCTATGTTACTCACGCTGGTCTCGAACTCCTGGGCTCAACGATTCTCCCTCCTCAGACTCCCAAAGTGCTGGGATGACAGACATGAGCCCCCATGCCCTGCCCCGGGCTGTTTTTCAAGAGTCTTTATCTTCTAGAGTGGGCGATACAATGTCTAGCTGGGATTTGCTTCAAAGCCATCATTTTGAGGGAGGAGGGAGGCCTCAGATGAACCAGATTGTAGAGTGATGGGAACTGAGTGATGGAAACATCAGGATTATTTAAAGCAATCTCCATTTTGGGGAGTGTTTGACATTTTCCGTGATAAAAAGTTAACGACAGCCACAGCCACAAACGGAACCCCAGTGTTTCCATTTCCTTGACACCCTCAGCGTTTTCCAGACACGCTTTGGTCAACGTGTGATCCTCCTGGTATTTCACTTTTTATTTTTTGTTACACTATTAACATGCTCTCAATATAAAGTATACACTAATTATATTACTATAAAAAATGCACCATTAATAAAAATAGCATAAACATATTTTGCTTATAAAAAATTGTACCACAAAAGCACATAAGTCCCTTTTTACAAGAAAAAAAAAGTAAGATCAGAAATATGAACTTCCTCGTTAAAATGGACATCAGTTGGATGTGAGGCCAAAGAAAATGCCTCATGTTTTTAAAACACTCAGTACTTAAAGCCAGAGGAGAGAGATCATAATTTCCTGGTAGCAATGAGACTGGCTCTCTTAATCGTGTCCTGTAAAAATCATCTGGCTTTAATGGGGTTGAGGCTTGAAACATCACTTACATAAATTGCCTAAACTCTAAAACAATACTTGGAGTATAAGTCAACGCTGTTTTTTTTAAAGTATCAGTTGATGTACGTGATTCAACAATCAACTAAGCTTTTAGTTTTTCTTCATCTTTTTTTTTTAAGAGACAGGATCTCAGTCGGGCATGACGGCTCATGCCTATAATCCCAGTACTTTGGGAGGCAGAGGAGAGAGGATTGCTTGAGTCCAGGGGTTCGAGACCAGTCTGGGCAACTTGGCAAGACCTCGTCTCTACAAAAAATCAAAAAGTTAGAGCTGGGCTCGGTGGCTCAGCCTGTAATCCCACACTTTGGGAAGCTGAGGTGAGTGGATTGCCTGAGCCCGTGGGTCCAAGACCTGTCTGGGCAACTTGGCGAGACCTCATCTCTATAATAATTCAAAAAATTAGTCGGGCGTGGTAGCGCATGCCTGTAGTCCCAGCTACTTGGAAGGCTGAGGCGGAAGGATCGCTGGAGCCCAGCAGGTTGAGGCTGCAGTGGCCGGAAGTGGCCACTGCATTCCAGTCTGGGTGACAGAGTGAGACTCCGACTCAAAAAAAAAAAAAGTTGGCCAGACGTTGTGGCGCGTGCCTGTGGTTCTTAGCTACTTGGAAGACTGAGGAAGAAGGATCACCTGAACCCAGCAGGTCGAGGTTGCAGTGGCTGTGAGAGTGCCACTGCACTCCAGCCTGGGTGAGAGTGAGATCCTATCTCTTTTTTTTTTTTTTTTGAGCTGGAGTCTCATTCTGTAGCCCAGGCTGGAGTGCAGTGATACAATTGTAGCTCACTTCAGCCTCAAACTTCTGGGCTTAAGCAATCCTCCCACCTCAGTCTCCCAAGTATCTAGGACTACAGGCTTGCACCACCACACCTGACTAGTTTTCTTTTCTTTTCTTTTCTTTTTGTAGAAATAGGGTCTCACCATGTTGCCCACGCTGGTCGTGAACTCCTAGCCTCTCCCACCTCGGCCTCCTGAGCCACTATGCCCAGTCAACTTCTCTTAAAGATGCAAAATATTCAAACCAGGCACAGTGGCTCATGCCTGTAATCCTAGCACTTCGGGAGGCAAAGGCAGGAGGATTGCCTGAGCCCAGGGGTTTGGGACCAGCCTGGGCAACTTGGCAAGACCTCATCTCTACAATAAATCAAAAATTTATCCAGGTGTGGTGGCATGCGCCTGTAATTCCAGCTAGTTGGAAGGCTGAGGCAGAATTGATTGCCTGAGTCTAGCAGGTAGAGGCTGCAGTGGTCATGTACATACCACTACACTCTAGCCTGGGTGACAGAGTGAAACTATAACTCACACACACAAAAAAAGCAAAATAGCAAAATATTCAAAGCCAAAAATAATCAATAAAAATAACACCACAAATGTGTGATTATGTGGTTCCAAGAACCGTTAGAAGATGGGCAGTCAGTTGATAATTATTCATTGCCCAAGCACTCCCCACCCCTGCCTTGGGGAGTTCCACTAAGTCCACCTTTCCCAGGGATATACCTCATTCATAGACCCACTCATTCATCGACACTGTCAAGGTGTACCTTGGGACAGTCAGTGTCATGGGAAGAACAGGACACCAGCCCAGAAAACACAGACACATTAGCCCTCACAGCAGAATGCATCATCAAGATCAAGTCCAACCCACTTCTCTAGAGACCAAGAACATGACAGTTGAGTGGATATGCCAATCTCCCAGGTACTATGTGCTAGATCACAAACATGCAAGTATATGAATATACTTTATTGTGAATATACAGCCAGGCTTCAAAAAATTTAAAAGATAAAAATAAGGTCAGGCACAATAGCTCACACCTGAAATCCCAACACCTTAGGTGGCTGAGTCCAGGAGACCAGCCTGGGCAACATAGTAAGAGCTTGGTTCTACAAAAAAAAAAAATCAGAAAATTAGCTTGCCATGATGGCACATGCCTATAGTCCCAGCTACTCAGGAGGCTGAGATGGAAGGATTGTCTGAGCCCAGGAGGTTGAGGCTGTGGTGAGTGTGATCCATGCCACTACACTCTAGCTTGGGCAAAAGAATGAGAATTCAACTTTTAAAAAAAAGATACAAGTAAAAAATACAAACTGTATTCCTCTTCATAAGCTCCATCAAGGTCAAGACACTTTTTTAGGCAATGCCCCTGGCTATTTAGTCCATCCATGAAGAACTGAGGGTGCTGGAAATGTAACCATGTCCATGCAGTCTTCGTTTATGTTATTAACTGAAGAAAAATAGGTGCACTTTAAAAACTGTTTAAGATTAGGAACCAAAAGAGAAGTCAGAAGGAGCCAAATCAGGACTGTATGGTGAACATCTAGTAATTCCCCATGAAAACTCTTGCAAAATTACCATTGTTTGATGAGAGGAATGAACAGGGGTCTTGTTGTGGTGTGGCAGGACTCTTTGGTGAAGGTTTCAAGGATGTTTTTCTGCTAAAGCTTTGGTTAGCTTTCCTCAAACACTCTCATAATAAGAAACCATGATTGTTCATTGGCCCTTCAGAAAGTCGATAAGAAAAATGCCTTAAGCATCCCCCAAATAGTTGCTATGGTCCTTACTGTTGGCACATCTGCTTTTGCTATGACTAGTCTACCTACAGCTCTCAGTAGCCACTGTTTTGGTTGTGCCTTGTCTTCAGGATGGTACTGGTGAAACCATGTTTCAGTTCCTGCTATGATTTCTTCTACAAAGAAATGCTTCAGAATCTTGACCTCACTTGTTTAAAATTTCTGTTGCTCACCAGGTGGGATAAGCCTTACTTGTTCCTCTTTTTGGAGGACAGATTAGAGCATAATGATAGGAGTTCTCATGAAATGTGATTAACGTCTCTGCATAATCAGGACTTGCAACATCCTAATTGCTCCTATCTGATTCTTCCTTAAAAAAATAACATAAAAATAAATCAAATAAAATTCCCATGGTAAGCTCTGCTCTTGTCTGCAGCTTAGTGGGAAATCTTCTTCACTTTAACCTTTCAGTCATAATTGTGTAAGCTGAACTAATGAGCTTTCTGTGGTGTTGGCTGCTGTTTCTGCTGTTAATCATTGGGCACAAACAAGGTAAGTTTTTTCCTCAAAAAATAATGTGGGTGGCCTGCCACTGTGAGTTTCATCTGCCACATGGCCTCATCCCTTCCTAAAATAAGTTATTCATTGGTAAACTGCTGATTTATTTCAGATATTGTTCCCACAAACTTTTCACAAAGCATTAGTGATTTTGCCATTCTTCCACCCAAGCTTCAGCATAAATTTGAAGTATGTTCTTTCTTCAATCTTAGCAGAATTCAAAATTCTTATAGGGGCTTTTTTCAAACCTATGTCTTATTCTTCTTAGTGCCTCAAACTAGATCCTGTTCAGACATACCATAAGTTAGTATGAGTTTATTTTGTGCAAGAAATAATTTTTTGAAATCCATGCACAGTTTTTCCATAATGCACATTTTCCGTGAACTTTTAAAGATCTTTCATATGAACATATACTGTATTATTAATGCATGAATGTGAGTATATACTATGTCTATCATGAGTATATGAATATATATATGTATATATATATATATATATACACACTAGGTTGCAAATATATGAATGTATAAATACACTATGTAATGAAAAGTATATTAATACATACATATTATGATTTGAATACATAGCATGGCATGAATATACGAATGTGAACATATATAATAGAACATATGGAGGAATATACCAGGGGAACCCCAAAAACCCTGGAATTTAGTTATAAAAAATTTTGTATTTATTCTTACATGTTTAAAACTCAGTCACCTTCAAAGCACTCTCCACTGGATGCAATACACCTATTGAGACACTTTTTTCATTACACAAAACAGATTTTTGAACTTGTTGATTTTTATGCCTTTTAGTGCCTCTGCTGTTTTTTGTTTCACCTCTTCCACATCAGCAAAACATCTCTCTTTGAGGACTTTTTCAACAGGGAAACAAAAATAAAAAGCTTCTTGAGGTGAGATTGGTGAATAGGGAGGGTGGGACATGGGGGTAATGCCATTTTTGGTCAAAAACTGCTGAACACTCAGCACGATGTGGGCAGGTGTGCTCACAAATCACCCATCATAAAATTGGCAAACAAGTTGAAAGAATCCCCCAAAAAAGATTCACTGAAGCTGAACACAGCCTCTCACTAGCTGGTACACAGATATCAATGGGTCCCTAGAACACTCATCTAGCAGGGAGAGCCTGTACTATAAGGGATCCACCTTCCAAAAGGTATTTTCGGATTTGGGTTCCCCCTCATATATGTACATACTTTATATATACATATATATGTATATGTATATGTGTGTGTGTGTGTACATATGTATATATTATATGAATACATACGTAGATAAACACATACACACACACATACAATAGGATTATGCCATGAACCAAAGAAGATTCAGGCTTAAAAACCCCATCTTAGATGCTATCTAACCTAGGAAGCAGTTTCATCTGCTAGATTGGTGGGATCTGCCCGGAGAGCTGAGGCTTCTCTGGGTTCTTGGGGAAGAGATGGTGAGTGACTAGTGACACCTGGCCACAGCAGGGGCGGGGAGGCTGCAGGCATGTCTCCTGCCACAGCTGTGGCCTTCTTTGCTTTGCAGTTCCCTGGGGATGAGAGACCACCCACCCTGACATGCATAAGCCCCCCACCTCTGGGGAGGGGATGAGTGAGTTACCTTGGCTACCTTTCAAACTCGGCTGCCTCTTCACCACCTAAAAGACAGTGTTGGGGTAAGTCTTCAGCTGGGCGACCAGCTGAAAGGGGCAAAGCTGCCGTCTCTTAGTTACGAGGACTGCTGAATCTTCCCTGGGGACAGTCTGAGACTCAGTGATGGAAAACCAGGTGAAGGAAGGAGGGAAGCCTCTGACCACCACCCGGGACACAGGAAAAGCACAGGAGAGGGGCCGGTAGGTCTAAAAGAAGGGCCACTGCCCTGGGACCAGGCTGTGGAGGCAGCCAGCCAGGGTCAGAGAGGACAGAAGTCTGGCAGCAGTCCTTTCTGGTACCCACTTCACCCACCTCCCTCCATGCCTGCCAGGGCCAGGGGCTGACACCCAGGGTACGGGACAGGAGTGAGAAGAGATGGGGCAGGGCAGGGCCAGGGAAGGGAGAAGGGATGGGAAGGAGGAACTGGGGAGGAAGAGGACAGAGGGGCAGGAGAGAGGGAGTATGGATGGCAGTGGCAGTGGGTGCAGGAACACACCCCTCTGTATACAACAACATGACCCTGCCCTCGCCTACGCCCACAGGGACCCGAGTGGCCCTCCTGATAGTTCCCACTGCACGTCTGAGCCCACAGCTGTCAGGGCCTCTCTGAACACAGCAGAAACCTTGGTGGGGACAGAGCCCGGATACCCCATGCCCCTCCATCCTCCTGTCCATGGGTCACCCTTCACAGCTCAGTGCTTACCTGCTTCTGAAACCTCAGGACCCTGGGCACCCAGTAGGGCATCACTGCCTGGTCCCGAGGCATCGGAAGGTGGCCCCCAAAGCGGTGGCACGGACACGGGCACTTTTTGATGGTTTGGGGGATCTGAAACTGGACGATTTTGGGGATCTAACAGTGGGGAAGGGAAGAGAAGCGTCAGAAAGGGACGGGGCCCTGCCCCCAGTCAACCCCCCATGGAACCCAGTCCCCCTCCCACAACTCCCTGATGGGGCTACCCCCTGTGGAAGCTGCCCTCCCCACGACTCCCTGATGGAACCCCACCCCCGACCACCTCCCATGGAACCCACATGGAACCAGTCCTCCCACAACTCCCTGATGGGACCCTGTCCTTAACAGCACCCCATGGAACCAGATCCCCATGACCCCTGGATGGGGCCTCTCCCCCAACAGGCCCCATGGAACTAGCCCCCCATGACTCCCTGATAGTACCCCACCCCCAGCCGTCCCCCATGGAACCAGCACCTCACACAATTTCCCGATGGGACCTCATCCCTGACTGCCCCCCATGAAACCCAGCTACTCCCATGACTCCCCTGATGGGGCCCCACCCCCAACTGCCCCCCATGGAACCAGCCCCTCCCATGACTCCCTGATGGGACCCTGACCCCGACCAACCCTCATGGAAACAGCCACCCCCACGACTCCCTGAGGAGACCCCACCTCTGACTGCCCCTCAGGAGTCAGTCCCCTCCCATTATTCCTTGATGGACCCTGATTCCGACTGCCCTCCATGAAACCAGCCATCCCCATGACTCCCTGATGGGGCCCCCATCCCCAACTGCCCCCATGGAACCAGCCCCCTCCCATGACTCCCTGATGGGGCCATACCCCCAACTGCCCCAGTGGAGCCACAACCTGGACTGCCTGTGGCTCAATCTTAGCATGGGTGGGCCCTGGAGAGCTAACACCCCTCCCTGCCCCACTGCCCGCCACAAGCACACCCAACCCAGGCTGAAGGCCATCATGGCATTCCCAGAGGTGGGAGATACCAGACCCTCAAGGCCGGTGCCCTCATCACCCACCATCTGTCCCATGCATGGCACACCCCTGTGGGCCTGGCAGAGCACGTGGGTTTGGGAGGCCTGGCCCTGTCACGAGCTAAGCGGTCCCTGTGCCTCAGAGTTGCCTCTAGGAAGAGGGCTCTGTTGGTATTTTCACAAAGTCATTCAGGTTCTAAAGCAGACACAGCCCTTGCTCCTGCAGTTCTACTCCCAGGAAGGCATCTGTGAGGTCACTGTCACATTCCAGCGTGTCCTGTGTACAGCAATATTTACTGCACCATTGTCAGTTGTGAACAGGCAGCCTGAATGCCCACCCATAAGGGACAATAAATAACAGATACCAGGCTGCAGGGGTGGCCCTCGGGAGGCCTGAGCAGGGCTGTCTACACCCACATGGAATGAACTCCTGTAGTCTGGATACTCAGGAGGCTGAGGCAAAAGGCTCACCTGAGCCCAGGAAGTCGAGGTTGCTGTGAGCCGTGATTGTGCCACTGCACTCTAGCCTGGGCCAGAGTGAGACCCCCGGCGAAAAAAAATAAAAACAAAGTGAGTGCCCATGCCCTGTTGCCTGTCCGTAAATTGTGATGAATCTCGCCCCTGGCCCATCTCCCCACCCTTCCCCACAGCCCACCTTTGGCCCCACAGCTCTGCAGATCCACTAGAGAGGGACAGGGCAGCCCAGCCCTCAACGGTGGGTGAGACCAGGCCCAGGTTTGGCTGACAGGATGAGGAGGAGGTGACAGCAGGCAGCTCCACACCAGGAGTAAGGGGCTATTCGATACAGGGGGAAACCAGAGACACTGTTCCCAAGGGAATTACCCACACTCCACTTTGGTGGAGGCGAATGATGTCAGCCTAGGAGATGAAACATCCCTTCACACTACCGCCTCTCTTGGCTTTGTCCCTCCCCCCACTGGCCACCTTCCTGGTTCCCAGAGATCTAAGAGGTGTCTTCTTAAGTCCCCGTATGATTCTTCCCTTGTGGGTGGCTCTGAGGCTGGTGGCCCAAGCGCAGCTCACTTAAACCTGAGCTTGGTCTAACATCAAGATGGGACTCAGCACTTTTTAAAATTTCATTTTAGTTACTACAGAGAGCTGTGAACCAACTGCCAGGTGCTGGATCCAGCCTTGACACTCCTAGTAGCTCTCACCTTTATCGGCTGGGGGCAGCATGGCAGCAGCTCCACGCCACGTGTGGCTCCGTGGCCACTCAGGGCCAAGGCGCCTCATGCCCACCCTTCCGTCCTTCTACTTCCCAAACCACACATTTCCCTGAGCCTGGGCTGTTCCAGCAAATCCCACTCCATGGACACCCACTCTTGGAAATGCAGGAAAGACAAGCTCTCCCTCCTTCTCCTTACACAGTCGCTCCACACAGCACTTCCGATGCCAGAGGTGTGGGTGCTTTCCCATATGCCACACAACGCACCCCAGACCCCAGTCGGGGTCCTCAATTTGATGCCTACCTGGCAGCAGTGTCAGACTCCACGGGGCTGAGAGCTCAGTCCCATCTGACAGCCTCCACTTTAGATGCCAGGTGTAGGTCCCAGACTGTGACCTGTACTTCTGACCCACTGGTTGTGACTCCCACAATCTCCTCCTTGGGTTCCATTAATTTGCTAGAGACGCTCACGGAACTCAGGGAAATGCTTTCTCTATGTCTACCCATTTATTATAAGGGCTGTTACAAAGAATACAGTGAGCAGCAGAATATACTCAGGTGGGTCACGGAGATTCCACGCCCTCCCCAGACACTACCCTCCAGAAGCCTTCCAGGGTTCAGTCTCCCAGAAGCTCTTTGAACCCAGTCCTTCTGGGTTTTTGTGGAGGCTTTGTGACATAGGCATGACCGATTACACCATTGGCCCCTGGTGCTCAGCTCGGCGGTCAGCCCCTCTGCCCACCCCAGAGGTTGGGGATGGGGCTGAGAACTCCCATCCTCTAATCCCACGGTTGGTCCCCTAGCAACCAGCCCCCACCTTGAGATGATCCAGGATAGTTGCCTCATTAAAATGAAAAATGCTGCTATCATGCAGGAAATTCAAAAGTCGTAGGAGCTCTGGGTCAGGAACTGGGGTCAAAGATCAACTATCAGCACAAGAGATTCTCCCAGCGGCCCGTCTACAAGGACTTTAGAAGCTCTGTGCTGGGAACTAGGGGCAGGAACCAAAAGTATGTTTCTTATCTTCTCACTCCACAGGGGCCTTGAGGCTCCAGCTGTCTCCTATCTCCCTGCCATGGCCGTGAGAAGAACTTGCCCAGGCTAGCCCCAGATCTGAGAGGTCCAAGCAGAGCAGCAGAGCCACCCTGCTGAGCCCAGCCAGACTGAGCCCACCAACCACAGACGTTGGACAGTGTGACGGATGACTGCAGTCTCCAGCCTCCACATCTGGGGTGATTTATGACACACCACTAGTGAAACGATGCATGCAGAGCATCTCCAGGACACATGAGAAAGACTTTGATGGGAGGAGGGGTGACAGCAGATGATATGGGGGAGGCAGAATGATGCCGCCACGTACCACTTTGTGCTGCTCAGATTTCTATCAGTGTGCTCAGATCACAGAATATAACATAATAAAAATGACTTTTGAGCCATCCCTGCCACCTTCCCCAAGGCTGCTGGAAGGGTCAGACTCAAAGCATGTGTGTGCAGTCTTGCAGAGCACAGACACCGTGCACTGAGGAGGCACTGTAACAGGACTGGGAAAGTGGGCTGTCCCTCCAGCTCTACATGTCCCCACCACGGCACCACATGGCTCTTGCCTAGGACACTTGTGTCCTGGCAGGGTAAGGACATGCCGGACACTTCCACCCAGCTCACCAAGCCTGCTCTCCATGGTGGCCACTATACTGGCCCTGTCATTCCCACAGGAGTGCACCACCCAGTGCTGACCAACACCAACCAGCGCCACCCAGCCCCACCCGGCACCACCCAGTGCACTGCCCAGCAAGAGAATACACCCCAGGGTGTGGGTGTGGAAGGGATGGGAGAACCATCCAGGCCAAGCAAATGGGAGGGGACCGGCCAGCTGTGGAAGACAGAAGAACAGCACAGGCCTGCTTGAGATTCACAAGGATGTGGACCCTAGGCCCAACCCCGTGGAGGGTCAGGACCCAAGGGTCGCCCACACAGAAGTCACTTCCCACCCTCCACCCCTTGTCAGAACTCAGTTTGCCTTTTCCTGAGGGATCAGTATAGGCCAGTCCTGGGCTTGCCAGGAACAGATCTGGGTGATGATGAAAGACACGAATAGAAGCCAGCCTGGGCCTTCAAGGAAGGCCTCCATCCTGATGAGAAAGAAGATGGGAATGGGACGCCTCCCCACCCCTGAGAAAGGCCTCAGAGAGGCCCACCTGCTGCCCCTGCACATCACTGGGTAAGAAAGAGGTCCCTGGTGACCATCCCAAAAGAGCACAGGGCATGCAGCCAGCACCAAACACAGAGGAAAGTGATCTGGGGCCCTGAAGGCCTCATCGGAGTGCTGAGCCATCGCCAGAAGGATCTGTCCCCAACAGGGGCCCTGGCTGATGCCACTGCCCTCCAGTTTCTGTCACTTGCAGCCCAGTGCTCCTCTCTGATGAAGCAGGTGCCAGAGTGCTGTATACAAAAGTTAACTGGAAATGAATCATCGACATCAACATAAAACCATGGAGCTTCCAGAAGAAAACATGGGGGAAAACCTTTCCTGACCTTGGGTTAGGCAAAGACTTCCTGGATCCAACCCCTAAAGCATAAGTAGACTGTGTTGGGCCAGGCATACCTCAGCAGATCCGGAGAAGGCCAGAAGCACAAACCAGATTTCAACATTTAAGACTTCTCTCTTGAAAAATACTGATGAGAGTAAAAAGACAAGCCCACTGGGTGTGGTGTCTCACGCCTGTAATCTCAGCACTTTTACAGGCTGAGGTGGGGGCATTGTCTGAACCCAGGAATTTGAGACCAACCTGGGCAACACAACAAAACCTCATCTCTATAAAAAGTGAAAAAAAAAAACCAGATGGGTGTGGTGGTACACACCTGTAGTCCTAGCTACTTCGGAGGCTGAGGTAAGAGGATTGCTGCAGAGGTGGTTGAGGCTGCAGTGAACCATGATCATTCCACTGCACTCCAGCCTGGGTGAAAGAGTGAAACCTCCATCTAAAAAAATGAAAAATTAAAAATAAAAAGATGTCAAGTGCTGGCAAAGATGTGAAGGAACTACCTGGTACTTCAGATACTGCCAGCGGGAATGTCAAATGGTGCAACCACTGTGAAAAACACTGACAGTCCATTTCTTGGTGTCTACCCAACAAGAATGAGGGTGTATGTCCACACAAAGACATGTACACAAAGGTTCACCGCAGCTTTATTTGTATAAAAAGCAGAGTCAATCCAGACGTCCTTTGGAGTGAACAGGAAAACTGTGGTCTATTCATGTAATGAAACCCCACTCCCCAAGAGAAAGAAGGAACTATGGACACGTGAGGCCATGTGGCTGGATTCCAAAACAAGCATCTAAGTGGAAAAAGCCAGACAGAAGGACCGCAAACTGTACAATTCCACATACAGAAGATCCCAGGAAAGGCAAACAGTCTACAGTATCAGGAGGAGCCCAGTTTTCTGGGGGCGGTCAGGGTACAGATGGTGAGGCAGATCACAAAGGGTCCCAGGGAACCTCCAGGCTTGTTGGACCATGTCTTCCATCGTGCTGCTAGCTCTGGGGGGTACACACACCAAGACACACCATACACTTTAAAAGCTGTGCAAGGGGCCATCACCCACATGCCAACCCTATCTCTATGAATCTAGGATTTTTTTCTTTTTGAGTCGGGGTCTCACTCTGTTGCCCAGGCTGAAGTGTAGTGACATGGCCCACCAGAGACTCCACCTCCTGGGCTCAGGCTCTCCTTCCGCCTCAGCCTCCCGAGTAGCTGGGATGACAGGCCTGAGTCACTGCACCCAGACTAGGAATTTTGTTTTTAATCCACACACTATCTCCTGAAATTTTTAAGTACCATTTACATAATACTTATAATCCTGAGAGATGACTGGTCCCCTGACTTTCCTAGGTGAAAACCCCTGGTTGAACTCACCTACCTGCTTTGGGGGTCTCAGGGAAAGAGGGACCCAGTAAGGCAGTGTCGCCTCAGCCCTGGGCACGGGCAGGCGGCCCCCAAATGTGGCCTGGCACTCACAGCAGATGGGCTCTCGGAGAACGGTGCGGGGGCCAGGGTGCATCTGGCAAATCCAGAAAAGATGGGATTACGTGTGAGGCTGTGTTTGCATGGAGCCCAGGAGCTTGCCAGCACAGCAGATCAGAACTCAGAGGGGCAGTGTTCAAGTCAGGGATGGGGCCCAACTCCTGCTGCAGCTCAGAAAGAGGCAGGCATCCGCGGCTCGCCCCGAGGCGCTCCAAGGTCATCTAAGGAGGGTCCATGAGAGCCCACAGGCCAGGTACACTGGGATTGCTCACCACTCACTGACACAAGACTGAAAACAAGTCTGACAGACTCCTCCCAAAAATGGTGGCATACGACCAGCTCAGGGGCCTGTGGGAAGGTGAGCACTGCCCTCGTGGTCACCTGTGTCATTTCAGTTCCATGCCAGGGACACTCCCAACACTCGCCGGCAGGAAGGAGAGGGGCCACCATCACCTCCAGGGCAGCTGGAGAAGCTGAGGCCCAGAGCAGGTGGATAACATGGCTGCTGCTTATCCCAGAACTCCTAACTCAGGTGGCGTCATGAGGACCCAGGGCTGAGGGCGCAGAGGCTGACCCTTCATGGAGAGCCTGGGGGCTCAGTCATGGCTGCTGCAACCACACTTTCGTGCATCTTCCCATGGGGTGTATATATATATATTTTTTTTTTTTTTTTTTTGAGTTGGGGTCTCACTCTGTCACCCAAGCTGGCCTGCAGTAGCATAATCACAGCTCACCGCAGCCTCCAACTATTGGGTTCAAACAATTCTCCTTCCTCAGCCTCCTGAGTAACTGGGCCTACAGGCATGTGCCACTGCTGGGAGCCAGCCATGGAGGCCTGCCTGAGCGTTAGGATCCAGGCGGGCTGCGGACCTTGAGACCACCAGGCTGGTTCAGGAGCTGAAGGCCCATTCCCTCCTCCTTTCTTTGTTGTTTAGCATTACCACTGGCAGGGACTTTTATGATCTAAGCATGAAGTTCTGAGAATATGACAGGCATGGCTGACTCTAGAGATCCAATGTTCCCGTTTCTCACAGACTGTGGTTTCGGCTTTAAACTTAACACAGTTCAAACTCAGATCACATTTGGGAGACTTATACATGTTACAAGCTTCTTTATAACATTTAAAAATATATTTATAAAATTAGTATATACATTTAGAGGGCTGTTTCCAGCGTTAGATGGTATAGGTTATTATCTAGGGTTACCAGAAATGGCCCAGCACAAACTTTGTGCTGGGCCACATTCTTTAGGAACTGGTTTAAGCCATAATTAAGAGTTGTTTATAGTACAGGTAAAATTAGCACAGATAAGAAAGGTATTAGGATTTTAGTCAGTTATATTGCTTTTGAGGAATATAAACCAAGCATGAGGAACAGTGAGATAACTTTGGGATTGTCCTTCCTCATGCTTGGGAAAACGCCTGGTGGGTGGGGGACGCCCCCCACCTACCTGGCTTTGTGTTCACCTAAAAGTCTTGTGATTTGATTGGGATTATCCTTCCTCATGCCTAAGGAAACACCTGGTGGGTGGGGGATGCGCCTCACCCACCTGGCCTTGTGCTCACGTGAAAGTCTTGTGATTTAACATGTGAAAGTTTGGGATAAAAGACTCACGGCTGGTCCCAATAAACGGCTTCTGCTCATTTCACTGAACAGTTGTCCACTTTCTTTCTTTCTCTTTCTTCTTCTTTATATCTATACCTCCATCTTGCTTTCTTTTAATATCTATCCCTACTACAGAATCGGCTTCTGCACTAGACAGAGTCCAGTCTCCTTCTTCCCTTCTATTTCTCCAGAATATTCGCCGACGCTGCCCCACCTTCCAGGGACGCTCTAAATCTCTTTTGGGGGGCTGGCCCCCCATATGCCACCACACCTAGCTAGTTTTTAAATTTTTGTAGAGACAGGGTCTCATTATGTTGTTCAGGCTGGTCTTGAACTCCTGGCCTTAAACGATCCTCCTGCCTCAGTCTCCCAAAGTACTGGGATTACAGGCTTGAGCCACCACACCTGGCCTGAAATGCAGCTTCTGAACCTGCATTCTGCTCTCACCTACAGGGGTAAACCAGGGCAGGAGCAAAGTAGCTGAGGGTAGCCGAGGGGTTTGCATTTCTTACCGAATGATCTGCAAGACACACTTCCTTCCCAAAGGATTGAAATGTTCTCTTCCTGGAAAAGAGGAACAGGGAGGCTTAGAAAGCTCCAGGGTTTGTATAAATTGGAGCAGGGGTGCCAGGACAAAGGGCTAGGCTAGCCTTTTCCAAGCTGACTCTTATCAGTTAAGCCCAGGGGTGCAGGGGGGTCACTCCTCTGAGCCCAGAAAAGGTTGGGGGTGGCATCGGAAGCAGGTGTGTGCTAAGGCCTGGGTCCCTGAGTGCTGGCTGTTGTGGAATCTGCACTCCCAAGCCAACTGGCTTCAGGCACACTCCAGCCAAACCTGTGCTTGGACCATCAGGAAAGATGGGTGCATTCCAACCTGGTGAGAACTTTCCAAGACATGGAGCTATTAATCACATGGCCCATGATGCTCTTCCTGACACCCCCAGCCCACCAAAACACTGAAGGAAAATCCTGTCAAGGCTTTACAGTAAGGAAACTCCTTCTAGTAAAAAAAAAAAAAAAAAAAACCCAGGTGTGGCTAGGCACAACGGTTCACACCTGTTAACCCAGCACTTTGGGAGGCTGAGAAGAGAGGACTGCCTGAGCCCAGAGCCCAAGGTTCAAGACCAGCCTGGGCAACTTGGCGAGACTGCGTTTCTACAATAAATAAAAAAAGAAAAAGAAAAAAAAATTAGCTGGGAATGGTGGCACATGCCTATGATTCCAGCTACTTGGAAGGCTGAGGCAGAAGGATAGCCTGAGCCCAGCATGTTGAGCCTGGGTGACAGAGTGAGATTCCAACTCAAAATAAATAAGTAAATAAATACATTTTAAAAAATAAAAATAAAAGCCCAGGGACTTTGTCTCTGGGACAAGTCATTCGGTTATACACACTCTGAGCTCCTCTCAACCACTCCCTGCCTGCTTTGAGTGTTGGCCATCTGGAGAATTGCCAGCAGGAAAACAAACCAAATATGAAACGCAGCCCTGCTCCTGACATGTCACTTTGGAATGCAGACATCGGAAGGGCGATGCAAGGGCTTTGTGCTTCATGATCATCATCGTCATTATTATTGCTGTTTAGTTAGATGTGGGCATCAAGTCTCCCAGCTTACGCTGGAAAACACAGGATGAGGGCATTGCGACGCACGGCATCCAAGCTGCCTCCTGGTGAGGACAGCGTTGCTGTTTTCCCGGGAGGCCCACGCCCATCCAGGGCCATGTAGTTCAATGGGCCAGACGATCCCCTCTCTGACCTGGAAGGTGAGGACAAGCTGGTCTCAAGACAGATTGGCCCAAGATGATGCCATAACCCAAGTCAGCCCGATGAGACTCAATTCCAGGACTTTGTGCTGAAATTATTGGGAAAAGAGGATCTCCTTTCTGTTGAGGTTGATAGTCTGGTCTTGGTGACCATCTTGCCTCCACGAGGGAAGCCAGCACAGAAGAAAACGGACAGAGTAAAAACCAAGCACAGACACAGTCCTCCTGCCCCTGGGCACAGCCTTGCCTGAAGGCCTCCTCCTGACTTTTTCAGCCGTCTTTCCCGCTCCCGCCATGCGGATGCGTCTCCTGCGGCTGCGACCAAGAGTCCTGCCTGCGTGCGGGTCACCTGAGCCTCGCCGGGCGACCGAGAACACTTGCCTGTCATCATGCGCCCCGGGGGAGAGTGCATGCCTACTGAAGCGGACAGAACCGGGGCCCGCAGTGGCGTCCGAGGCTGCTCGAATAGCAGCTGACGACGACGAGGATGAGGACGGCGGAACGCGGGGACAGCGGGGACCGGCGCACACGTGTCACTGGTGACAGCCGACGAGCACCACCACTCGCGTCATCCGCCCCGGCCCCGGCCGGGCCCCGGCCCCGCCTCCAGCCCCGGCCCACTCGCAACCCCAACCCCTCGGAGGCCGCCGCCCGCCCAACAGCCCCTCCCGCGCGCGCCCCGTTGATTGGTCCACGCGGAGCCAATCATCTGCGGGTTTATAGGGACGTGAAGTCAGCTGGCGGATGATTGGTCTCTCACGGGGTCAGGGAGGGTATGGGCGGGGCGTCGGGCTGAGCCGCGCTGGACTGGGCAGGACCTGGCAGGACCGGACGGTGCAGCTTGGGGCTGAGCCGGGCAGGATGGGACTGGACGGGGCGGGACAGGACAGGGCTAAGCCAGGGGCAGGTCGGGGCTGAGCCGGGGTGGACAGGCATGGACGGGGCAAGATGGGGCTGAGCAGGGCGGGGCGGGACGGGACTGGACGGGGCAGGACTGGGCTGGACGGCCTGGGCCCAGGGAGCCCTCCGCCCCGGCCCGAGAGCCACTCACGGTTTCCGACGGTCGCGCCCTTGCGGCCGTTGGGCGCCCCCGCCGGGGTCTCTGTCCCCTGCAAGGAGAGAGAAGGCGGCCGGGGGTGGCTCAGGTGCAGGCAGGAGCTCGTAGGGTAAGCGTGCCCCCGCACTGTCAGGACGCGCTGCGCTTCCACGTGGCCCGCTGTTAGCCAAGCTCACGCGGAGCGAGTCCTGCGCTGACGGGGCAGCCCCACCGACAGGCGCAGACTGTGGCTTGTAGAGAAAAGCGTGTGTCCTGAGCAAGCAGGCCCTTGAAGGCAGGCAAGCCCACCCGTCACCCGAGGGCTGGGACTCGGGGCCCTCTGGCCTGGCCTCCTCTGTCCCTCAGCCTTCCCCCCTCCCTTCTGCCCACAGGGCACTTGTGTGTGCTGTGGGCAGTTGCTAGAATGGACACAGGATGCGTCTTCACATCTGAGTAAACCCAACGCTTCTGCCTCTCAGAATGTGCTCCGAATTGCAGTCTTTATTCCTTGGAAACGGTTGGGTCTTTTCTCATTTTTCAGTGTTTTTGTGCTGACTCTAATACTCCTCGATTAGTATTTGCATTTGTGCACCTGTATATGTTACCAGAAACATAAAATGTGGCTATCTTTTTTAAGATCTCAGCAGTTGAGGAGTTTCTATTCTTGGAAGATACACTGACATTCTCATTTAAATGTGAGCTGCAGCCATTGCATACATGTTGTGTATATGACTGAACATCAAATCAAATGGAAAACGACAGCGTTACAAATGAAAAGGTATTTCCATTATTCATCATCTTTACAAGCTGTCCATTCAAGAAACGGGCCTACCCTGCCTTCAAAGGGTCCCGAGAAACTTGTCCATTTTATTTTACCTCTCCCTGCAGGTCTCTGGCTAATATAGAAATCACCAGAAACTCAGAAGCTGCCTAAGGAGTGTATACCCAACAAATAAGCATAAACTACAATGAGCATCCTATGTTT
The DNA here is from genome assembly GCA_027257055.1 of Cephalopachus bancanus. Lineage (NCBI taxonomy): Eukaryota > Metazoa > Chordata > Mammalia > Primates > Tarsiidae > Cephalopachus > Cephalopachus bancanus. The sequence goes on from JAPVLO010000155.1 coordinate 3,036,484, forward strand.
TACAAATTCAAGTTCTTAAAAAATATTTTGAGCCAGGCGTGGTGGCTCATACCTATAATCCCAGCACTTTGAGAGGCCGAGGGGAGAGGATTGCTTGTGCCCAGGGGTTCAAGGCCAGCCCTGGCCTCTACAAAAAAAATTAAAAATTTAGCCAGGTGTGGCGGCAGGACCCCAGCGTGAGGTTTCCAAAAGCTGGGGAGGTGGTGGGTGACACATTCCCTTCCAGACTCTTGTTTCACTCTTGAGATTTCCCTAGATGTGAAGCACCCGTGGTTAGAGAAAGGGCCTGCCATCCACTGCAGATAAGGACTTAACCCCTCAAGGGAGAGCTGTCGATGACCTTCTGCAGGCTTTGAGGAGGCCAGGGTCAGGGACAGAGTGGGGACACTGCTGCTGGCCACATAGCCGATCACCAAAACAAAGCATCACATCCCAGACTCTAGTGCCCTGTGGGTGAACAAGGAGCAGGGAAGACAGGCACGTCCTCCAGGAAGGACACCATTCTCAGGTTGCCCCCAGAGCTCACAGAGCGACACAGCATGGAACTGTGCAGAGCAGGGTCTGAGGCAAGTCCTGCCTATGCTGCTCCCTGGGGCTTGGAGGGAGGACACCGCTGCCCACGACTCTAGCTTAGGATTTGTGCAGGAAGGCACAGTGCTTCTCAGCCAGAAGAGGAGCCACAGTGTGTCATCACATCAGGCTGGCTCGTCACTCCAGAACAGCCTGGCCTGATTTGACCCATGACAGACGCAAAGGGGTGCCAAAACCCAGATCCTGGGCGCAACGTAAAAACACGGCAGTTTTTGTTTTTTGAGTCGGAATCTCACTCTGTTGTCCAGACTGGAGTGCAGTGGCACGCTCATGGCCACTGCAGCCTCGACCTGCTGGGCTCAGGCGATCCTTCCTCCTCAGCTTTCCAAATAGCTGGAACCACAGGCGCAAGCCACCATGCCCGACTAATTTTTTTATTTCTTATAGAGGTCTTGCCAAGTTGCTGGGCTAGTCTCAAACCCCTGGGCTCAGGCAGTCCCCTTTCCTACACCTTCCAAAGCGCTGGGATGACAGATGTGAGGCATCACGCCTGGCTAAAACATAGTTTTTTAAATAAAATCTAAACAAGAATCATAGTTTCAAAGTAGCAGCTCCCTCAGTGGGGACATGTTTTGGTTCTCTCTAGAGTTAAACTATCCCTTCCCAGACCAGATCCCAGTGATCCAAGTCAGGGTCACACCAGGTGCCATTGATGGTGGCAGTTTGCCATTTCTGTTCACACCCCTTGCGACAGGACTCATATTTTCTGGCCCAGACTGTGGTGTCCTGTGCCGTGTGATCCGCCCCCGCCCTGGGGCATTCTGTGCAGCTCTGATGCCGTCAGCCCCTACCCTTTGCTCGCGGGGTCGCAGCCTCCATCACCGCCCGTGTTCTCCTGTCGTGTCTGCTGGGCCGCCCTGCTCTCCTTCACTTTACCCTCCCGCAGTCAGCGGGGGACACAGCGTCACTGTCATCCTCTTCACTGGCATCAGAGCAGTATATCCATACAAGGCAGCCAGGCTCTGCGAGTTTACTAATTTCCAAACGCCTCTGTCACCACCTCACGCCCCCACCCCATCACATGGCCCTGAGGACCTATATCCTGGTGCGTTCTCTAAAAGAGGGTCCCTGCCTGCTGGGTCTCCCCTGATGGCACCCCAGGGGGACTTGCCTCCTCATAGAACCGTGGAATGTTGGGAACAGAGAAACAAAGGGCCCATGGTGATGCAGGCTGTCCACCTGGGCAGTCGCTGTCCCCTTCCTGGGCCCTGTAAGGAAGCAGAGCCACTGAGCCAAGGAGAAACAGAGTCAGGTCTGACTTCCCACCGGCCTCCCGGGCATGGCACCGCTGTGCTCACTGTGGCTTTCTGAGCGGTTATCTTCAGGAGGGCAGGCCCTGCCACCCTTTGCAGGGCTTAGGGTGAGTGCCCTTCCCTTTGCCACCTGGGTGCCCAGTTGGGGCCAGCAGCAGCCCTGAGCCAGCGTCCACCGGGAGGTCACAGAGATTCTGTGGGGTCAGCTCCAGGACCAGGCCACTTGCAGGTGGATCCTGGGTCCACCAGATGATACATGGAGACGAGAGCAGAGGCAGTCTAATACTAGCTCTCCCCCAGCCCCGCCCAACAGCCCACTCCTCACCCAGAAGTCATCATGTCCTGGGCTCCATGCTGGCTTCTACCAGAATCCACGCAGCAGCCTCCTCAGCGGATGTTTCCCACTAAGCTCCTTGCCGGCAGGCTAGGCTCGCCTGGGCAGCCAGAGCCGACTCCTGAATCTGCTAGAACCCTCCGAGGCTCCGGTAGGGCTGAGGGAACTGCAGTCCTCCTTATGGCCCACAGGGCCCCTGGAGATCTGTGCCCGGTCCACACAAGCACACACATGCATCTGTGTACACATGCATATACCACACACAAACGCGTGCACACACTCATGCATGCAAGCTCGCACACTCACATACATACGAGCATGCACCCACATGCTGATCACCCTCGTCCAGGCTCCTGCTCTGGCCTGGTCTCCTAACACACCCTTCTCCTGCCAGTCACAGTGCCTCGATGCAGCTTGTTTACACCCTTGTGGCCTGCGCACCTGCCATTCCCACTGCCTGAAATGCTCTTGCTCAAGCGTGGCAGGGCTGCCTACCTGCCTTTAGGTCTTTACTCAGTGTCATCTCAAGGAGACCCAGGCTGAGCTCTATGTTTAAGGCTCACATGACAGGTGTCCCCAGGAGGAGACTTTGGGCAAAACACATTTAGTTTTAGCGTAGATGATGATGAATGTGATGATAAGCGTGGTGATGATGATGGTGAGGACGGTGATGATGAAGGGCAGGATGGTGGTGGCGACAGTGGATAGTGGGCCTGGTGGCTCACATCTGTCATCCCGGCACTTTGAGAGGTGGAGGCGAGAGGATTGCCTGAGCCCGGGACTCAAGGCCAGCCTGGGTAACTTGGTGAGACCTCATCTCTACCACAAAAAAAAAAAAAAAAATTAGCCGGGCTCGGTGGCTCAGCCTGTAATCCGCGCCTTTGGGAGGCTGAGGTGAGTGGACTGCCTGAGCCCGTGGGTTCGAGACCCGCCTGGGCAACTTGGCGAGCCCTCATCTCGACAATAAATAAAAAAATCAGCCGGGCGTGGTAGCGCACGCCTGTAATTCCGGCTACTCGGAAGGCTGAGGGGGAAGGATTGCCGGAGCCCAGTGGGTAGAGGCTGCGGTGGCCGGGAGCGGCCACTGCACTCCAGTCTGGGCGACGGAGTGAAACTTCAACTCAAAAAAAAAAAAAATTAACCAGATGTGATGGAGCATGCCTGTAGTTCCAGCTACTTGGAAGGCTGAGGTAGAAAGATCTCCTGAGCCCAGCAGGTCGAGGCTGGGGTGGCCGTGAGTGTGTCACCGCGCTCCAGCCTGGGCGACAGTGAGACTCCTACTCAAAAAAGAAAATGGTGATGACGATGACGAAGAGGAGGAGGAGGAGGAGGAAGATGGTGATGATGGTGGCAACCATAGCTAATATTGGAAGGTTTCTTGCGTGGGGCCCCATTGGTGCTTTCCATATGTTGACTCACTCACTCCTCACAATAGCCTATGAGGTAGGTTCTATTATCGTCACCATTTTACGGATGAGGAAACCGAGACTTTCCCGCCTTGGGCAAGTGAAACTCACTGACGGGCTCTTCTCTTAGTGCCCAGGCTGTGCTCTCTGGGATCCCTGAGAAGCAAGAAGTACTTACTGGACCCTGGAAACCTCAGGAGAAGGTTGCGTGTTCTCTGCAGAAGTGCGGGACAGTCTCGTGGTTCATCCCAGCAGTTGATGCGTGCAGGACCTGGCCTCTGTCTCCCAGGTCCCAGGCTCCCCCACCCGTGCCCTCCCGCTTCAGCTGCTGGCTCCTCATGTCCTCCTGCTCCCCCACCCCATCTTTCCTCCCTTCGTTAATATTTTCTATCAAGGGATGTGCAAAAGTTTTGAACAGACACTGTCGTGGCTGGAGAGCCGCTACGCACGTAAGAGGCCCTCTTGCTGGTCAGTAGGGAACCCCAAACTAAGCCACGAGTGTCCACCTGCACCTTTGGGAAAGGCTGACACACAGAAAACCGAGTGACGATGTGACGTGCTGGCAAGGGGCTGGGACGATGGGACTCTATCAGTTGCCGCTGGGAAAGCAACACGGCGCAGCCCCCAGGACACATGTTACATGTGTTATAAGCTTGTTACACAGGTAAACATGTGCCCTGATGTGGCCCGGCAGCCCCACCCCTGGGCACGGGCCCTGAGGGAGTGAGAACTCATGTTTCACAGTCTCCTCGCAGATGTCATGGTGATTTTATTCCTAAGACGCCCACCTGGAGACTGTACAAGCACCCTTGATGGGAAATCGGTACATTGCGGGGCACCTGCCTGTGGGCGCCTTCTCCGCACTGGGGGAGGAGCCACTGGCCCTGGGACGGCATAGCGACCCCAGTGTACTGCGCAATCTTGCCTTCTCAACAGGGCAACACCCCCTCAAACGGGGAAGGGGGAAGCAACACTAATCTTACTCTTTTTTGTGTTTTTAGAGACAGGGCCTCACTCTGTGGCCCAGGCTGGAGGGCAGTGGTGCCATCTTAGCTCACTGCAGCCTTGACCATCTGGGCTTAGGCGATCCTCCCGCCTCAGACTAAGTAGCTGGCGATACAGGCATAAGCCTGGCGTAAAATCTTATTCTTTTTTGTTTTACAGACTAGGCCTCGTTCTATGGCCCAGGCTGGAGTGCAATGGTGCAATCACAGCTCACTGCAGCCTTGACCTCCTAGGCTCAAGTGATCCTCCCACCTCAGACTCCTGTGTAGCTCAGACTACAGATGCATCTCACCATGCCAGGCATAGAATCTTACTTTTTTTTTTTTTTTTTGGAGTTGGAGTCTCACTCTGTCACCCAGGCTGGAGAGCAATGGCGTGCTCATGGCCACCGCAGCCTCGACCTACTGGGCTAGTTGATCCTTCCACCTCAGCCTTCCAAGTTGCTGGAACTATAGGCATGCGCCACCACGCCCAGATAATTTTTTTGATTTATTGCAGAGATGAGGTCTCACCATGTTGCCCAGGCTGGTCTCAAACCCCTGGGCTCAGGCAATCCTCTCACCTTGGCCTCCCAAAGTGCTGGGATTATAGGCATGAGCCATGGCACCCAGCTCAGAATCTTACTCTTTTGAAGTACAGATTGCAGATACACATTAGTAAATAAACAACCTGTTCATGGTGTTAAAATGTCATGGAGGAGGATTAGAAAAAGTGCCTAACAGGGCCATTGCTCTGTTAAACTCTGGGGTGTCCACATGGCTCTTTGAGCTATGGCCACTTGTCTCCTAGCTTTGGCCTCCTTCCCTATCTTGGGGAGGTGAATCAATCTCTCTTGCTTTCTCTAATTTACTTTCTAAATAAATTACATTTTCTAATCAAAAAAAGGAAAAAGTGTCTAACAAGGGTCCTCAAAGGGGGATGATGACGAACACCAGGCTGAGAACTCCATGCTGGGTGACAGAGTCCTAATGAGGCGGCGCCTTGCTGCCAGGAATCTGTCACTTGACTTTCTGGGATGGGCAAACCCAGATGGAAAAGGGGCTAGGGTCACCTGGGCCCAGAGGTCGGATGGTGCTGATGGGAGGGTCAGCTCAAAGGGATTTTGGGGGTGGCAGGCACCTGGCATCCTGATGTGGTGGGGACTCTGGGGGTGACAGACACGCAGTACCCTGACATGGTGGGGACTCTGGGAGTGGCGGGCATGTGGTATCCTGATGTGGTGGTGACTCTGGGGGTGGTGGGGACGCAGTGCCCTGATGTGGTGGGGACTGTGAGGGTGATGGGCATGTGGTGTCTTGACGTGGTGGGGACTCTGGGGGTGGTGGGCACACAGTGTCCTGACATGGCGGGGACTCTGGATACGCGGTGTGCTGACATGGTGCTGCTTCATGACTGTATGTGCCTATCAGCTCGGAAGCATACACAGAGCCACACGTCCCTGCCCGGAATGACACCTCAGAACCTGTCAGTTGTTTTTAAGGGAAGAGACGACAGCCCAAGCCTTCCTTGCACGAGTGCAGAGGATGGTTCACTGGCCACTCACATCAGACACTTCCTGCAGGTAAATGTCCTGGAGTCCTCTCCCCAGAGCTGCGGGCGAGGAGGTGTGTTGCCACTGCAGCAGCAGGTGATGCCACAGCAGGCTGCTGTGCCTCGGTGCTGGGTCCTCGGGGACCTTGGAGACACTCCAGCCCTCTCCCCAGAGAGCCTGGCTCAGCCTCCAGAGCCGATGGGTCTCCCTGACAGAGTCCCTGGTGACGCTCAGCTCCTCCCACCCCAAGAAGCTGGCTGGCTGCAGGGCAGACAGGTGGTCCAGTGGAGTCACCTCTCCCTGATACCTGCTTTCTCAGGAACTAGAAGGACTGTGCCCAGGGAAGCAGCCCCGGTACTGAGGCAAGCCACACTGACTCCAGCGCCAGAACGGCTCCTGCGTATGTGGGACCTGGCTCTGCTGCTGAGACTCCTGGCTCTGCTGCTGAGACTCTGCTGCTGAGACTTCCTCCAGGTGAGAACAGCACCTCGCCTGCCCAGCCCGACCTGCAGGTGCTGGGCTAGGTATCACCTGAGCCAAGCAGCACACGTCCACGCATGTCGGCCTCCGTCTCAGCCTCGATCCCTGTCCTGTGTGTTTATGACGGGAGGAGGCCCCAGAGCCCACTTCCAAGACACTGTGAGCTGTGGCCTGGGCAGGAACAGAGACCTGCCATCTGTCCACTGCTGTGTCCCCAAAGCGCGGCACCAGCTGTGATGTCAGGGAGTGCAGGGACTAGCTCAGACACGCTCAGTGGGGTGACATGGCCCCCACAGGGACACCAGCCGTGTCTGGGGGCAAGTTGGTTGACAGGTGGGTGGAAGCCAGGATGCTCATCCACGTCCTACAGTGCACGGGGTGGCCCCACACACAGCCTTGCTCAGTGTGCCCAGCGGGGAAGTCCCGCCCCAGCACAGCAGCCCAGGCTGGGGCAACGGGGAGGCTGCGGGGACTCCCAGCCGGGGAGGTCGCCTGGGCCCGACCCCAGATCCCAGCTGTTGGTGCTGCATGAGGCAGCAGCGTGTCGGGCTCACATCAAGATCTGGGACCTGCAGCCTGGCTGGGTCCCCAGGACCGTCTGGGTGGACCCTCAGGCCCATCACCTCCTCCCTCCCGGTCTGGGTGCAGCTGCCTCTCAGGTCTCCCCTGGGGCATCACACGCACACCCACCCACTGCACCTTTCCACTTGGATTCTCTCCTGTTCATCACAGGGCCAGGTTGGAAGAGCTCAGGCCAGCACGGACCCAGGGCCAGCGTGCAGGTGTGTGGGGTGGGGCCCTAGGTGCCTGGCCTCCCCCGAGTGGAGCCCTCTGCCCCTGATTCTCTAAATGCCCTGGAAGGAGCCAGAAACAGCAACCTCGGATACTTGGAGAAGAGCCCAGGTGGAGGCAGGCGTAGCTGGGACAACAGGCCCTGGGGCTGGGCGAGCTCAGGTGGGCAGGCAGGGGCACGATGGGCAGGGGCACTGAAGCCCAGTGACAATGGAGCTCCATCCACACTCCTGTGGGCGCAGGGAGCTAGACCACCAGAGGTCTTTGACTCCCCCAGGGGCCAAATTCCATTCCCGTGCTGGCCACCGTGCTGAGGTCTGCTGTGTGACCTCGGGTGACCGGCTGAACCTGCCTATGCCTCCTGTGAACACCCCTCACTTTGTAATATGAGTACCGAGGAAGGGGACAGTCGTGGTCATACGGGCGACACGCTCTCAGCTGTGCCTACGTCGAGGTGCAACTCAGGCTCACTAGCTCCCAGCTTCGAACAGGATGCTCCAGCTGTGTGCTCTGCCAGTCTGTGTGTCTGAATTGGCATCGCACTTGGCAACACAGTACCAGAACAAGACAGGCAATCACCAGCTGAGCCCTTCTTAGAGCCGTGTGTCCAGGAGAGCTGCGGGTCTGGGGCCCCACCGTGGAGTCTGGGACCTGGCTCTGGCCATTCCCAGCAGTGTGATGCCAGGCTGATCACTCCATCTCTCTGGGCCTCTGTTCCCTCTCCTGTCCTAACCACACCAGCCCCTCCCGGGGTGTTTCAGAGAGAACACCCAGCCCACGTGACCCGCGGGCCACACACCGGAAGGACCCTCCCCTGGCATGTGGCTCCCGGACCTTGGCTGTGTGGAGGCGGGCAGGGGGGCGGGGTCCACGCCGGCCCGGGGCCACCACCGCGTTTATGGGGCCAATCGCCAGCAAGGGGCGTGGCAGGTCCCAGCCCAGAAGGGTCACCGCGGGAGGCGGCCACTCACAGCTGCTCCCTGGGGAGGCCGCGAATCACCACCTCCCTCGGACACGTGGGTTTTCTCGTCAACACCGGGGTAGTTGGAAAACTTCATGCAGACGGCGTTCCTTTTCCTTTCCATCTTGCGGGCTGGGGTCAAGGCCTGTGCAGTGGCCCCACGTGCCCACTAGAGGTCACACCAAAACGAGACCTCCCCCGGGGAGCAGGGATAAAGGAGGACTCTAGGCTGAGACTCTAGCACAGCCTCCTGAGGCAGTCCCAGGCCACAGGTGAAGCCTTCCAGGGCCCAGGTGGAGGAGGGGGACCACGTCAGGCGCAGGGCGACCCGGCCGCGACATCCCTCAGCTCTGAAGAAGAGCTTGTCCCTGCAGGGGTGGGATCCACGGCCACTGAGTGCCCCCAGCCCCGCTGCCCCTCGGCCTCAGCATCAGAAAAGGGAGGAGTCCAAGTTGAGCCCCCAGGGGACACTGGGGTCAGGACCCTGGAGAACAGAGGCCATGCCCTGGCATCTGGGTGAGGCTCGGCACCCGGGCCTGGGCCGTGTCCCCTACACGCAGCTTCGGTGTCCACTCCCAGGCACAGGAAGGGACAGCAGTGGGGTGGCGTCTCACCCGCTCACTTGAGAGGCCAGTGCAGTGGCTCGCGCTTGTAATCCCAACACTTTGGGAGGCAGAGGTGAGAGGATTGCCTGAGCCCAGGGCTTCGAGACCAGCGCGGCCAACATGGCAAGACCCTGTCTCTACAACAAATCAAAAAAAATTAGCTGGGCGAGGTGGTGCATGCCTGTATTTCCAGCGACATGGAAGGCTGAAGTGGAGAGATCACCTGAGCCCAGCAGGTCAAGGCTGGGTGACAGAGTGAGACTCTGACTCAAAAAAAAAAAAGCAAAAACCACTTGACAGGACTATGTGGAAGATGGTCACATTGGTCCATCATCAGATGTACACATTCCGGTGACCCTGGAAAGCAAAGTGCATCCCCAGGGACAGGTCTCTCACCCAGACAGGAGGCCTTAGGGCGCTGCTCAAGATGATCCGGTGGCTCAGGCCAGGGACAGGGCCAAGGCCAGTCCCCAGGGGAAGGCCAGAGGCAGCAGTAAACCTGGAGGGGAAGGCATGCCCCCTGGCTAGGGCCCTGACTCTGTTCTCCTGGGAAGCACATGGCCCAGGAAGGAGGCCACAGCCAACAGGCCCAAGCATCCCCAAGGCCTGTGGGAGAAGGCAGCAGGGCAGGATGGGCAGGCCAGTGGGTCACCATCCTGGGGCGCTGTGTCCTGACAAGGGATTGGCTTCTGAAGCACCCAGAAAATAAGGGTGTCTTGCAGTCAACAGAGGGAAGATGCCAGCCCTGCCCCATGTGCCACCCCTGAAGAGAGGCAGAGAAAGAGGAAGTCGTGCTCTCCGCCCTGCTATGACCACCACCCAGTAGTTGCACCATTTTCAGCTTTTTGCCAAATGTGAGTTGGCTAAAAAGTCTTCTTTTGCATGTCTGCATCTTACACAAATGACCCCTCTCATTTGATTCCATGTTTTGCAGCGTGGCAGTGATGCTGTTTGTGGCCGCATGACACCTTCAGTGGCCCCACCATGTCCCTCCCCTGCCACACAGAGGGACCCTCAGAGCGTGCAGTGTTGCAACATGGCCACACCCCTGCTCTTGGCTTCTCTGGGTGATGCCTCGGGATGGCGCTGCTGATGCCTGGATTGCCATCCTTGGCTCCACAAGCTAGTGCCAGCTGGCCCCAACACAGCTGCCCTGCCTGCGTTCCTGTCCCCTTGCATCACAGCTAACACGTGGCAATGCTTGACAACTTCTGCCAATTGACATGGTTTGAGTGCATTTCCATGGAAAATGTCCTTTTCCTAAAAACCCAGGCTGACAGTATTAATCAGCAACAGTGACTCCAGGGGGCTGGGATGGGAACAAGAGGTACTTTTACTATGTGAAATACTTGAATGGTTTACAAGGATCTATTACTTTCCTAGATAAAAAAAAGGCAGGTGAGGTCTGGGCCCGAAGGCTCACCTGTCATCCCAGCCCTTTGGGAGGCGAGAGGATTGCCTGAGCCCAGGGGTTCAAGACCAGCCTGGGCAACTTGGCGAGATCTCATCTCTGCAAGAAATCAAAAAGTTAGCCAGGCATGGTAGCACGTGCCTGTGGTTCCAGCTAGCCAGGAGGCTGAGGCAGGAGGATCACCTAAGCCCGCAGGTAAAAACTATAGAAGCCGTGATCACGTGAATGTACTCCAGCCTGGGCAACAGAGTAAGACTCCGACTCAAGCACAAACAAAAAAAGCTTTGTGTGAACCTACAAGGAGAAACCACCACACTGATCCAGGTGATAGCACCCCGGGGCATAGCAGCTGCTTCCTGGGGACCTTGCTGCCAAACTTGCACCCATGACAAGGGTGGCACGTCTCTTCACGAACCCAGGCGCCATCTTCATCAGTCAAGGGCGCAGAGGAGCTCGAGCTCAGACAGGACCACGCTTTCCTTCCCAGTAACAACCGAGCAGGACACCAAAACAAGAAAAGCTTCTGCTGCCTTCATATGCTCTGGCTGGTCTCACAGAAAGGTTATGGAAGAGATACAGCCTATCTCCAGCCCCCTGAAGGTAGGCATGCAGCCGTGGAGCTGGTGGGGACAGAGTGTTCAATGGCTGGCACAGCCTTATCCCCAAAGTGCCAGTCACTGAGGCCTGCGTGGCTTCTTTACTCAGAGATAATTTGGAGGTGACAGAGTCCAGTTACATTCAGCTGTCTCCTCAGAAATAGGATAGGGCGGGCAGTCTGCTAACACTGGGGTCGACACTGATTTTATTCTCAAGGCAGGCAGTGGTTCTGTGAGCATATCCTGTAAGTATTTTTTTTTTTGAGTTGGAGTCTCACTCTGTCGCCCAGACTGACCGCCCCCAGCCACTGCAGCCTCAACCTGCTGGGCTCTGGCGATCCTTCTGCCTCAGCCTTTCAAGTAGCCGGAACCACAGGCGTGCGCTACCACGCCTGGCTGATTTTTTGATTTATTGTAGAGGTGAGGTCTCGCTGCCCAGGCGGGTCTCGAACCCGCGGGCTCAGTCAATCCACTCACCTCAGCCTCCCAAAGGTGTGGGATTACAGGCTGAGCCACTGAGCCCAGCTCCTGTAAACATTTTTAAAAGTCAGAACACGCTGGGCACAGTGGCTCACACCTGCCATCTCAACACTTTGGAAAGCAGAGGTGAGAGGATTGGCTGAGGCCAGGGGTTCAAGACCAGCCTGGGCAACTTGGCGAGCCCTCATCTCTACAATAAATCAAAAAATTAGCTGGGCATGGTGGAAGGCTACTTGGGATCATCTGAGCCCAGCAGGTCAAGGATGTGGTAGCTGTGATCGTGCCTAGACGACAGAGTTAGACTCCGACTCAAAAAGAAAAAAGGCCAGGCGCAGTGGCTCACACCTACAATCCCAGCACTTTGGGAGGCCGAGGCAAGAGGATTCCCTGAACCCACGGGCTCGAGACCAGCCTGGGCAACATGGCGAGACCTCATCTTTGCAATAAGTCAAAAAATTAGCTGGACTTGGTGGTGCATGCCTGTGGTTCCAGCTACTTGGAAGGCTGAGGTGGAAGGATTACCTGAGCCCAGCAGGTTGAGGCTGCAGTGGCTGTGAGCATGCCACTGCACTCTAGCCTGGGCAACAGAGTGAGACTTCAACTCAAAAAAAAAAAAAAGAAGGCCCAAGAGCTCAGTCACATTCCCTGCGAGGGACCACACTGCTCCATGTCTCCATGCAGGGCCCCAGGAAGGGTCTACATGGGTCGCCAGGCAGAAGAAGTGTGAGTCTGAGCATTCATGGAGTGGCCAGGGCTGAGGGTGTTCCCTCCTCACCACAACTGTTCACGCGTGGGCGCTCAAGTCTTGCCTGGCAGCATACAGAGGATGCCTGGGCCACGGCAGGCCAAGAGGGGTCCCTGGGAGTCAGTGTGGAGAGGGCGCGGGCTGAGGGCGGGGCCGTGCTGTCTGGGCAGCACAGCCACAACTGGAGGAGAGGCCTAGGTGAGTCCCCCTCTGAGCAGGCTCAGCTGCCATGGGAGGCATGGCCCCCGGGCCTAGCAGCAGGAAGAAGGCTCTGCCACACTCCCTCCCAGACTTACCAGGGATGTGGGCGCTGGGGGGCGCCCAGGGGGAGAAGGGGAAAGGCGGGGAAGGGGGAAGGGGGTCAGAACACTCTGACGGGCCCAGGGCAATAAGCACTGGCAACAAGCCAGGCAGCTGAGCTGGGCGGAGGCGGGCAAGGCTGCGAGAGATGGCCTGGGTAGGAACACGGAAGCAAGGAGCGTGAGGCTCTCCCCCATGAGGGCCCCGGCCTACCCACACACAGCAGTGGACGCTGGAGGTCAGGGCCCGGGAGGCTGAGGTACCGGATCCCAAAACCCCGCGTCAAGGCCTCACAAAGTCATCTGCAACATCCTTGTGCAGACAAACATTCAGCCCCTGCACAGATGTCGCCGATGCCCATGTTGGCATGTGCAGGTGACCCGCCACACTGCAGCCGCACCACTCCAGGCAGCAGCGGACACCACCCAGCCCCAAAAGATGCGACCTCAAGGCAGAGGCAGCCAGGGAGAAGGCAGACACCTCAAGGCCCCTCCCAGGCCCACCTTCCATCTTCCCCTGCCACACACCACATGGGCTGGGCGGTCCCTAAGCCCAATCACTCAGGCTCCTCCTTGGAACCTGTTTTAGGGAAATCTTGGTGGCCTGTGGCAATGCCGTCAGCCTTTCCGGATCCTCCCTGCAGGAGGATGTCCCTGATGAACCGAGGGGCATTGCCACGGAAGAAGCGCTAGTGTTTGGTGTGTCCAGGACTGGCCCATCCCTACTGAGCAGGAGCCAGGAACAGACTAGGGGCTCAGCAGAGTGCAAAAATGTGACCTGCTCTCTGAACAACTCGCATGTCCTCGCAGCCTGAAGGAGCTGGCTGTGCAGGTGCTGAGGCCTTGCCTTCTGGCTGCATGGCATCACTGCAGGCCACCAACCGCTGGACAGACTCCTCAGCCCTCCCCACCCCCGCAGAGCAAGGGGCCGTGGGAACTGACCGTCAGCCCACAGTGATGTCAGCCATTAATGATGGAAACCATTACTAGACCCAAACACTAGAAGCAGGTTATATCACTTGGATTTGAGAGTTTTTAATCAGAAGTACTCATCTTCCATCACTGTGCTCGTTACAGCCCAGGGAAGGCCTCCCATGAGACCAGGTTTCAGAACGAGTCTCAGGCTCTCGGTAAAAATACATGTTGTTGATTTCACTTAAACAACAGTAAGGCTGCAAGGCGCCAGCCCACGCACTCACAGTTGAGGCTGTGTGCCGCAGTTGCCATCATTCAGCTGCCTCACCTGGGATGACAGAAAAACCGTCACAGCTAGCAAGGGCAGGGAGAACACAGCTCTCAGGAGAATCCTGCACCCGGCGCTGAGACTGGACCACGCCCCTTGTGGCCCTGTGCGTTCCGTGGAAGAATCAGGCCGGGCGAGTCTTGGGGGTCCTCAGCACAGCTCACAGGGGATCTGCTGCTGCCTGGAAGGCACCCTGTCCACCTACCTCATTCCGAGTCTCAGAGAACCTCCCGGGCGGCCACAGATCCTGGGCAGCATGGAGAAGCGCCCAAGGTACTATAAAGCCAAGGCAGCGGGATTCTTAGTTTCTTAAAGGCCAGTCAGCGAGAAATCAATTAGGAAAATGTTTCCCGGGACATCCTCAGCTTGGTCTCTAGACAAAGGCACCTCCTGGGGTCCCTCACCGGCAAGCTGTGTCTGGGATAGCGCCGGCTGCAGGCTGGAAAAGAGCGGTCCCTGCACCGTGGACTCCGACCTTCAGTAGACCCGACCTTGGCTTAGACGATGGGGTCTCCAGTGTGCATGTGAACACAGCGCAGGGCATATGCAGGTGGGGGCGTCGGCACTCGGGTCTCCATGCAGGAGGCTGCCCAGAAGTTCATGGTACACAGGTGCAGGTGTGGCTTCTCTGCCCCTGGCACCTTCACATTTCCTAGAACAGCACCTGTGTGAGCCACTCACAGGAGATAAACCCAGAGACTGCTTCAGATATGCGGCCAGGAGACTCGTGTCCTGGAACAAGTGACTGGCAGTTGAGGGTCTGACGCCAGTCATGTGCAGGGGGGAAGGTGTGAAATAAACAGTGCCCTGCCTGAACCTGGCGCTGGGAGCATCAGGTGGCTGGAATGGTGGCCTTGGGTCCCCAGCTGGAGAGTGACTGGGAAAGGCGACAGGCTGCCAGATACGCAGTGACATTTCCTAGTGACCTGTATCGCTAACCCCATTTCAGTGACTGGGAAACTGAGGTCAGTAGTGAAATGCTTTTATCCAAAATTCAGGTGAGTCAGTAGAGAAATGGGGATTCAATCCAGGGTCCTGGCCCCACACTGATATCCCATCGCCTTCTGGGCTCCATCTCCTCACTGTTCCCGTTGTCACCCCTGCCAACGCTGAGTCAGCGCCCTCCTCTGACCACCCCCACAGAGGCCACATCTGCTCAGCTATGCCCCGGGGACAGGAGCAGATCCATTCACACAACCTGCTCTGCCTGCTCACAGGGAAGGTTACTGGGGCAGGGTCTTGCCGACCAGAAAATCGCCAGCCAGACAAGGACGCGTGCGATGAGCCACTTCAGTTCCTCCATGCCCCTGCAGCCGCCCCCCACTTCAGTTTTATTCTGGTTCTTTCCTTCTTTATGATTATTGTTTTGGTAAGACATGCTCTGCTTCTTCTGTCGCAGTACACATATGCAAGTATGTCGCGCTCCTGTGTAAAGTGCTGGGGTGGCTGGGCAGGAGCCCTGACAAGGTGTGCGTTCTGGTACAAAGGCCGTACTTCGAAAGTGCATGCTGCTTCTATTCACAGATCGCAGGGAAGAGCCGCCAGGACGGGCAGCGAGGCGCGGTGGTCAGGAGGTGAGGGACTGGATGTTCTTGAGCATCTCATCAAAGGCCTGTGGGGATGGCGCATCCGCATTCCGGAAGGTGGCCTGGACCCGGCTGTACAGGCTGAAGGACTTCAGCTCCAGCCAGATAAACCCGAAGCGGTCCTCATCGAAGAGGATGAAGACCCCGGGGGTACGCTCAGGGCTGGTGAAGCCATGGCCAGCAATGAGGCCTGTGCCATAGAAACTGCAGAGACAAGGGGGAGGGTGTGAACAGAGGAAGAGGGCCACAAAGGCATGAGCGTGGCCAAGTCAACCATGCACCACGCCGGGTGTTCTCAAAGCCACTTCATGCCATGTCTACTATTCACCAGCCACTAGCTGAGAAGTGGCTGGCTGGTGGCCCAGTGGGATGACGGGCCAAGCCCTCCTGAGGACAGGCAAAGCCTTGAATATGGAAGCTGGGGCTCTGGGCCACTGAGGAGATATGTCCTGCCTCACAGCACCTGTGACGAGGACTTGCCCACTGACAGTGTGCGCAGCCAGCTCACTGAGCTGAAACAGAGGTCTCGGCGGGCCTGAGTGTTCTGATCCCAAGCATACGCCACCAGAAAGCAGGCCCAACATGACAAACTCTACTTTCTGGGATGGTTACCACCACCCCACGAACAATTCAGATAAAACAGAGGCCTAGCCTGCCGTGGACGGGAGCTCAGACAGCGAACCTCACCAACACCCCCTCACAGCTTTGAGATCCACTCAGACTAAGTCGTCCTTCTTGCAGACAGCGATGCACTTCCAACAGAGGGCGGGACATCAGGGGCTGCCTGGAATCTCCACTGCAGGGATGGTGTCCGGGAAGCCCCGCCCGCCACACAGAGGCCTCGCTGGGCCAGAGGGGAACAGCCTGCAGATGGGGCTTGTGCCTCAGAGGGTGTCTGGGGGCAGGGTAGGGCGGGGGAGTCCTCCAGCTCATAGGCAGGCAAACAATGACCACAGTCAGGAAACAGACAACAGTTACTTCCCGCACAGGGGCCAGGCCAGGCCCTACAGACATGGAACTAGCCAGAAGGGCCCTGGCATTCAGCACAGGGTAGAGGCCCATCCTGCAGTTCAGCTGGGACAGGGACTGGACCAGAGCTCCTGGCCAGCGGCCACAGCATGCACTGTGGGCTGCAAACTGGTTCTGAGTCAGCCATGAGCTACTGGGGGCTGTCAGGTGTTTTAGGGTAACCAAGTTTTTTGGTTTTTTTAAACAGCTATTCAGCACGGTCATCACCCGGAGAAAAAGAGAATTCTATGCAACTGACAGGTAGGGATGATAGCCAGAAAACCTGGCTGTAACTGACCTTCTGCATGGTCCCAGTGCAACCACCCAGAATTTTCTGGATGATGGAACGTTCTAGGTTACACTGCCCACCAGCCACGTGTGCTGTTCAGCACTTGAAATGGGGCCAGTGGGACTGAGGAGCTGCATCTCATTTTACTTAAAGCTGGTTCATTTACATTTAAACGGTCCTAGGGGGTGGGGAGGAGGGAGGGGCCTCCTCCAGCTTCCACCTAGGAAGGACCTGATGGATGGCCTGAGAGGGCAGAGGGTGGCCACACAACAATGGAAGTAGGCAGCCCAGGCAGGCCCTGTCCTGATGAGCACCCATCTGGGAGAGCAGCAGTGCCAGCCCCTCCCACACGTGGTCTTAGCGGCGTCCACTTCACTGGCCACCCAGGCGCCGGCCTGGCCAGCAGAGGCAGCCAAAATATAGCAGGAAGGAGGTGAGAGAATCCACAGGAAGGTAGGGCCACACCCAAATGCACCCCTGGGAGATGGCAGAGGTGGCACCTGGGAAGATCCTCAGGCAGACCACCAACCCAGAGCATTCTCTGGGGAGACACCTTTGCTCTGCATTTTCGGCCTTCAGAGCCACTGGACAGCTCACCTTCCCTCTCTCGACTATAAATGAGCTGCTAGGATGTCAGTGAACTGCCTTGTCAGGACAGTGTGAGGCACTGGGGAGAAACTTGTGCCCTGGTGGCTCTGACAGCCCCGGGCAAGGTCCCCTCAAATGGTGGGAGGATGGGAGCCTCTGTGCCGAAATCCAGCCGTGCAGCACCTCACTCAGCTGCTGCCAGCCCAAGGGGCCGGAGGTCCCACTCCACAATAGCCCAGACCTACTCTACCATCTGGGAAGGGGTCGGAGTCCCTGCTGAAGCCCACCCTCTGCCCCACCGCCTGCCTCGCCCTTACCACATCCTGCAGGTGCGCGGATAGTCCTCATTCCTGGAGCTCACTCCAACAGGCAACACGAATGGCTGCCCCTCCCCGCCCTGGGCAGACTGCTCAGCTGCGGCGGCTCCACCCCCAGGCTCCGGGCAGTCCACGGCAGGCACCTCTTCTGGCCCCCTGCCGGGCTGGACAGGCCCTGGCCGGCCGTGGTCCTCGCCCGCTTCCTGCCCGCCGTCCTGCTTCTCCTGGCGCAGGCGCTCGCGGGCCTCCAGGACAATTCGCGAGAGCTCATTGAGGTTGCGCAGGTTCTCGACGTCAGGCAGCTGGATGCGGTGTCGCAGGTCGACCTCCACCGTCTGCTGCCCGGCGGGGATGTTGGGGTCACCCTGTGGAATGGCCGGGGTTAGTGGCTGCACAACTGGGCACTTGCCACCTGGCCTGGGCCTGGATGAGCTCAGTCGGTGTCCCATGATGGAGGGGCAGCCCCTTATGCAGGGTGGGGTCTTGGAAGCCCTCAAAGTGGCACCCAGCACAGGCAGCCCATGTGGCCACACTGACGCAGGGGCGGCAGTGGTGACCAGGCGCCAGGGCAGCCCGCCTCTGTCTCCTCGAAGCTCAGCTGCAAGCTCAACCAGGAAGAGTCTGCAGCCCTGAACTCCTCAAGGGGTCAGGGCGCCAGACCCAGGGGAGGGGGTGGAGAGGGCCCCACTGTACCAGACAAGGCCCTGTTCCCTCTGGACACTTCAGTGCCATCTGCAGAGCCCATCCCAATAACCATGTGAGGCCGGGTGCTGGGCGTGAGCACCCGTCAGTGGCAGCACATTCAGAATCCAGGAGGGGCTTCACTGCTGGGCACGGCAGAGAGCCCTTTCCCAGGTCACCCCCAGTTAAATCTGAGCCTTGGGGAGGGGGGCTGCCATCTGCATCCCCTAAACTGCCCAGGGGCTTCCAGGAGTGGCCAAGGTGTGGAAAAGCTGCCTCAGATGCACTCAAACTCCCTGCGAGTCTTGTGAAAATGCAGGTTCTGGTGCAGCAGGGCTGGGTGAGGCCCGAGAATCTGCATTCCCAAGGTCCTGGGGAGCTGGGGCTGCAGATCGAAGCCCCGCTTGGGGAGTTCGGGGGCAGGGCTCCTTGTAGGCCCGTGACCCCAGGGAACCCAGCCCACCCCACCAGGGCGGCTGTGGGGGGCGCCACAGCGCTCACCGTGATCTTGGTGCCCCTGGCCCGCTGGCCGTGGAAGCTGAGCATAACGATCTCCAGGCCGTGGCTGCCATAGGTACCCTTGAAGAGGCCTGGCTTGATGAGGTCGTCGGGGTGGTGGGGCGGCAGGTAGATGCGGCGGTAGGTCAGGCAGTTGCTGCGGGAGGCGGGGGGCAGGGTGGTCAGCACAGAGGCCTCCTGGGCAACTCAGCTTGGGCTGGGCCGGGGTCCACCACACCCGCAGGGAGTGAGGAGAGAAGGACTGTGCCCAAACACCCGCCAGGAGAAGCGGGGAGGGGCCGCGCCCACACACACGCCTGCAGAGGATGCCACAGCCACTCACTCGTACTGGCTGGTGTAGATGAACTTCATGAGGATGAGCTCCTGCATGTGCTCGTGGAAGATGTCCTCCAGCGTGCGCCCCCACTCCTCCCTCAGCCATGTGCGGAACTCCTTCCAAAACAACACAGCCATGAGGGTCGCCCACAGGACGATGTGAGGAGGCTCTGACCATGCTGCTGGGAGACATGGCACGCCCTTCTGTGCCAGGTAGGTGCCCCTGCCAGAAGCCTCCAGGTGGGGCAGGAGGACCACATGCTGGTGAGAGGCCATCTGCCCCGCCCCAGGCCCTCACTTCCCTCGAGCAGGGACCACCTCCTGGCAGGAAGCCACCGGGCTGCGGGGCACCTCGGGCGAGGCTGGGCCACAGCGCATGACCACCGTCCCTGGTTACCACCCCAGTAGGCCCCACTTCCGTGCCCGCCAGTGGGACAGGAGCAGCGTCTACACTGGCTGGCTTTACACTGCACAGCCCCTAACCTGCCTCTAGGGCTCCTGGGAGAGTGAGCACGAGGGACACCTGGCCACCAAGCAGTTTGCTCAGCAAGCGTGTTTGTAAGAGGGGTTCCTGTCAACACCTCCCCCAAGGCTCAACAACGCGTGTGAGTCTGCAGCCAGACAATGCCAAGGATCCTAAGTACCGAACGGTTTGAGTCCCATGAGTAACATAATTGATCCAAACCTCCAAGTTGCTAACTCAGTATAGTGTTTGTAATGATTATCTAGAATCAGCTCTACAACCTGAAGCAAAAGCAATTTACCAAAAAATAGAAAGCTACAATCTCTCAATTGCTTTAATATGAGCTATGATAGCACCACTGCATCCAGCCTGGGTGACAGAGCAAGGTCCCATCCCTAAAAAGAATAAAAATAATAATAGTAGTAGTAGTAGTAATAGCAATTCAAGACAGGTCACAGACCTAAACATAAATGCAAACCCTAGGCTGGGCAAGGTGGCTCACACCTGTACTCCCAGCACTTTGGGAGGCCAAGATAGGAGGACAGCTTGAGCGCAGGAGTTTAGGACCAGCTTGGCCAACACAGCGACACCTCATCTCTACAAAATATCAAAAAATTACCCAGTGTAGTAGTATACACCGATAGTCCCAGCTACTCAGGAGGCTGGCTCGAGGGGATCAGCTGAGCCCAGGAGATAGAGGCTGCAGTGAGCCGCGATCGTGCCACTGCACTCCAGCCCGGGCAACAGAGTGAGACCCTGACTCCAAAAAATAAAAAATAAAAATAAACCCTAATGTGAAATGAACGAAGAAACTTCTATTTTAAAAAAAGACATACTCTCTTTGCAAACTGGGGACAGACAAACTTTTAGGACCCAGAAAATAACTATAAAAGGAAAAAGCTGACAAATTAGATTTTGTCAAAAATAAAACCTTCCATCCAAGTGGCTGACCTTGAGAGGAAAGGCTCTAACCAATGAAACAGCTAAACAGCAAGAGAAACAAAAGTAACTTGACTGTCATGAACAAGGACTTCCACGTCTCCACAGTGAGTAACTAGACTCCAACTAAGCACCATCACCAAGGTGACTTGTGTGTGGTCATAACCCGATTTACTTTGCCTGGAAAGCTCAAAGTCTCCAGGTCTATTGACTCAGAACAGGAATCTCTGAAGTGTCTGTGATGAAACTGTCTTGCAAGGGCAAGACATGAGTGCAAGAAAAAATAACAACACGGGGCCTGGACCAAGAAGACAACGAACCTACAACTTCCCCAGGCCTTGCTGTCTGAGCAGCCGTCGCCTCCATGTCCACAGCAGCCCCAGGACTGAGAGCAGCAAAGGTGCCTGTTGGCTGCTTGTGACGTGGCAGTGCTTGGGGTCGTGGTGGCGCTCAGGATGTGGTGGCTGCTTGGAGACGTGACAACTGCTTAGGATGTGGCAGCATTCAGGGACATGGTGGCACCTGGGGATGTGGCGGCACTTGTGGATGTGGTGGCCACTCAGGCAGCTGCTTGGGGACATGGCAGCACTCAGGGAAGTGGTGGTGCTCAAGGACGTGGCAGCACTCTGGGACATGGTGGCACTCAGGAAGATGGCAGCGTTCAGGGGTGTGGTGGCATGGCCCATCCTGCCTCCTCTCTCCCATGTCTGCTCCTCCCACAGGTCCCAGGTTTCCAAAAGCCTCAGCCTGGGGAGGGGCCTACATAGGAGATGGTGGCCCAGCCTGTCACCCATTTAGAAAAATCCAGGCAGTGTTTGCACCAGAGAGCTGGTTGCTAGGGACCTGGGAAACAGCTAATTCTAGAGCTCACTGGGAAACAGGCAAGCAGGATGAGTCTGGAAAACAGAAATAGAGGGGTCACGGATCCCATTTCTCAGACTCCAAGACACAGGGACCCGTAACCCCGTGGTATCATCATACCCATCAGGCAGCCTGGGACAAGGAGTCAGGAAAGCAGCAGACCCCCACCAGCGCTGCTTACCCACAAGTGACCCTAACAGGGCTGGCCTTGGGCAGAAACCCATAGCTCCCAGGAGGAAGTTACGGGGGCTCTAGGTACATAAGCAGGTGCTAGAGGGCATTAGCACTGCCCCCAGGCGGGGTATTCCAAACTCAGAAGAGACTTCTCTGCCTGGTGGGCTGTGAAGAGGCCCACTCTTCCCCAAGGAAGAGTGTCCTGTCTACAGCTCATCCCTCCAACATTCCAGGTGGCCAGGCTCCTCTGCTCCCACGGGAACACTCTGCCTGGAGTTTAGAATCAGACTCTCCTCCATCAGATTTATTGTAGAGATGAGGTCCCTGTACTCAACCTCTCATCTCACTTTTCTTTTCCTTTTTTTTTCTGAGTCAGTCTCACTCTGTTGCCCAGGCTAGAGTGCAGTGGCATGCTCACGGCCACCGCAGCCTCAACCTGCTGGGCTCAGGCAATCCTTCTGCCTCAGCCTTCCAAGTACCTGGAACTACAGGTGCTCACCACCATGTCCAGCTAATTTTTTGATTTATTGTAGAGACAAGGTCTCTCCAACTTGCCCAGGCTGGTCTTCAACCTGTGGGCTCAAGCAATTCTCTCACCTCAGCCTCCCAAAGTGCTGGGATTACAGGCTTGAGCCACCATGCCCGGCCTCACCTTACTTTTATTTTATTTTTATTTTCTTTTCTTTTTTGAGTCAGAGTCTCACTCTGTCGTCCAGGCTGGAGTGCAGTGGCATGCTGCTCACAGCCACCGCAGCCTCAACCTGTTGGGCTCAGGTGATCCCTCCGCCTCAGCCTTCCAAGTAGCTGGAATGACAGGAGTGTGCCACCACACCCAGCTAATTTTTTGATTTATTGTAGAGATAACGTCTCACCATGTTGCCCAGGCTGGTTTCAAACCTGTGGGCTCAGGGAATCCTCTCACCTCTACCTCCCAAAGTGCTGGGATTACAGGTGTGAGTCACCGTGCCTGGGCTCTCATCTCACTTTTCAAACTATCAGGATGTGTCACCAAGTGCAGACCTCCTGACACACCCTCTTCCTGGGACACAGCTCACCTAGTAACTCAAGCTGCTCTCTGGCCCAAAAGATTTAGCTAGAAAGTAAAAAGAGGGGCCGGGTGTGGTGGCATGCCTCTAATCCCAGTACTTTGGGAGGCCCAGGTGAGAGGACTGCTTGAGTCCAGGAATTTGAAAACAGCCTAGGCAACCAGTCTAGGCAACTCCATTGCTTCAAAACATTTAAATATCAGCCAAGTATGGTGGTAGCTACTTGGGAGGCTAAGGTGGAAGGATCGCCTGAGCCCAGGAGGTCAAGGCTACAGTGAGCCATGATTGTGCCACTGCACTCCAGCCTGGGTGACAGAGTGAGATCCTGACAACAACAACAAAAAAAAGCTTAATGACAAACGTACAGATCTACCTGAAGGAAACAGTAATGCCCCACTGAGAAATATAGAATGTGTATGACCAAGCAGAGGCAGACAGCAGGCCGGTCGGAGGGTCTCAACATCACACAGCCTCGGCTCTCCACACACTGGCCTCTAAGCGTCATGTGATCCCAATCAAAAGAAGAGTCACCAAGAGGGTATTTCTGGGAAACAGCTAATTCTAGAGTTCACCGGGAAACAGGCAAGCAGGATGAGCCCGGAAAACAGAAATAGAAGGACAGAGGCAGCCTGGTCCTGCAGGATGAAACACAGTGATAAAGCCACGATCATCAGAGCAGTGTGGAAGCTATGCATAGACAGACATTGTGGATTAGAATATCAAGTCCAGAAACAAACCAAACACCTGGCCATCTAGGACAAAGGCATTTCTCAAATTCATAGAGAAAAATGTAGATTATTCAACATCCGGCCTGGAGGCAACTGAGAGGACCACACTACAGTAAAGTCATGGCTAACCTTATGTTTCACAAGAATAAATCCAAAAACCCGGAGGCATAAATGGGAGAAAAGAAAAGCATGAGTTCACCTACAAACATGGCATTGGATAGGGGAGGGGTTTAAGACAATGCTAAGCTAAGAGGCTTTAAGGAAAGAGAGGCCAGGAGCACTGTCTCATATCTGTAATCCTAGCACTCTGGGAGGCTGAGGTGAGACTATGGCCTGAGCCCAGAGTTCGAGACCAGCCCAGGCAACTTGGCGAAACCCCATCTCTACAATAAATTTTTTAAAAAATTAGCTGGGCGTGGAGGCAGACAACCACACTTCTAGCTACTTGGAAGGTGGAGGCAGAAGGATCGCCTGAGCCCAGAAGGTCGAGGCTGCAATGGCTGTGAGCAGCATGCCACTGCACTCCAGCCTGGGTGACAAAGTGAGACTCCAACTCAAAAAAAAAAAAAAAGGAAGGCCGGCTAGCCTTGGTGGCTCAGCCTGTAATCCCGCGCTTTGGGAGGCTGAGGTGAGTGAACTGCCTGAGCCCGCAGGTTTGAGATCCGCCTGGGCAACTTGGTGAGACCTCATCTCTACAATAAATCAAAAAAATTAGCCGGGCATGGCACGCACCTGTAGTTCTGGCTACTTGGAAGGCTGGGACAGAAGGATCACTAGAGCCCAGCAAGTCGAGGCTGCAGTGGCCGGGAGCGGCCACTGCACTCCAGTCTGGATGACAGAGTGAGACTCCAACTCAAAAAAAAAAAAAAAAGGAAGGCCGGGCTTGGTGGCTCACACCCATAATCCCAGCACTTTTGAGAGGCCAAGATGAGAGGACTGCCTGAGCCCATGGGTTTGAGAATAGCCTGGGCAACATGGTGAGACCTCATGACTACAATAAATCAAAAAATTGGCCAGATGTGGTGGCACGCATCTGCAGTTCCAGCTACTTGAAAGGCTGAGGCAGAAGGATTGCCTGAGCCCAGGAGGTCAAGGCTGCAGTGACTGTGAGTGTGCCACTGCGCTCCAGCCTGGGTGACAGAGTGAGACTCCAATTCAAAAAATAAAAGAAAAGAGAAATACACCTGCTTATATAATGATTAATAATTTAAAAAAAAATCCCATAGATGAAAACACCATAAGGCAAATCAAAAGACAAAAAAAAGAACGAGGAAAAAACCTGGCCACTCCTATCCGGAAGAGCTCATTTTCCAGATAAAGAGCTTCTACAAACTCGCTGGAAACACACCAACACCAGACAGAAGCAGAGCTCTTCCCAGGCACCAGCTACTCCCAGACACCTCACGGAAGAAGAGGCCACAGAGCTCCTGACCAGAGACACTGTCCTCAGCCTCGTTCAGAAAAAAAGAAATATAAATTAATAACCCCAATGTCAACATTCCAACAGGGCAATGACTCTCACCATAACACTTGGGTGTTTTTCTCATTTCTACAAAAAGCACGTGCTATTTGTTTGTTTGTTTGTTTAACTGAGAGGTTCTAGCTCTGTCACTCAGGCTGGGGTGCAGTGGTGCAATCATAGTTCACTTCAGCCTTGACCTCCTGGGCTCAAGCGCTCCTCCCACCTCAGCCTCCCAAGTAGCTGGCACTAACGCCCGGGCCACCACACCTGGCCTATTATTACATTTATAATCAGAAAAAATACTATTCCACTTCAAAATCAATGAGCTCACACATAGAAGCTCACTCACAGAAACTTTTTCTGTCCCAAAGTATATGTTACCAGAAACATAATATGTGGCTTTCTTTTTTTAAATCTCAACAGCTGAGGAATTTCTATTCTTAGAAGATACGCTGACATTCTCATTTAAATGTAAGCTGCAGCCATTGCATACATGTCGTGTATATGACTGGACTTCAAATGTAAACTGACGGCGTTACAAATGAAAAGGCATTCCCATTCTTCATCATTTTCACATGCTGTTCATTTAAGAAACAGGCCTCCCCCGCTTTCAAAGGGTCCCGAGAAACTCATCCGTTCTGTCCATCTTTCCTCTACCTGCAGGTCTCTGGCTAACACAGAAAACTACCAGAAACTCAGTAACTGGCTAAGAAGTGTGCGCCCAACAAATAAGCACCGACTGCAATGAGCATCCTGTTTTACAAGTTCAAGTTCTTCCTAAAGATATTTTGAAGCTGGGTATGGTGGCTCACGCCTGTAATCCCAGCACTTGAGAGGCAGAGGCGAGAGGATTACCTGAGCTCATAGGTTCAAGATCAGCCTGGGCAACATGATGAGATTTCATCTCTACAATAAATTAAAAAATCAGCCGGGTGTGGTGGCACATGCCTGTACTTCCAGCTACTTAGAAGGCTGAAGTAGAAGAATCACCTGCGACCAGCAGGTCCAAGCTGCAGTGGCCATGAGCGTGCCACTGCACTCCAGGCTTGGGGACATGATGAGACTCTGACTCAAAAAAAAAAGGCATTTTGAAAGGACAATACGGCTTAGATCTTCAGAGAACTCAAGGGTAGTATGACATCACTCATGCAAACAACAGGACCCCTGACACACAGGCTCACACGCCACACTGCCACCATCCCAGAACCTCAACCACAGGGTCTTTGAGGAAGGAGACAGGGCTCTGAACACAGCCCTCAGGTCTCCCCTACATCTCATGCCAGAAGCAGCTCCTGCAGCCCTTGGTCATGCACGTACCCATCAGGGGAAAGGACGCTCACTAGGGAAACCGCGACCTCCGCGTGGCTGGTGCCCAAGGGGTAGGATGACACCACTCAGGCACCACGCACAGGATACCACTCTCATTAGGGCACCAGGGGCAATCCCACACTGACCACAACAGGCCAGCCCACACGAAGCAGCCAGGCTGCAGGGCATACGTTGGTGCCTTCCAACCCTCCCGCCTCCTGTGTCCGCACTTTGCCCATGGGAGGGCCAGGTGGGCACGACAGCGCGTGACCAGGCCCTGCCTCTCGCAGCTTGGACTCACCTCCTGCCTCCCGCCAGACATCCTGTGGTGGTCGGTCTGGTTGCACTTGGTGGAGAACTCATCCTTCTTCACAATCTTCAGCGTTCACAATGGAAGGAAGAAGGGCAGCGAGGCACAGAGTCAGTCACCACATTCACCAGGCTGGCCCCCCCTCACCTCCATCAAACCCATCTCCAGACACCCAAGATGCTACTGACATGGGACCATCCAGAGGGAGCTCAGAGTCTCCCTGAACGCGGGGTATGGCGGGCATCCAGGAGAGGGGGTGTGTGCGTTTTTCCAGCAGGGCTCAGAGTAGCAGAGGGGCTGTGTCTCACGCGTGTTCAGAACACACTGCTCTGTGGGCCCATTCAGAGCAGAGCATTTCATCCCAACCTGATGGTCCCGCAACAGGAGAAAAGGGACCAGAGGAACACAGACCCCACAGTGGGTTGTGGCACAGGTGTCTTGAGGAGCTCAGCAGGAGATCTGCTCGACAAAGGACTGCTGCTCAGAATATCACAGTGAACCTGGCCGGCCCCCAGGGAGGCACTGGATCGGAAGGATCCACCCCCTTGCCTGCACATGCCTGGCTGGGAGCCCACGTGCTCACACACCTGGATGTGGCCGTTGTGGGGCCCTTTGTGGCCATACATGCACTCCACTGTGGCGGACTTCCTCTCCATTAGGTGGATTCTGAACAGTGGCTTGAATCTCATCGGGTCATCCACGTGAGGGTCGTGGGGGGGCAGGTACATCCACCCAATGATGAACAAGCCGTCCACCTGCAGCCGGGAGATGGGCACAGGTTCACACATGGGCTCACATGGGCAGAGCACAGCGGCCCTGTGTGCCTGCCACCTCCACGGCAGTCCCAGGGTACTCCCAGCCGGGCACACACACAGGAAGCACATACCCCGCAACAAGGTGCATGTCAGTTCCACAGGCCTGATCTAAAGCAGCGCCCTAGCATCATGTTCAGCTCCACAGTGGAAGGGAACCGACTCAGTGACACCAGCAGGAGGCAAACAGCATATTCCAGAAGGCAACACCCAAGAAGGCACCCAGCCTGGCAGAAGAACGCACGCTCCTTTCAACAGGAGAGGCAGGTAACAGAATGCACATGGGCGGCACGAAGGCCCTGCCTGCATCCTGATTTGCACAACTGACTGTCCCAAAGAAGATCTGAGACGATCTGGGAAGCTGAAAGAGGGGTTAGGCACCAGGCAACACCCAGGAGTCACTGCTGCTTTTGTCAGGGTGGCCTTGATGTGGGGGAGACGTAGGAGACACCCCATTTCTTAGAACACCACACTGAAGTAGGAAGGAATGAAATGCCATGGCCTGAGAGCTGCCTTAAAGTTCTTCAAAACAGAAGCATGGGTGGGAGAGAGGCCGGGAACCGGACATGAGCTGAGAACTCGGGCCTAGGGGTGGGGATTGTGAGCACCTGGCACTCAGTTCCCCGGCCATCTGGGTGTCGAGTGGGAGATCATCAAAGCAGGGTTGCCAGCGCTCTCTCTAGTGGGAGAGACGGCCCCACAGTCACCCCCACTGGAAGAGCCAGGACCCAGCAATCACAGGGAGAGCACATCATCATCTCTGTGGCCGATGAGTCAGGCAAAAGCGAGGTGGCTCAGCTCTTCAGGGCTCAATTCTCTGTCCCCTGTGTTCAGAAGCTGCGTCTTCTTGCTGTTGTTGTTGGGGTGTGTGTGTGTGTGTGTGTGTGTGTGTGTGTGTGTGTGTGTGTGTGTGTTACTCACTTCCAGTAAGAAAAACAAGTATTTCCCTGCCCAACTAAAAGGAGGAAAAGAAATCTGCCAACGCTGTAAGGGGCCTGGCATGTCTCCGGGGAAACAGTCTAAAAGCAAGACTTGCCCCACATGGCATTTAATGTAACAAATGTTGCATGTGTTTCCCAATGGATGCTTCCACCAAATCACAATGTTTTTCCCTCACCCAGAACCCCAACTAAAGAGCAAGACACAGAGACAGAGTCACCACTCACCCAGGTGGCCTGAGGACACCAGACCCAGAAAAACCTACCAGGGACTGTCTGTGCCGGGCCCGAGGCCACAATGGGAGCAGACATACCTGCCGTCACCAAGTGATGCATACAGCCAGTCCTTGGGCTCAGCTCCCCAGCCTCCGAGCACACAAAAAGAGGGGAGGGCCGGGCACAGTGGCTCACACCTGTTACCCCGCACTATCTAGGAGGCTGAGGTGGGAGGACTGCATGAACCCAGAAATTCAAGACCAGCCCAGGCAACATAGCAAAGCCTTGTCCCTACAAAAAAAAAAATGAAAACATTAGCTAGGTGTGATGGTATGCACATGTAGTCCCAGGTACTCAAGAGGCTAAGGTGCGAGGATCACCTGAGCCCAGAAGACTGAGGCTGTAGTGAGCCATGATCATGCCACTGCACTCCAGCCTGGGGGACAGAGTGAGACCCTGACTCAAGGGAAGAAAAAAAAGGTCAGACTTCCATTTCTGATCATGATAGGTACCAGGGAGTGGGTGGTCCCTCCCACTGCAAACAAGAGAAACAAGAAACAAATATTCTCAGACCCTGGACAGCAGGCAGCACAGGACTGTGGTCCCCCCAAAAAGGGAGAGTCAGAGGTGACTCTGCCATCACCCTGGACATCCACCTGAAACTTTCTAGCACTTTCCAGACTGCAGTGCTCAGAGGGGTCCACAGTAGGACCTGCAGTCTTCTGGGGAGACAGAGGTCGTAGCTCAGGGGGCCTGTAAGTAGAAGCATGCAGGCACAGGCCCAGGAAGTAGGGAGCAGGCCAGAGGATGCTCCAGAATCGTCCAAGTCTAGAGCTGCTGATTGCGGCAGAGTAACGGGCCTCAGTGTCCTTAGGCCGACCTTACCCTGTCACCACAAGGTCCACGGGCAGGGTGAGGAGGCCAAAGTGAAACTGAAATCGCATCTCTGCTCATGCGGCCCTGAGTGGTGCCCGAGAAGCTCTGGGGCCTTTCCTCGAACGCCGCGACTCTGGGCCAGCCGAGTCTTCGAGAAGGGGGCCCCGCTCTTGCACAGACCCGCGGGGCCGGACTTACCACCACATTCAGCAGGCCCCCGTATGGCCCGATGTCTGGCTGCCACAGACCCAGGACGTGTCTGTAACGGTGCAGCACTGTAGGGAGAGAGAAGCCTATGGTTAGACATGGTGCGGCGTGAACCCAGGAACCACAGGAGGGGGCTGGGCAGTGAAGACTCCGCTCACGGAGGTGTGCGAGAAAGTCGTTCACACAAATGCACATCAAACCTCACCTACGAGTTTCCAGAGCCTTCTAAGAATAAAAAGACGGGCACAAAGCCAAGGTGGAGTAAGCTTCCTGAAAGCAACGCGCCTCCCACCAGTGGGGTAAAATCAAACAAGGCTGGAAAGTCTCCTTTCTAGGAACAAGATGGGGAGCATGTGCAGAGAGCAGGACAGCCTTTCTGAGTGCCGAGAGATAAGCATCGCTGCGAGGTGGGCCATGAAGCAATGAGGCTTGGAAGGTACCGTGGTAGGCTGGGCATGGTGGCTCATGCCTGTCATCCCAGCACTTTGGAGACGAGAGGATTGCCTGAGCCCAGGGGTTTGAGACCAGCCTGGACAACATAACAAGACTCATCTCTACAATAAGCCAAAAAATTAGCCGATTATGGTAGCGCTCGCCTGCGGCTCCAACTACTTGGAAAGCTGAGGCCGAAGGATCACCTGAGCCCAGCAGGTAGAAGCTGCGGTGGCCATGATTGTGTCACTGCACTCCAGCCTGGGTGACAGAGTGAGACTCTGACTCAAAAAAAAATGTCATGACTCACAAGAGGTCAAAACTCGACTTCTGTTATGCTCCAGGCTAGATGCTGGTCAGGCCAGCCTGGACCATCTCACCCTGAGTAGCTCCCACTGACCCTCAAAGCAGCCTTGACCCCCACCCAGGATGCCTCCCTTCCAGGACGGCCTCGATGCGCCGAGCTTCGCCTCTTTCCACAGCTTCCAGCCTGGCCCTCTGATGTCTGGTTGACCGGCCTTCCCACTCTCCATCAGCCTCCATTGGGGTCACAGGACCCCAGTCATCTCTGGAAGCTTCCCCCATCGTATCTGCAGTCATAAGCCACCCAGCCTGCTAAGTGCTTGTATGGAGACTGCCTCACAGACGGCTGCCACTGGCCTGTGCCATTCAAGAAGACTCCTCAAGCCAGGCTCCGTGGCTCAGCCTGTAATCCTGCGCCTTTGGGAGGCTGAGGTGAGTGGACTGCCTGAGCCCACGGGTTCGAGACCCACCTGGGCAACTTGGCGAGACCTCATCTCTACAATAAATCAAAAATTCGCTGGGCGTGTTAGTGCGCACCTATACTTCCAGCTACTTGGAAGGCTGAGGCAGAAGGACTGCCGGAGCCCAGAAGGTCGAAGCTGCAGTGACCGGAAGCGGCCACTGCACTCCAGTCTGGGTGACAGAGTGAGACTCCAACTCAAAAAAAAAAAAAAAAAAAAGAAGAAGACTCCTCAACGGACACACACCTAAACAGCAGAGCCAGGGCCATGGGTTGGGTGCAGGAGCCAATGTGAAGGGTGGTCCCAGGAAGAAGGGCTGGGGAGAACACGGTAGGAGGAGCCAGCAGAGGACACTTCACAGACACCCCCATCATGGCCACCAAAGGGCAGAGGTGGCAGCCCAGGTTGTCCCTGCATTGCTCCGACGGTGGAATGGAAACCGCTGGGTCTCACCATACATAGGACTGCCCAGAGAGGCACCCACACCTGCCTAGACGGCAGGTAAGACCAGAGGAGCACACCCAGGCACCTGAGGGGGCTGAGGGCTGCCAAGACAGCTGGAGCAGATTCCCTGAGTCCAGCAGAGCTACTGAGAGAGCTCAGGAAGGCGGTAAATGATAAATCTCCACAATAAATAAATAAATTAGCCAGGCATGGCAGCATGCGCCTGTGGTTCCAGCTACTTGGAAGGCTGAGGTGAAAGGATCCCCCAAGTCCAGCAGGTGGAGGCTGTGGTGGCCATGAGTGTGTATCACTGCACTCCAGTCTGGGTGACAGAGACTCCGACTAAAAAAAAAAAAAAAAAAAAGGCTGGGCACTGTGGCTCAAGCCTGTAATCCCAACACTTTGGAAGGCCAAGGTGAGAGGACTGCCTGAGCCCAGAGGTTGAGACTAACCGGGGCAACTAGGCAAAACCTTGTCCCTACAATAAATGAAAAAAATTAGCTGACGTGGTGGCACACGCCTGTGGTCCCAGCTACTTGGAAGGCTGAGGCAGAAGAGTCGTCTGAGACCAGGAGGTCAAGGCCGTGGTGAGCCGTAATCATGCCACTGCACTCCAGCCTGGGTGACAGAGATCCTGACTTGAAGAAAAGGTTGGGGGCAAACAGCGCTAAGAGCACCACTAGCTCAGCAGGTGCTGGCTACCAGGCAAGCATCTGAGGGCTCTGTGGGCAACGGGAGCCACGGCTGGCTTCTGAGCACTGCAGTGGCCGACTGCACCAGACTGCAGGAAGATCACGCAGGCAGACCACAAGGCCGGGAGGCAGTGAGGAGGTCGCTGCCTTGTTCTAGACAGGGAACATCCAGAGCCTCTGCAGCAGACACTTCACTCCAGCAACAGCTCTGCAGAGCTCACTGGACATCACTCAGGAGGTACCTGAACAAGTCTCAGCTGGTGGGGCCACCTCTGCTCAACCCGTGCACAGTGTCCCTGTTAGAACAATCATGAGCCTGTTTCCAGGACACAGCAAAGTCAGTCTTGTCATTCATGGTCATGCCTTGAGGGGATTGTGACCAGGAGCCGTAAACAAACACTGAACTCAGTGAAACGCAGGCTCAAGTGCTCAGGGGTAAATGGACATATGCCTGCAACTCTGGAATGCACCAAAAATAATCAGTAGGGCCAGGTGCGGTGGCTCATACCTGTACTCCCAGCACTTTGGAAGGCAGAGGCAAGAGGACTGCCTGAGTCTAGGGGTTCGAGACCAGCCTGGGCAACTTGACCAGACCTCATCTCCACAATAAATCAAAAAATTAGCCGTATGTGATAGTGTGCGCCTGTGGTTCCAGTTACTCGGGAGGCTGAGGCAGGAGGATCACCTGAGCCCAGCAGGTCAAGCCTACGGTAGCTGTCATCATGCCACGGCACTCCAGTCTGGGCTACAGAGACCCCCAACTCAAAAAGAAATCCAATAGAGATATGGATGGAGGGAAGTAGACAGCGGAGTGACGATGATATGTAGTAGAGTATTGCTGAAGCCAGGGGTGGAGGTGGGGGTTTGCTGTACAAGTCTCTCAACTTTCCTGTATGTTCATAATGAAACACTGGAAGAAATAACACTACTCAGCATGGCCCTCTTCTCCCCTCCTCTCGTCTCCCAATCTAAGCGATGGAAGACCCTTCAAAGACCACACCACCAATGTAGCAGTCCCCCCTCATATAGTCATTCAAAAGAGATGAATCCAAGAGTTTAAATGAGAATTCACCTCCCATCCAGACAGAGAGAGTAGAGTTACAGACACATGAGCGTGAACCTGACCTCTGAGAACCCCAAAGCCTTGCCAGTGCTATAAACATGCCATCCAGCCACCTGTTTCTCTAAGGTCACAGGACCCGGCCCTTCCTTATGTGGGCCCTGGAAAAAAGAGGACCAGGAACAACATTCACTGTAATACCGCACAGCAAAATGTGCCCCAGTGTCCCAACATGGAGCAACATAAGTCAGTTGTTTTGTTTTGTTTTTTTCTTAAGACTTGTTTTAAAGTAGATTTAGACTCACAGCAAAATTAAGAGGAAGGTACAGAGTGCCCCCGCCCAAGTCTCCCCATGATCAGCACCACCATCCAGAGTGGTGTGTTTGTTAGTCACTGACTACAATGACACGTCATCACCCACAGCTGACATCAGGGTTTCCTCTTGGTGTTACATTCTGTGGTTTTGACAGATGCGCGGTCACCCGTGCCCACCATGAGGCATTGCACAGAGGATATCACTGCCCTAAGAATTCTCGGTGTGCTTCCCACTCACCCCTCCCTCCAGCCCAGCAACCCCTGCTCCCTCTACTGTCTCCACAGTGTTGCCTTTTCCTGGACATCTCTGGTTGGGCACACAGCGTGTAACCTTCACACATGAGCTGCTTCACCTACTAACATGCACTTAAGATCCTCTGTGTCTTTTCACAGCCCAAAAGCTCACTTTTTTTCAGCACTGACTAATATTCTATTGTCTGGATGTTTTTCAGTTGATGATCCATCACTCACTGATGGACATTTTGGCCAGGCTGATCAAGAGAGGACACCAGCAGGTGGGGAGGAAGGCTGATCAGGGGAGGGTAACAACAGGGCAGAAAAAGTCCAACAGCTCCTGAGCAAGGACCTGCCAGCTCTGCAAAGGACGAGGTGGTCGAGCAAGGCATCCTTGTGCTGATCCTCTGGATTGTGTAAAAACCTGATCTGGAGCTGCATGGCTGCAGGTTCAGGGTGGGGGTTCATGGTCAGGGTGCCCAGAGCTGCAGAGGAGCCTCATGGCTTGACAAGCCCCAGCTGCCTCAGAAGGCAGCATGTTCGCTCCGGGCCAGTCTCAGGCCTCGGGGCAGTCATGTTCAAAGGCAAAGCTGGCTTCCCAGTCAAGAAGGCAAGTGAATGTTTTCCAGTACTTTCCCTGTGTTCTTGTGGGACCCTTGCCCTGAACCAGTCATGGGCTGAGTCAGGACCGGGTCCACAGCTGGCCTGGGGAGGCCGTCACAGCACCCTGGCCGGGGAGCTCCCTGCAGCCCAGGGTTTCTCTCAGAAGCGCCCTCCTCTCCACAACGTTTCCCAAGGACCATCAGGAGAGTCGCCATGCCGCTGGCTCAGGGCAGACACACATTTGGAACCTGAGCTGTCAAGTAGACTGTTCTGGACCCTACAGACACTATGCTCCAGACCCCGCAGGCACCATGCCATGTTCTAGACCCTCCAGGCACCGTGCCGTGTTCTAGACCCTCTGGGTGCCATGTTGTGCTCATGGAGCCAGACCCTTAGTCAGCTACAGCAGGCAACAGGGACCCCAGTGATAAGAGCACTGCTTCCAGAGGCAGGCTTCCCCTTTCCAAGGACCTGTCCTGCCCATGAGGCAGCTCAGAGTTTTTCCTACCACTGGTCTCCAGGTCACCCGGGACAAGGTCAGCATGGTTTTGTCCACAAAACCACACCCAGCTCTAGGGCAAGCTCCACCCCCAGAACAGAGAGAAACAGTCAGGAATGGCTAAGGGACCTCTCGACTCAACGGGAACACTCAGTTCTGCTCCAGCCTACCAGGCAAAGCCGACAAGCAAGGATGGCCCTCCTCAGCACACCACGGGCTGCCTCAGCAGGGTCCTCCACGTGCCACTCCCACAGCCACAGTCCACCACATCTGGGAACACTGGCCTGGTGCTCGGGCACAGCAGGAAAAACATTTCAGAATCCTCAAGCCTGTCTCTGCAGATCTGAGGCTTGGGACAGTGACGTGGTCCTATATTTCTGTCTCACCCAAGAAAATTATAAATGCAACAAATGCATCCCCCTTCACTTGCTAGCCGCTGTTGTAGTTAGGACAAAGCCAGGAGGAGCGTCACGCAGACACAAGAGGGTCAGTCAGTGACTCCAGTGAGGGCTTCTGCTACCTCCATCGGACCCTTCTGCTGTCACACTTCCCAGGGTCTCTTCTCTCCTCACTGACCCACCTGTGAAGTGGCCACCTGGGGCTCTGCAGGGCAGCTTCCCCAAACCCTGCTCTGTGAGTCATCTGGCCTGTCTCCTGACCCCATGGTGGGCAGCATTGCCCTGAATCCCTGGCACCTGCTTAGAGTAGTCTAGAGCCCTCGGGTTGCACAAAGTTATTTTAGCTCAAATGTACAATGCATCAATCTGCACCCAAGCAGAAATGTCAGACCTGTCCTGAGGACGACAGGTTTCTCCATGTGGCTCCCACAGCCTTCCAGATGCTAGCCACCCACAATACCTGGCAATCACAAGACCAAGAGGAAGAGCAAGCGGAAAAGATGCCCCAAGAGCAGCCCTCTAAAGTCACAAAACCCGCCATAGCACCAGGGCCCTTGGGCCTTGACCACATGGACTCACTCCCGGCAGGACAGCCTGACACTCATGGATGTTGGCCACTCCCTGCCACGTAGGCGTCTGCAGTGGCTTCTCTGGCCCCACAGCACAGGGTCCAGGGACATCAACATGAACAGGGAATAGCCCACATGGATACAGGAACACAAACTCGTGCAAGGTTCCAAGATACTCATAAGCCATGGTCACAACTGACTTTCCTGAAGGGTTTAGCTGACACTGGAGAACAAACCATTAAAACACACCAAGAACACTTGGATACCAAAAACACAGACATTTCATGGGTTCAAGATAAGGTAGCTGAAACTGGCTTTCTTTCTTCATGCATGGGAACCCCATGTCCTGATATTCTAGTAGGTCACAGAGCTAACAGGCCAGTCACCATTTAAATCTGTCCACAGAATGATACTATAATGTTTACAACTGGCGCTTTCATCACTTCTTCTGTATTTCCCAGGTTTTCTACAGTGACTTTGTATCTTTATAACTACACTCAAACCTTCGAGGGGTCAGTGGCACATCAGTCATGCCTATAATAAAGTCGCCAGCCAAAGGCAACTGGGAGACATCACCACCAGTAGCTAAGCAGTCTAGAAGCTCTAGAAGGCAGCGCCCAGAAGCACGGCAAAGAGTCAGACTCGTGGTCCTTCCTCGTGAGCTGAGGAAATTTCCCACCACCTTTTTTGGGGACAAAAGGAATGCTCCCCCAGGACAAGTATGGGGACCTCCCGGGGTCTAGCCACCCAAACCTCCTTGGGATTGGTCATAATTCTAGTCCAGCTCTATCCACAGCATCCATTCCATCAGCACCATGGGACAGAGGGCAACGTGAGGGAGCTCTCAGCACTCGTCCGCTGACACTGGAAAGCCTCTGCCAGGCCAGGTCCGGCAGTGTGGATCGAATGTTCTCCTCGATTCTCGCTAAGTCAACCACTCTCTCCCCTGGGGCTGGAGAAGAAAGCTTTGCTCACTGACTGCCAAGCGGGAAGGACTGGCCTGTGACAAGATGTTCTAGGGAGGCCACTTCCAAGAAGGCTCAGGAAGGAACCGCAGCTGTCATCAAACACTGCCGCCCCACACCTGCCAGCCCCTCACTCCCTGTCCACTTGGACTCCTGACTCCCTTGACACCATCCCCACTCAGACAGTCCACCTCTGCGCCTGTTCATACAAGCAAGGGGAGTTTTGTTAAAGGTCATGTGAAGTGCTCAGACTCATCCCAAAGCCTGCTGAGCAAATCCAGCATCCTGCACTAACTCCAGAGCTATCCCTTACGCAAGAGGGGACCCAGTTACCACACTGTAGCTGCATGCCGAGTTGGACAGGGCACTGGGAAAGTTTTATGAAGTACTCTTATTCTTTCTGCCCCTGGTGAGTTTGGTTAGAAACTGGTCATTTATTAGACTCAGGCGTGGGTAAAGCTCCAACAGGCAGCACTGGCCCATGGGCACTGTGGGCTGGGGGACCAGCAGGAGAGGCTGTGGCCTCCAGAAACTCCAGCAGGGCTTTCATGCAAATGGCTATTTTCAGTATCTTTCTTGACAACTGAAATTCACTGAACCACCCTGAGCTAATAAAAGGTGGAGACTATACTAATCTCCTAGGACTGTGGCTTAGGGAAATTTCCAGAGCACCTCAGAAGAGGAATTCAGTTGTAAAGAATTAATTGCTGCTTTGTGTGCTTGCCTATGGCGGGGATCTGTGCATGAGATTTCTTTAAAATTCACATAAGCGATCAAAATGTGATCAGATGTCGATGCTCGCACTTCACCTTAGAATAGAGAAGTGCTCAGGTGTTCCTCTGTTCACGCTGTGGTACCTTCCTCAACAGATGGTACACATTAATGTGCACGTCCACACAGCCTCGCCATTACGCCACCCAGACCTGCAGCCCACAGCTGCCACAGGACCGCTGATTGCGGGAATCCCACCAAAGCCAAGCCGCAGAGTAGCACTGCAGCCAGGTGAGGGACAGCCCCAGCCTGGGTCAGCCTGCTCTCGGAACCCCCGCTGTGCACTACGCAAGTGAGGACCCTCCCCATGCAGGTCTCAGCCGAGCCCGCTGCCACCAAGCAAAAGCCCACAGGGTACATACGGCAGGTGTACACGTCTCTGTACTCCATGTGCTCGTAATCAGGGAGAATTTTCATAAAGCGTCCCGACTTCACGCGAGGGTTTATACCTGAATAGACACAGCAGGAAAGGGCTCAGGACACAGTTTCACGCAACTCCACACCCTCTTCCTCACTGACCCGGCACAATGCTTTCACACACATGCAGCCCCTGGGCCCTGGAGGCAAGCTCTCGCCAAAGCTGCCTGACTGGCTAGAGAACATCTGTGGCATCTTGTCCTTTGCATCCGTGAGCTCCACCAGAGATTCCCGACGGCAGGCCCTGGCCCGGGGCCCCAGGGCTTGGCAGGCAAGAGGTAGGCCTTACGGCCCACGGGTCTGGGATGACCGACTATGGAACCCTTGCCCCGATTAAGCCACGGGCCTTGTCCAGCGCTTCTCAGCCTGCACACTCAAAGTCAGGCCTCGTCATTGCTCAGTCGGGCTGGCCGACTCTACCACCTGGGCCAGAAACTCAGGTTGATTTTCTTCTACTATCTGGTGTCAAAGTTAAGTGATTTTCTCCTGGATACGACTTTCAAAGCAACTTCACAAAAACATATTAATAGTTCCTGCACTGTGAAAATGAACATTGAAATTCACTCTGGCCAGTGCAGATTAAACACTTTGGGGTACTAAATAACAGATGGCCGGGCATGGTGGCTCTCGCCTGTAATCCCAGCACTTTGGGAGGCCAAAGTGGGAGGATTGTTTGAGCCCAGAAGTTCAAGACCAGCCTAGGTAACATAGTGAGATCTCGTCTCGACAAAATATCAAAGAATTAGCTGGACATGGTAGCACTTGTCCCAGCTACTCGGGAGGCTGAGGTGAGAGGGTTATGTGAGCCCAGGAGGTTGAGCTGCAGTGAGCTGTGATCATGCCACTGCACTCCAGCCTGAGCAACAGAGTGAGACACTGACTCAAAAAAATAAAATAAGTAACAGATAATATGAATTATTCTCTACATTTTGAAGACATTTGCAGAAGTCAAGAATCTGCAGTGAAACATCTCACAAGGTCCTGTCTGCCAGACCTCTCTCCCGTGCCCACCCCCACCCGACCCTTGGCCACAATACCTCCTGCCCACCTGCACCCAGACAGTTCCTCCACTGCTGAGATGAGCTCCCTCATGCGCATTCCTCTGGGTGCTGCACGGCACCCTAAAACCTCGCAGACCAAACACCTGTATCCCACCAGGATGTTCCTTATGGCGCTTACAACTCTCAGAGAGAAATCTACCTTCATGTCACTTTGAGCCAACATGGGTCAAATGGTCTAACCAGCCCAAAGAGGAGTGAGAAGATGAAAACGTGTGGTGTGAGATACACGTAGAAACCATCTGACCATTCAGAAGAGCCAAGAGCATTGGCCAAAGATCAAGAAAAGGGACCATTCCTGGCACACAAGACAAGCCAGCCAGGAAAATGGTCTGGGGCCAAGGAGATGTTGAGCTCTCAGTGTCATTGTTGACCCCCGAAAGCAGAGGAACTGGAGAAACAGAAAATGGGGCCCCTGGGGGCTCAACCTGCTCACAGGAAACTGAAGGGGGGCAGATTTTGATGCGTGAGGGCTGCCTCTCTGTAACTGAGGGCCAGGGTGGAAGGGCCACAGTTCACGTCCCAGTGACCAGCGGCTGACTGCATACCCCCAGGCTGGAGGCCTGGAAGCAGAGACCTTAGGGGCACCAGAGCCATCTCCTGCACAGCCCCTGCCC
This sequence comes from Cephalopachus bancanus, assembly GCA_027257055.1. Taxonomy (NCBI): domain Eukaryota; kingdom Metazoa; phylum Chordata; class Mammalia; order Primates; family Tarsiidae; genus Cephalopachus; species Cephalopachus bancanus. Next base: position 3,075,697 of record JAPVLO010000155.1, read on the forward strand.
TCAGATCTCAAGGGCCTCAGTGCCAGCAAGAGACCCCTACATCCACAATGCGCTGGAAGGTAAGGTTAATGACACGCCCAGGAGAACAGGGGTGCCCAACGCCAGTACCCTTACTACCAGTGTGCATTCAGGTGCCGACCGACTGTGACATGGCATCTGAGAACACAGCCGTGGGCCAAGTTACTCCTACTGGTTGTTGTTGCTGAGCACTGTCTGCTTTTGGTCCACAGTCAACAATGGATGATAACAAACAGACGGACTCACGCTTTGCATAGACGTCCCGACAGGACACACCGGTGATCTCCAGTTTCCGCAAGTTCTCGCAAACACCATACTCTGCAACGAGAAACATTGCTGAAGTTTAAAATCAAGAAACGACAAAGCAACACGAACAGGCAGACTGTTATGGCCAGGAGAGGGAGGCAGGGGATGCATGCGTGGTCTCGGCTCACCGCCCATGTGTGAATCTGCCTGTCACTGTGGAGATGTCACTAACTTTTCCATACCCAGTTGACATCCTTGTTCACCAAAGAAGACACTGTCTTACTTCAATGTCACCCTCAATGAAATAATGATCTGCATCATCTACTTTGATGTGCCCTGGAAGCCTAACCACACAAACTCAAATCAGATAATCCCTAGTTTATGAATAAGATGAGGCAGAAACTGGGTTGTCTGGACATGGCACCATGTTCCCATGGAAACAAGGTCACATGCTGTCAGGGTCCAGAAGGCCACAGAAGCCTGCTGACTTCTGTTGTCACTCTGCTGTCCACGCTGTTCCACTCAGCCCCAGGAAGAAGTCAAGGACCCTGTAAGATGCCGGGAGCAGGAGGTAGACCTTCTCTGTCCCTTCTGCATCAGCTACCGTAGGCCAGTGGCCAGTGACACCTTCCCTGTCCCCATCCTCACTGCCTCGCTGGTTGTCAGCCTCTCCTTCTCCCTCCTCTCTGTCCCCTACTCCCACCTCCCACAGCTCCACTTCCCACCATCACCACCACCATCCAGCACATCCCAACCAAAACCCTGGGTCCTCAGGTCAGCACTCAGCCTCTGAAAGGAAGGTACCGCACCCAAGCTCATCCATACAGCCATGGGACTGCCCGCTGGCCAAAGCTTCCACTAACAACACCTGCCCCTCCTCCACCCTTCCCTGTGCTGGCACCATGCCAGGCCTCGACAGGCATCACCACACTGAATCCAGCAGCAGGCCCTTGAGAAGCACCACTGTGATCCCGTTTCAACACTGAGAAACAGGTGCAGAGAGGTGGTGTGCCTGCCACAAAGGAACACGAGCAGTAGTCAGTTGGGGATGGAGGATTGAAACCTATCAAAACACCACCCTGGTAGTGAGCACACAGCAGGGGCTACATGCATGTTTAATGAGAAGGGGTGGGCGTTCCTGGCCTCCATGAATGATCACCACAGCTCACACTGTGTCAGACCGTGTGCAGGCATCAAATCCTCCAGGTCAGGACTCTGCTCCCATGGCAGAGAGGGAAACTGAGCCCAGGGAGGTCGGTGAACCAGCAGAGCTCACCCATAGCCACGTGGGAATGTGGACACATTCAATTTTCATGAAAATGTCCCTTGCTCGACTGTTAAGTGCTCCACGGGAAATCAAAGAATGGCCAGAGACACTCGAGGGGTCATAACAAAACTGCTCTCCTGGGATGGTCCAGGGAAAAGGTACACGATGGTAATATATTGAGCATATGTTACAAATAACTAAAGCAATAGTTTTCTTCATTTTTCATCAGTAAATTAATTCTTGCCTTCACTTGAGGATGCTCAGGGGTTAGTAAGTATTTATCTTAAGACGTGGGCATCAGCTGGGCATGGTGGCTCACACCTATAATACCAGTACTTTGGGAGGCCAAGGTGAGAGGATTGCCTGAGCTCACGAGTTTGAGATAAGCCTGGGCAACTTGGTGAGACCTCATCTCTACAAAAAAAAAAAAAATTAGCCGGATTTTGGCATGTGCCTATAGTTCCAGCTACTTGGAAGGCTGAGGCAGAAAGATCACCTGAGCCCAGCAGATCGAGGCTGCAGTGGCTGGGAGTACACCACTGCCCTCCAGCCTGGGAGACAGAGTGAGACTCTAACTCAAAAAAAAAAAAAAAAAAAAGACATGGGCATCATCTGGGGAGCTGAGACCTGCTGCAGGGACAGGGATCAGTTGCTGTACCTGCCAGGAACCTTCGGTGACCCCTCTGCCCACACGGTCAGCGTAACCTGGCCCAGCCGCCAGGTGCTCGCTGTACCGCTTCTTGACTGACCTCCCTGTTTCTGGTTCAGACCTCGCCTCCCAGCAAACTGAGTTTCTTGGCCTCCACCCCATTCCTCACTGGGCCAGATCATCTGCTAATCCCCCTTCCAAACGCCTACCATTCCACAGTTCTAACTGGAGAAGAAAGAATACTCATCAGCAAATAGTTACAACCAGAAAGGAGAGGAAAGGAGAGTCTGATGGGGACGCAGAAGATGGCCCGGCTGGCTGACGCCCTGCCTAGAGGGCCACAACCGTTCCCTGCTCCACTCAAATCTCACTTCCGTGACGTTGATACAACGGTCTGTCCTTCCAGTTGGTCACTGGAGTCAGCCATGGAGGCAGGGGCTGCAGACACAGCAAGGCAGGCCATAGGGTGGAGCCACCAAAGAAGGCTTCTGCTCGGGGCAGCTGTCCCACCCGGCCCTAAAGTGTCAGACGATGTCCAGAGAGCACTGCCACAGCTGGGGTGGCCCTAGACAGCCAAGTGTGTGGCAGGGAGGTGCTGGGCATGGGCCCATCTGCAGCTTAGCTCAGACCAGTCCAAGCTGACTCCAGTCAGGTCCAGAGACCCAAGGAGAAGCTGTGAGTGTGAACTTGCCTGGGAAAGTCGTATGCTCAGGCCAAGTCCCAACTCTTCAGGCTGAACTGAAGCCTGGGGACAGCTAGCTGCCCACCTGGTGGAGGAGGGCCATGTCATCCTAGGCCGCAGCCTCCATAACGAAGTGCTAACGGCAACTCAGAAAGGAAAGCTGACCACTAGCGCCAGTCCAGTTTAACTCTGCAGATTAAACATCAGAAGCCATGTGGCAGATCACCTGCCCCCGGGACACTTGCTTCGCAGCATTCTGGCATAGCCTCTTTCATCCCCTGTAAAAATCATGTGAAGACTCATAGCTAGAAACAGTCCAGGCCAGGGCTTCGGGACACCTCACAGACAGGAACAATGGTATTTTAATTTTTACTTTTTTAAAGACAGAGTCTGGCCCTGTCACCCAGGCTGGAGTGCAGTGGTACGATCAGCTCACTGCAGCCTCCATCTCCTAGCACACACGATCCTCTTGCCTCAGCCTGCTGAGCAGCTGGGACTATGGGAACACCACCATGCCCAGCTAAGTTATTTTTTTATTTTTTCTTTTTGAGCTGGAGTCTCACTTTGTCGTCCAGACTGGAATGCAGTGGCAACCTCACAGCCACTGCAGCCTCACCCTACTGGGCTCAGACAATCCTTCCACCTCTGCCTTCCAAGTAGCTGGAAATATAGGTGCACACTATCACACCCAGCTAATTTTTTTTTCTTTTTTTTGAGCTGGAGTCTCACTCTTTGTCGCCTAGTCTGGAGTGCAGTGGCACACTCACGGCAACTGCAGCCTCGACCTGCTGGGCTCAGGTGATCCTTCTGCCTCGCCCTTCCAAGTAGTCGGAACTACAGATGCACGCCACCACACCCGGCTTGCTTTTGTGATTTATTGTAGTGACGAGGTCTCACCAAGTTGTCCATTCTGGTCTCAAAACCCTGGGTTCAGGCAATGCTCTTGTTTCAGCCTCCCAAAGTGCTGTGATTACAGGCTAAGCCACCACGCCCAGCCAATTTTTTGATTTATTGTAGAGACAAGATCCTGCCATGTTGCCCAGGCTAGTCTCAAACCTCTGGGCTCAGGCAATCCTCTCACCTCTGCCTCCCATAGTGCTGGGATTACAGGCACGAGTCACCACGTCTAGCCAAGTTGTTTTTTTCAATTGAACTTTCAATGCTTTCAAAAAGAACAAGTTTAGAAACAAGGTGAGAAAAATGTTACTTTATTCTGGGCACAGTGGCTCACACCTGTCATCCCAACACTTTGGGAGGCTGAGACAAGAATATTGCCTGAGCCCAGGGGCTCAAGACCAGTCTGGGCAACTTGCTGAGACCTCATCTCTACAATAAAACAAAACAAAACAAAAAACTAGCCAGGTGTGGTGGCACACACCTGTAGTTCCAGCTACTTAGAAAGCTGAGGGAAAAGAAACACCTGAGTGCAGAAGGTCGGGGTTGCGGTGGCCATGAGCGTGCCACTGCACTCCAGCCTGGACAACAAAGACTCTGACTCAAAAAAAAAGAAAAAAAAAAATAACTTAGCCAGGCATGGTGGTATGCCCACAGTCCCAGCTACTCAGCAGGCTGAAGTAAGAGGATGGTTTGTGACAGGACACCTCACTTCTGCCCGCTACATGTCACTGGCACCCCCTCAGTCACTGTGGCAAACACACAGCCCCTTGAGACGAGACGGAGTACTTAAGCAGAAGATGCCAAACACTGTCTGCAACTGTGCCACCTCCCAGGCATGTGGGCCCACAGAAACGGCCACCCAAAGAGCAGGGCACAGAAAGGGGAGAGAGCAACTGCAGAGAAACTGAGGCCCCAAACTCCACCGGGCGGTCACGGTCAGCATCATAGTGATGCCTCCATTGACGGTGCGAGGACATGGGCCCTTCACCTCTGTGGTCTCCTCCCCAAAACACATAGCCCCAGTCTCATCATGAAAACAACAGCAGACAGTCCCAACACAAGAGCATTCTGCAAACGCCTGAGTCAGCCTCCAAACCATCCAGGCGACAAAGACAAGGAGAGTCTGAAAATTCACTCAGAGGAATCTCCAGAGATGGGACAACTCCATGTCCCATGGGACCCTGGGTGGGGCCCTAAGGCAGAAAAGGACATGAGGGGAAACTGAGGGAATATGAATCAAGTGTGGGCCTGAGTTGATGATGATGGGTCAGTACTGGTTGCTACTTGGGGCAAATATGAAATAAATGTGAGCTGGTAACAAGGAGAGCATAACTGGGGCATATGGGAACTCTGCAATTTTTCTATACATCCTATGTATAATTTCTATGCATAATTTATTCAAGACAAAAAATTTTTTTTTAAATGGACCCTCATAGCCGGGCTCAGTGGCTCAGCCTGTAATCCCGCGCCTTTGGGAGGCCGAGGTGAGTGGATTGCCTGAGCCCGCGGGTTCGAGACCCGCCTGGGCAACTTGGCAAGACCTCTTCTCCACAATAAATCAAAAATTAGCCGGACGTGGTAGCGCGCACCTGTAGTTCCAGCTACTTGGAAGGCTGAGGCGGAAGGATCGCCGGAGCCCAGCAGGTTGAGGCTGCGGTGGCCGGGAGCAGCCACTGCACTCCAGTCTGGGTGACAGAGTGAGACTCCAACTCAAAAAAGATGGACCCTCACTGTGGGACACTCCCCAGGAGGCAACAGCCTCCACTGCAGTGAGGAGGGAGCGCCAGGCAGGGCAGGAGCCTGGGAACTGCCCAGAGAGTGGAAAGGACCCCAGGACTCCAGGAGTGGGCGCTGAGGGCAGGCACACGGGGGGGAGGGGTCACCTGGAGATGGAGGGTCACCTGGAGATGGGGGGGTCACCTGGAGATGGCGCAGGTCACCAGGGCTGCCGCTGAGGACACATGGGAAGTGTTTACACATCACCATGGCGGGAGTAAAACCGGAAGGGCGGGCTGCAGCAAAGAGGATCACCCACTAAATAAAGTTATTAAATAAACTATTTAATAACTATATTTTCCATCCTAAAAAAAACCAACCCTCCAGCAGGCTGGGGGATGCAGGGAGCAGGTGGGCCTGCTACCAGGGAGGGCGATGCCTACTCTACTGCAGAGAAAGGGGCACAGGCTTCCAGAGACAGTCACTCTCTGGAGATCTCCGAAATATCAGCGTGGAGAATCAAAAAGAACCAACAGACTGGGCGTGGTGCCTGTAATCCCAGGAGGCTGAGACAAGAGAATTGCTTGAGCCCAGGAGTTCAAGACCAGCCTGGGCAACATAGTGAGATCTTGTCTCTACAAAGAATATGAAAAAGTAGTCGGCCGTGGTGGAATGTGTCTGTAGTCCCAGGTACTCAAGAGGCTGAGGCAGAAGCATCGCTAGAGCCCAGGTCGAGGCTATGGTGAGCCAGGCTTGTGCCACTGCACTCCAGCCTGGGCGACAGAGTGGGACCCCGTCTCAAAAACAAAACAAAACAAAAACAAACAAAAAGAACCCATGGAAAACACCAAGGAACAGAGGTTGCTGCCAGGAGACGCCGGGCCACACAGTGGTGAGGGCCAGGTAGGCCTGTGTGAACCAGGGTTCTCTGGGACACAGATGGTACGGGCAGGACACTGGGACAGAGGGCGCCTAAGGCACTATTTCCCCAAAGTGTTGTCTGGGCTGAAGACCAGCGGGGGAACAAGGCCTACATCAACAGCAACAGCAAAAATTTGTTTCCACAGTTACTGTCAGCAGAGGGAGCCCAAGGAGGGGGTTATGAGAGCTGGACTGTGGATGAAGCCCCCCAACAGGGGCCAGGGACTCAGGAAAGGCACGGGCCCTGCCCCACTGTGGCCAGGAAGGACAAAAGTAGGAGGACAGATGGCTCAGCCTTTCTCCCTCTGCCCACTAACTCCTGCTGGGACCACCGAAGAGGCTCAGGCTTGGGGGAAAGGTGGGGGGGGAGACACACACAAGGTGTCCAGCATACCTTGCTGCCAGAAGTGAAGGGCCATGTGTGAACACGCACGATGTGAAAGACCCCTCCAGGCCATCGCTTTGTTAAACTCTGGTGTGTCCACATGGCTCTTCAGCTATGGCCACCATGTTTCCTAGCTTTGACCTCCTCCCCTACCTTGGGGAGGTGAATCTCCTCTCTTCTTTCACTCTAATTTTCTTTTTAAATAAACTAATAACTATATTTTCCATCCTAAAAAAAACCCTCCAGCAGGCATGGTGGCATACCCTGACTGCCCCAGCTACTTGGGAGACGAGGATGGCAGCAGGATAAAGCATGGAATTCAAGGCTGCTCTGGTTGTGCCTGTGAATAGCCATTGCACTCCAGTTGGGGCAACACAGTCAAAACCAGTCTCTTAAAAAAAAATAGCTGGGTGCAGTGGCTCACACCTGTAATCCCAGCACTTTGGGAGGTGGAGGCAAGAGGATTGTCTGAGCTCAGGGGTTTGAGACCAGCCTGAGCAACATGGCAAGACCTCATCTCTGTAATAAATCAAAAAAATTAGCCAGGCATGGTGGCACATGTCTGTAGTTCTAGCTACTTGTAAAGTTGAAGTTGAAGAATCGATAGCTTGAGCCCAGTTGGTGGAGGCCGCAGTAGCCGTGAGCGTGTCACTGCACTCCAGTCTGGGCGACAGGGTGAGTCTCTGATCACCCCCCAAAAAAAATACTCCTCAAGACCAAAACCTCATCAAAAAGCATGATTCCTTCTTCTACCAAGAGGAGTGCACAGTCCACAGGAGAGAGCCACATGAGCCCTAAGATGCTAGGAGAAACCAACAGTGAACACGCTGCCCAGGAGTCTGAAGTAGAGGTAAGATGACCCTGCATGAACCCAAGACCATGGCATGTTGACCCCCAAGACCACCCACACCTGGACCCACTCGGTGGGTCACACCTGCTAGGACGGGGAGGAGTGGGAGCTCACTGAGCAGCTCTCCGCCCACCACCAGACCATTCCAGGATGCTGGTGGGCTCAGCCAAGTGCCATGACACTGAGTGGCTCTTCTCAAGCCACTCAGCTGTCAAGCATCTGTCTGGCCCTCCATAAACATAAATAGTGCACCTCAAAAATCGCTGCTACAAATGTGACTGATGCTTCCGTTGTTTTCTATGTGGTTTGAAAGGGCGGCCCCCTCTCGGTCCCCCACGCTACCAGTGCCCAGCCATGGCCTGGTAGACAAGGAGGGGTGAGCGCCCACTGGCCCTCTCCTCTGATGCTGCATATTTTTGTGGAATGTGTTAATGCTGCAGGCAAGACATTCGGGTTCACAGGGCTGATGGTCAGATGACAGGGCACAGACCTGTGTTCTTTTTGTTTATGGCACCCGAAATCCAAAGCCATCCTCACAGGCAGAGTACTGTTTTGTGGGCAATTTCCCTGCTGACAGCTGGTGATGGGTTTCGTGAATTTTCACTCAGCATCCAGTGCATACTCCAACCTGACAGAAACACTCATAGCCCTTCCTAAGTGCTGGGACTCCTGAGTGATTCCAGGGCATAAAAGCCTGAAGGCCGGGTGCGGTGGTTCACACTTGAAATTTCAGCACTTTCAGAGGTGGAGGTGAGAGGATTGCCTGAGCTCAGGGGTTCGAGACCAGCCTGAACAACATGGCAAGACCTTGTCTCTACAATAAATCAAAAGCCGGGCTCGGTGGCTCAGCCTGTAATCCTGCGCTTTGGGAGGCTGAGGTGAGTGGACTGCCTGAGCCCACGGGTTCGAGACCTGCCTGGGCAGCGAGACCTCATCTCTACAATAAATCAAAAAATCAGTCGGGCGTGGTAGTGCATGCCTGTAATTCCGGCTACTTGGAAGGCTGAGGCAGAAGGATTGCCGGAGCCCAGCAGGTTGAGGCTGTGGTGGCCGGGAGCGGCCACTGCACTCCAGTCTGGGCGACAGAATGAGACTCCAACTCGGAAAAAAAAAAAAATCAAAAATTTAGCCAGACATAGTGGTGCATGCCTGTAGTTCCGGTTAGTTAGAAGGCTGAAACAGAATGATCACCTGAGCTCAGCAGGTCAAGGCTGTGGTGGCTGTGAGCGTGCCACTGCACTCCAGCCTAGGCGACAGAGTGAGACTCCAACTCAAAAAACACTGAAATAAAATAAAAGCCAGAATGGCCACCTTATCAGAGCCTAAGGCCCCCATGAGTCTCTGTACACTGCACTGCAAGTGGTATTGCTAACATTAAGTGAGAAGTGAACATGACTAATTGGTAATCCACCTACAAGAATGCCACTAAACATCAGCAGAAAAGCAGAATCATGACGCAGTGCTAATAAACACAGAAGTCCTTAGCGGCTCTTCCTAATTTCACCAAGAGGTCATAATAAACACATCAGAGTAGAATAAAAGTCATTCTGACCCAACAGTTCCTGCAAGAAATGTTCACTATTTCCCACATGATGAAAAAAAATACTTTAAAAAATAGTGGTTAGGAACAATTCCACATCCTCTTATTGTTCATAGCCTTCCCATAAGTTATTAAGAGAAACTGTCTCTAAAATAGCTCTAAGGCCAGTCTACTTCCAGCAAGCACACCCCGTCCTTCCAGAAAAACTCCCAAGCTAACACTCACTCTTCTACCTACACCTGCCCAGGATGACTGACAGCCAGCACATCAACCCGCACCGCTTTTTCAGTAATGCATTTAGTACTGCAGGCTGTCAACACAAAAAATGTTTCCTTGCTTATCTATTTCCCTTTCTTAATCTATTAAAATGGCTTAAGAAATTTCTTCTGGAAAGTGTCTGCCTCAAAGATGGCAATAAAGTAACAAAGTTGGAAAAGGGAAAGAAAAATGGCTGAGCTGGACTTGAAGAAATAGATAAAATGAAATGGTCACCTGTGGAAAACTGTATGGTGGTGCCTCAAAAAATTAAGCTCAGGCTGGACTCGGTGGCTCAGCCTGTGATCCCAGCACTTTGGGAGGCCAAGACAAGGGAATTGCCTGAGCCCACGGGTTTGAGACCGACCCGGGCAACTTGGTGAGACTTTGTCTCTACAATAAATCAAAAATTAGCCAGGTGTGTTAGCACGCGCCTGTAGTTCCGGCTACTTGGAAGGCTGAGGCGGAAGGATCACCGGAGCCCAGCAGGTCAACGCTGGGGTGGCCGTGAGTGTACCACTGCACTCCAACCTGGGCAACGGAGTGAGACTCCAGAGACTCCAACTCAAAAAAAAAAAAAAAAAATTAAGCTCAGGCCAGGTACAGTGGCTCACACCTATAATTCCAGCACTTTGGGAGGCCAAGGTGAGAGGATTGCCTGAGCCTACGGGTTCGAGACCAGCCTGGGCAACTTAGCGAGACCTCATCTCTACAGTAAATCAAGAAATTAGCTGGGCATAGTGGTGCATGCCTGTAGATCCAGCTACTTGGAAGACTGAGGTGGAAAGGTCGCCTGAGCACAGCAGGTCGAAACTGCGGTGGCCATGAGCTTGCCACTGCACTCCAGTTTGGGTGGCAGAGTGAGACTCCATCTCAAAACAAGAAAAAAGAACATTTATTGAATGAATAAAAGGAAGAAAAACACAATGTGGTCTCTCCATACCAAGAAATATTATTCAGGTATTAAAAGGAAGGGATCTTGATAATGGACATTACACTAAGTGAAATAAGCCACTCACACTATACAAATACTGCCCGAGTCCAATCATGGAGACAGAAGGTAGCATGGTGGGATCAGGGCTGGTAGGGGCTGAGGGCGAGTATTTATAGGGACAGAGTTCCAGCTGGGGAAGATGAGAAAGTTCTAGAGATAGTAATAGCAAGGATGTAACCAATGCCTCTGTATTGTACAGTCAGAAATGAGTACAAGGGTACGTTTTATTTTTACCACGATAAAAAAATTAAGTTGCCACTCCAAATACTCCAGCCAGAACATTTCCAAAAAGTTATTTTAGAAATGTTTTGCCAAGAGAGACAAACAGCCCAGTCATCTGGCCTGAACCCAGTTACCACGGAAGCTGAGTCCTCTCGTGACTTGACTGCCACCGGGGTCACCAACATCTGGACACTCGCCCGTGGTCCCACAGGGCTCAGAGCTGAGGGATGACATCACCAAAACCCCGTACCCGCCGAGCAGATCTAACCTCGCATGGCTCTGCCATCTGGCCCCCTCTCTGGCAGGAGCGGGTGGAGAGCCCTCTCCATCACCCAGTTCCCTACTCCCCCAGGGGAGCCCAGCAAAAACACATCTGCTTCCTGAGGCGCCTCCCTGGAAGGGAGGCTGGCGGGAGATAGTGCCCTTGCTGCCACAAACAGGAGGGGACAGGGAAACGCAGAGTCATTCTGTGTGTGTGACGTCATCCTCCCAAAAGCTCCTCTTGACAGAAAGCCACAGCCCAAAAGCCCATCTGCGGCAGGTTGGCGGGTGCCCAAGAGTGGAACAGGCTGTGCCGGCCCGGGGGACACCAGAACCGAAGTCCACACAGAGGAGTTAAGGCGGGAGCCACCGCCAGACACAGGGAACAGGGGCCTGCAGGGGACGTGACCGAGGGGCCAGCGGGTGCCCTGCACAGACAAGTGGGGAATCTGAGGGAGACCCCCCCTCAACCCTAGGAGAAAGGCAGAGGCATCGAGGGTGTGCAGGAAGACACTGCAACTCTTGAGCAGGAGAAAGTGGAGCAGGAGGGAAGAAGGTGAGATCAAGGCAGAGTCAAGGTGGGGCCAAGGGCAGGGTCAAAGGCCTGTGCTGCGGGAACAGCTGGCTGGTGTTCTACAGGCTTTAAACTCGAGGGGTTTTCTAGGTGCTATTGACTGGAAGACTGCATGTGTCTTTGAACTAGATAAAGGGGCAATGATAATTCATAAGGCAATATGGCTAAACTCTTTCGCTTCTGAGGCTAAAAAGAAGTTAAGCTCCAGGGACAAGGGGTGGTGGCAGAGGGAAAAATGTCAGGCTGGGCTCCCTGGCTCTGAGAGGCCTCCACCACAACTGGCTTGCCACCATGCTGTGCGCCCCGACACTGGCGGCCGCCCGCCGCCACCGCGACTAGAGGGATGGCTTCCTTCTGGAAATCATGCAGTGGATCTGGCAGCACACGTGCAGCCGGCACACCCTTGGTGGGATGAGGTCAAAACCAAGCCTGGGCACAACCCCAGGCATCTCCTATCGAACACCCAGAACTTGGGATGCTAAACAAGCAGGCAGCTGCAGCCACCCACAGTCAGTGTGACTCGGTCCAACCCCACGACGACAGTCTCCATGCAACCCACCGGCTCCCACCACAGGTACCCACCAGCCAGGGAGCCTCTGCTCAGGTCCCTTGGCCACCGCAGATGCCCTCCTTCCGGCAGGGCACAGTCACCCACACCGAGAGGCCACCCACCAACCATCTGTGAGTCTGACTCTGGGGTTGGCTCCCTGGACCTTCCCTAAGATTCCAGACACGCCCTCTCCCTCCACTAATAGGCAGGCCTGGGGAGTCCGAGTTGAAGCTCTCCATCCCCGGGCGGCCAGGGACAGCTTCTCTGTCAGAGACGCTGACTCACAAGTTCCAAACCCAGGCAATCTCCAAAACAGGGAGGAAGGCGGGGACAGCTTATTTTCTAAGAGGACACTTGTTCCTCCGCAATGCCCCAAGACGCCCTTGTGCTTACAAGGCCTTCCAGTCAGAGAGACAAAACCCAGATCCTCGGATGCACTGTGTAACCGTGTTACAAGCACAGAGATACGGTGAAGACAGCACAGCAGGCCCTCCAGTGACTAACCAGTACTTGGCAAGTCCCCACAGTGTGTCCAGCAAAATGCAGGGAGGGGGAAGCTTGATTCGAGGCCTTCCAGACACCAGACTCACTTTCTCACTCACTTTTTTAAAATAATTTTTAAAGAGGCTTAGAACAACATTCTCCTAGGAAGCAGCATGTTCCCTCGCCAGGGGAAAGGCATGTGTCTCTCTAGGAAGCTGCATGTCAGGCTGCAGTGACACAGAGGCCTGTCCTCCCCCCACGCAGCAAGGCAGAGAGAGAGGGTGATCCCGGATCCCTCTGTACAGTAGGTCATGGCTCAGTTTCTGTGTCCCGTGACCTGCATGCCATGTCCAAACGGTTGCTGAGCGCCACCCCTTCCACCAGCACTAGTGGGCCCCACAAGTAACTGCTTAAGAAACAGTGTGAGTGATTCTTACAGCCAATTCGAGAACCAACGACTTGCATCTCCTCGACGACCCCTCCCATTTCAGTAAATATTTAACAAGTCCTGCAGGGCACGGTAGCTCACACCTGTAATCCCAGCACTTTGGGAGGCTGAGGTGAGAGGATTGCCTGAGTCCAGGGGTTCGAGACCAGCCTGGGCAACTTAGCGAGACCCTGTCTCTACAATAAATCCCAAAATAAATTAGCCAGGTGTGGTGGCACACGCCTGCAGTTCCAGCTACTTGGAAGGCTGAAGTAGAAGGATCACCTGAGCCCAGAAGGTCCAGGCTGCAGTGGCCATGAGCGTGCCACTGCACTCCAGCCTGGGTGACAGAGTGAGACTCCAATTAAAAAGAAAAAAAATCCCTTTCTCATATTTTGCATCAGCAAATCCAAGAGAACAGAAACCACAGTTTCTTCTGCATGCTAAAACAAAATTAAATATTGGTTTTCAATTTCCCATTTTTGCCATAAATAAAGATCAGATGTCACAGATGCTTTCTGACTTGTGATGGAGCTACACCCCAATAAACCCATTGTAAGTGAGAAATGTGCTGAAGGCAACTGACCTAATGGAAAGGTGTAGCCCAGCCCAGCTGGCCTCACTGACATCAGACTACAGTGGGGCAGAGTCATCCAACACAAGGCCCACTTCACAGTAAAGCATTGACTAGTGCATGTCATTCATTGAACACTGCACTGACCGTGGAAAACACAATGGTTTTAAGGCACTCGAAGCATGGTTTCTGCGGAATGTATACAACTTTCAAAGCAGCGTAAAGTCAAACATACTAAGTCTGATCATCATATAGGAAAGAATTTTTCTAGGCATGATGGAATATCAACCCACCTTAGATTCACAACTGATCAAAATATTGCACAAATATTATTATACATGACATTAAACATTTACCACCAAGGCTAGAAGCAGGAAAGTTATAAATCAGAAGTTTAAAACCTGATGCTGGCAGGAACCAAGCTGAGTAATACAACATCCCGGTGTCTCACTATCCAGAGTTTAGTGAGAAGGAGAAAATGTATGAGCATTTCCTCTTTTTATTTAGTTATTTATTTTTGAGTCGGGGCCTCACTCTGTCACCCAGGCTGGAGTACAGTGGCACAATCACGACTTAAGCAATCCTCCTGCCTCAGTCTCCCAAACTACTGAGATTACAGGTGTGAGCCACCATGTAATCTTTTTAAAATCTAAAATCTATCTTTTGTTGTTATTTAAACATTTCTGTTTAGCTGGGCACCGTGGCTCACACCTATAATTCCAGCACTTTGGGAGGTGGCGAGAGGATTTCCTGAACTCAGGGTTTCGAGACCAGCCTGAGCAACATGGGGAGACCTTGCCTCTACAATAAATAAAAAAATCAGCCAGGCTTGGTGGTGTGCACCTATAGTTGCAGCTACTTGGGAAGCTGAGGTGGAATGATAGTCTGAGTCCAGCAGGTTAAGACCGCGGTGACCATGAGCGTGCCACTGCACTCCAGCCTGGGCGACAGTGAGAGTCCAACTTTAAGAAAAAAAATTTCTATTTAGAATTCTGGTCTGAATTCTCAGAACTCATCAACCTTAGGAGAACTCATGAAGTGTTTCGTAAGTGAACGGTTGTCATCGTGGGTTTGCATCGCAAAGCTCCCACCTGAACGGTTTAGTATTAACCAAGCAAAGCCCTGCCAGGGCACAGGGGAGGCAGAGCAGTTGGTGCCTGCCCTCCACACTTCAGCGACGCCGGCTTATTTATAGCCTCATGCAAGGAACCGAAGGCAGCCTGCAGCCCAGGAGTGATGCATCAGAAAACGCTCCACACGCCTGCTGCCCTGGCTTTCTGTCAAGGGGAAAGAGCTATGTGAACTGGGCTTGCCCAGAACCGGGAAGACTTGGCTTCTCGGTAGGAACTTTCCTTCCCAAGCCCAGATGAACATCCCCTGGAAACTTCACTCCACCAGCTCCAGGCTGCCCACCCCCATGAGTCACTGCACCTCCCGAGTGGAGAAGCTGGAAAGTCACATGTCTAAAAGTAGCGGGCTTGCCAGTGCTGAGAGGACGCAGGTGCTGAGCCTCTCACTCACAAACATGCATCACCACTTCATCTCAGGTCTCCAGTGTACCCCCAAGTCATCCCACCACCTAGAAACAGCTCTTAATCATCTCACCCAGAAATGGAAGGGGCAGGGCTCTTAAAAGTGCGTGCTTGGTCCATACCTTGAGTCAATAATGCCCCACAATTCTTTTATTTGTTGTTTTTGAAATGAAGTCTTGCTCAGATGCCCCAGCTGGACTGCAGTGGTGCAACCATGGCTCACTGTAGCCTCTACCTCCTGGGCTCAAGCGATCTCCTCACCTCAGCCTCCCAAGTAGCTGGGACTACAGGCATGCGCCACCATGTCCAGCTACTTTTTTGATTTATTGTAGCGATGAGGTCCCACCATGTTGCCCATGCTAGTCTGGAACTCATAGACTCAGGCAATCCTCTCAACTCCACCTCCCAAAGTACTGGAATTATAGGCATGAGCCACTATGCTCAGCTAGAAATCCAATTATTAAAATACAGAAAGCAAGCATGTAAACAGAGTGGAAAGCATACAAATTAGTCTCACTCACCCTCCCAAGACATTAAAAAGCGGAGCCCCCTTACACGAACAGTGGATGGGCTAGCACCACTTGCCTCCTCACACAGCCTGAACTCAGCCTTCTGCTCGCCGAGGATGGGAGCAGTCCTGTATTCAACTTAAATCAACTCGACATTAGCCTTATTAGCATCCACCAGACTCAAACGTCGAGTTCTGGAAAGATGGAGCTTTGGGGCTTGGCGACATCTAGACCAACAAAGTAAGACACCTATATAGAGCACAGGAGACTGCACTGAGAGCTGCCCGAGTGAAGAGTGAAACTGAACCTCAGCTGTCTGCCATGTTCACACCCTCGGGGCACAAATGACTGCTTAAGCACACATTTTACAATCCATAACTTTGATTGAAGTTGGAAATTTCACAGAAGTCACTATAAAAGAAGTTGAAAAGTAAATGACTATAAAGAATGAGAAAATGTTTTACAAAATATATAAATGTATATAAAATTATATAACTAAAACCCACACTTCAAAGAAAAGGTAATAGGGAAAAGGGCAAAGATGGACAATAGGCGAGAGGGAGAAATCCAAATGAGCGGCAAATACAATTTCCTAAAGTGCATGATCACTAGTTACCAGGCGAAGGAAAAATAAACTGGCAAAGCTGGGCATGGTGGCTCACGCCTGTAATCCATCACTTTGGGAAGCGGAGGTGAGAAGATTGCCTGAGTCCAGGGGTTTGAGACCAGCCTGGGCAACTTGGCAAGACCTCATCTCTACAATAAATCAAAAAAATAAGCCGGGCCTGCTGGCGTGCACCTATGGTTCCAGCTATTTGGAAGGCTGAGGCAGAAGGATCACCTGAGCACAGCAGGTCGAGGCTGCAGCAGTGGTGAGCATGCCACAGCACTCCATCCTGGGTGATAAAGTGAGACTCCTACTCAAAAAAATAAATAGGCTGGGCACAGTGGCTCACGCCTATAATCCCAGCACTTTGGGAGGCCGAGGTGAGAGGACTGTCTGAGCTCACAGGTTTGAGATCAGCCTGGGCAACTTGACAAGACCTCATATCTACAATATATCAAAAAATTAGCCGGGCATGGTGGTGTGTGCCTGTAGTTCTATCTTTTCAGAAGGTTGAGGCGGAAGGATCACCTGAGCCCAGCAGGTGGAGGCTGCAGCAGCCATGAGCGTGCTATTGCACTCCAGCCTGAGCAACAGAGTGAGACTCCAAATCAAAAAAATAAATTAATTAGATAAATAAATAAACAAACAAACAAACAAGCAAACTGGCAAGCTGTTTTCCTTCAGATGGGCATCGATTTTTAAAGAGGAATCATTAAAATTAGAGTTTAGCAGATACTGGATTAAAGGAGAAAAATGCTGAGACCTCATATGGCAGCTGCTGTGTGATAACGCATGGTGATCTTCTGCGGCTTGCCTGTCTGTGCCTGGTGAGAGGTAAAATCACTCTGGCAGCAACCCGTAAAACTGCACATCCCATGGCCCCAGCCTGAGCGATATCACTTCTGAGAATATTCCTTACAGAAATGTTCAACCAACCCAAAGATGTAGACTGTCCGCTGTCACACTATGTATAATGAAAAACTAAAAATAAGCCAGGCTCGGTGGCTCAGCCTGTAATCCTGTGCCTTTGGGAGGCTGAGGTGAGTGGATTGCCTGAGCCCGCGAGTTTGAGACCCGCCTGGGCAGCGAGACCTCATCTCTACAATAAATCAAAAAATCAGCCGGGCGTGGTAGCGCATGCCTGTAATTCCGGCTACTCGGAAGGCTGAGGCGGAAGGATCGCCGGAGCCCAGCAGGTCAAGGCTGCGGTGGCCAGGAGCGGCCACTGCACTCCAGTCTGGGTGACAGAGTGAGACTCCAACTAAAAAAAAAAAAAAAACTAAAAATAAGCAAAGACAAGAAGCAGTGGCTCATGCCTATAATAACAACACTTTGGGAGGCCGAGGTAGAAGGACTGTTTGAGTCCAGGAGTTCGAGACAGCCTGGGCTATATACCTGGGCAACACAGTGAGACCTGGTCTCTACAAAAAAAATTAAAAATAAAGTAAAAATAAGCAAAGGAATAGTATGACCACTTCAAATTATAAACGACCACACAGCATTTTTAAAAACTGAACTAAACTTAAATGTATTTACGTGACCAGAACTTAAGGATACAAGCTGGTCAGGTGCAGTGGCTCACATCTATAATAATTCCAGCACTTTGGGAGGCCGAGGTGAGAGGACTGCCTGAGCTCATAGGTTCAAGACCACCCTGAGCAACTTGGCGAGACCTCATCTCTACAATAAATCAAAAAATAGTTGGGCGTGGCAGCATGAGCCTGTAGCTCCAGTTACTTGGAAGGCTGAAGCAGAAAGATCGCCTGAGCCCAGCAAGTCAAGGCTGCAGTTGCAGTGAGCGTGCCACTGCACTCTAGCCTGGGTGACAGAGTGAGACTCCCACTCAAAAAAAAGGAATACAAGCTGATATGGGAGAAATTTACAAAAATTTTTTTTAAAAGAACACAAGCTGACTGGGGAAAAAATATATAAAATGATACTTACAGTGTAATATGTTCTATGAATCAAAACACCACAGAACAATGTTACATTGTGTATAGGTGTATACATGTACAAATATTTTTAAATGACCTGAAAAATGCACACTAAACCCACAACAGTGCCTTCCTCTAGGAGTGGGAAGGAGTGAGCAGAGGGGACCAGAGAGTTAACTGAGATTATTTCTTCTTTCTTTTTTTTTTTGAGTCAGAGTCTCACTCTGACACCCAGGCTGGAGTGAAACAGCACACTCATGGCCACTGCAGCCTCAACCTGCTGGGCTCAGGTGATCCTTCCACCTCAGCCTTCCAAGTAGCTGGAACTACAGTTGCATGCCACCACGCTCAGCTAATTTTTTTAATTTATTATAGCTGGGCGTGGCGACTCACACCTATAATCCCAGCACTTTGGGAGGCCGAGGTGAGAGGACTGCCTGAATCCGTGGGTTCGAGACCAGCCTGGGCAACTTGGTGAGACCTCATCTCTAAAAAAAGAAAAAAAGGCTGGGGTCGGTGGCTCGGTGGTTCGGCCACCAGCCAGTAATCCCAGCACTTTGGGAGGCCAAGACAAGTCCATTACCTGAGCGCATGGGATTGAAACCCACCCAGGCAACTTGGTGAGACCTCATCTCTACAACAAATAAAAAAAAATTAGCCGGGCATGGTAGCGCGCACCTGTAGTTCCGGCTACTTGGAAGGGTGAGGCAAAAGGATTGCTGGAGCCCAGCAGGTCGAGACTGCAGTGGCCAGAAGCGTGCTACTGCACTCCAGTCTGGGCGACAGAGTGAGATTCCAACTCAAAAATAAATAAATAAATAAATAAATAAATAAATAAATAAATAAATAAATAAATAAGAAAAAAAATTATCATAGAATCGAGGTCTTGCCAAGTTGCCCAGGCTGGTCTTGAATCCCTAGACTCAGACCTCCCAAAGTGCTGGGATTGCAGGCGTGAGCCTCTGTGTCCAACTTTTTTCTTTCTTTCTTTCTTTCTTTTTAAGATAGTGGAATCAAAAGCAAATATGACACACAACTTAACAGTTATTTACTGGTCAGGCATAGTGGTTCAGCCTGTAATTCCAGAACTTTGGGAGGCAGAGGGGAGAGGATTGCCTGAGCCTAGGGGTTCGAGGCCACCCTGGGCAACTTGGTGAGACTTCATCTCCACAATAAATCAAAAAAATTAGATGGACATGGTGACACGTGCCTGTAGTTCCAGCTACTTGGAAGGTTGAGGCAAAAGGATCGCCTAAGTCCAGCAGGTCGAGGCTGAGGTGGCCATGAGCATGCCACTGCACTCCAGCCCGGGCAACAAGAATGATACTCCAACTCAAAAAATAATAAAAGTAAATAAAAATAAACATTTACTGAGAGTGGCTGGAAATACACTTGCTTTAATCATGTTTGTTTCTTATTATTTAAATTTCAGAGGCCGGGCGTGGTGGCTCACATCTATAATTCCAGCACTTTGGGAGGCCGAGGGGAGAAGTTGCCCGAGCCCATGGGTTCGAGACCAGCCCAGGTAACTTGGGGAGCCCTTATCTATACAATAAATCAAGAAAAATTAGCCAGGTGTGGTGGAGCATGCCTGTAGTTCCAGCTACTTGGAGGGCTGAGGTGGAAGGATCTCCTGAGCATAGCATGTCAAGGCTGCCGTGGCCATGAACGTGCCACTGCCCTCTACCTGGGCGACAGAGTGACTCCTACTCAAAAAATACATAAAGTGAAGCCGGGCTCGGTGGCTCAGCCTGTAATCCCGTGCCTTTGGGAGGCTGAGGTGAGTGGATTGCCTGAGCCCATGGGTTCGAGACCCACCTGGGCAGCGAGACCTCATCTCTACAGTAAATTTTAAAAATCAGTGGGGTGTGGTAGCGCATACCTGTAATTCTGGCTACTTGGAAGGCTGAGGCGGAAGGATCACTGGAGCCCAGCAGGTTGAGGCTGCGGTGGCCGGGAGCGGCCACTGCCCTCCAGTCTGGGCAACAGAGTGAGACTCCAACTCAAAAAAAAAAAAAAATACATAAAGTGAAATAGTGTCCTAGGACAGCTGCGTTGAGAACTGCGGTGGTGATAAGGAAGAAGGAGTGGCCTGTATCTGTCTCTACATCTTTATCAGGACTCTTTATGTTTCTGTTAGCCATCCTCAGAATTTGTCCTGAGCTCAAATCTAGTTAAGTTTACTTTGTTTACTGTGGAATATCTTTGAGTTTTTTGATTACACACACAAAAACTGTTATCCTCTGTTCCTAGAGTTGAACCATCTACCTTACAGTTCCTCAAAGACAAACTTCCCAGACGTCACCACACAGGTTTGGCTGACTCATGGAGAAATTCTTCAAAGCACAATGAAACATTTGGGATGAATCAGGGATGAATCTGAGTCTTACAGGTAGAGGTCACAGAGAAAGAGAAAAGTAGGACTTTCCTTGCCTCGGTTTTAAAATGTAAAAAGTAACCTCACTTGCCACATATATGACAAAAGGTTAGTATCACTAATATTCAGAGTTCTCACAATTTGTAAGAAAAAAAGAGGCCCTAAGAGAAACAGAGACAACACCAATGGGGAATTCACATAAGGTACACTAAAAGCCACCAGGAAACTCATAATCTAACAGCTGCCATTGGGGATGAGTCTTCTCTGCATCATCTCCTGCCACCCTCAAGAGGACCCCTGGTGCAGTCCTTCCCACTGAGACTTGGAAGGTGAAACAGCCTGTCCAGGAACTCACAACAGATGACAGAGCCTGGGCTCGAGCCCAAGCAGGCTGACCCCAAGTCCAGGGCCTTGACTGTAATGCCATAGGACAACTAACTCTGCTGCTGAGGACTTGGGAAAGGGATCATCTCATGCGGACTTCCTGGGGTGCAAACGCAAACAAGTCCACACTGGGCAGCAAAGTTTTTATCAATGTGCAATCCTGCTGCCTCCCAATCCACTTTAGGAAGAGAATCTCAGAAGTTCTAAAAGACTCCTGTCAATCTCCTAGATTTCTATTACATGCACAAAGCAGTCCTCCAAGCACTGTTTATGACAAGGAAAAACTGAAAACTTCAAAGTCTATCAGTTAGGGACCACTCAGCTACAGC
This sequence comes from Cephalopachus bancanus, assembly GCA_027257055.1. NCBI lineage: Eukaryota > Metazoa > Chordata > Mammalia > Primates > Tarsiidae > Cephalopachus > Cephalopachus bancanus. Next base: position 3,096,880 of record JAPVLO010000155.1, read on the forward strand.
AGGCAATGGAATACTATGAAGCATTTTTTAAAAGTTGTATGTGGTCTCTAAGAGAATATACATGCTACGATATCCCTTAGATAAAAAATGCATACAGGACCCCAGTGCGTATAGAAAGAGAAGTTGATCTTTGATTGCTGGGATCTCTGATGGTCTTCACTATCTTCCTTTTGCTGTTCTGCGTTGTTTGGATGCTTTTTTATCTGTCCTTGTTACCAAAACATGTGTTAACTGAACATCAGAAACCTGTCAACGTTTAAAGGCAGAGCCTTGAACTCTGGATTAAACCAACCTTTGCTCCTGAATGTTACACGCAATATGGCTTGGGCCAACGACCGGGACCCTCCCCACCCGGCCGCCCACCATCAGGAGCCCCCACACCGGGCTCCCTCTGCTTCTCTGGTTTGTTCAAGTCCACTCGCCTCTCGTCGGGGCCAGCGAGGCGCCCTCAGCTCGCCCCCAAGGTAGGGGACAGAGGAGGCCGACCGCAGACGTCGGCATTTGCCCCTCCAGCCTCCGAGGGACCCCAACCCCAGCTCCCGTCACTCGCCCCCCTCGGCCCCTCCCTGACCCCGCAATGTGGGCAGCACCGCGGCCGCTCCCCGCCCCCACATAGAAACCTCACTGGACCAGACGCCAGCAGCGGACCTTTGACAGAGGCCCACCCGCTCCCCCCTCGCAGGTCCCAAGCACCCCGTCGGGCCAGGACCCTCTTCCCAGGCCCGAGACCCCGCCCCCTTCCAGACCTCAGCGCCCTACCCGCCGAGACTGCCGACCCGTCCCCCGGGTCCGAGCCCCTCCCCCCAGATCCGCGTGCCCGCCCGGTTGGCCCCGCCCCCGGGTCCGAGCTCCCGCCCCCCAGGTCCGCGTCCCCCGCGCCCTCCGCGGCCCGGGTCGCCCCCCAGCCCGGCCGCCGCGCGCTCACCCTCGCGGCAGCGCCTCCTCCAGATGGTGTCCGTGTGGAGGATGCGCCGGAACCGGGTGCAGACCTGGGCCAGGCTGGGCAGGTCGGTGCCGGGCAGCGACGCGAAGATCTCCACCAGCAGCTCGGGCGGCAGCTCCAGCAGCGAGCGGCGCGGGGGCGACGGCGAGGGGCTCGCGCGCGGGTCGAGCCCCGGCCCGGCCAGCGTCGCCGCGCTCGCCTCGATGAGCTCCTCCTCGGGGTCGGTGTCCGGCTCACTGTCGGCCGCCGCCGCCTCGGCCGGGCCCTGGCGCTGCTGGCGGCGCCGGCACCCACGCGACGGGCCCACGCCGCAGAGCCGAGCGCATACCGCCATGCCGGCCCGAGTGACGGCCGCGCGCCGCCGCCGCTGCGCACGCGCGGACGCGGCCCCGCCCCGCCGGCGCTGAGCCACGCCCCCGTGACCGAGCCGGCACCACCCCCCGGGAGGCCCGCCACGCCCCTGCGGGGAGGACCGGAGCTTCACACGCCCCCTCAATGCCCTGGCCCCGCCTCCGTGCATAAAATCGTCGCGGGCCCCGCTTCCGATGCCCCGCCCCCTATAAATGAGGCCCCACGCGGGGCGGCGACCCTACGAGACCCCGCGCGGTTGCCCGGTCCGTCTCCTGCCGCCCGGCGCAGACGTCAGATGGACAAGGGAAAAGTGTCCGGGTCGAGGTGCAAAACACCGCGGATGCCCCGTGTGAGGCTCGAACTCACGACCTTCAGATTATGAGACTGACGCGCTGCCTACTGCGCTAACGAGGCTCCCGGTTATGAAGCCGCTCCACGGCCTTTGGAGAGATGCTCGCCCTCCGCCTGCCCTGGGTCCTGTCAGTTTCTCGAACAATGCTAAAATACGTGTCCCCTTCCCGGCCCCCACCCTCGCAAACCAGTGGAAAAATGCACATTTTTAGAGTGTTCCAGACACAGTAAAATCCACTTGGCTAGACGCGTTGGCTCAAGCCTGTAATCCTAGCACTTTGGGAGGCGGAGGCGAGAGGATTGCTCAAGGGTTCGAGACCAGCCTGGGCAACTTGGCGTAGACCTCATCTCATCTCTACAACAAATCAAAAAATTAGCCGGGTGTGGTGGCGCGTGCCTGTAGTTCCAGCTACTTGAAAGGCTGAGGCAGAAAGATCGCCCGAGCCCAGCAGGTAGAGGCTACGGTGGCCGTAAGCGTGCAACTGCACTCCAGCCTGGATGACAGTGAGACTACTCCTACTCAAAAAAAAAAAAAAAAAATCCACTAGAGCCCTAAATCGTACACATCGACTCCCTCTTAAATATAAAAACGGACGTTCCATCATTGCTACCATAAGCGTAACGAAAAGACCCGCTGCCCCGAACCCTCGGGGCTCTGAGCGCCCTGGGGTGGTCCTCGGTGGTCCCTCGGGTGTTCCCCCACGCTTCCGGGCCTTCCCAGCATCCCCGCCCCCCGCGTCTCGACCTCAGGAGAGGCAGAGTCGCCTGGAAAAGGGGCGCACGGGACGCCTGGACACATCTCGGTGGACTCTAGACAGGGCCGAGTGGCTGGGGCAGCCCGCGCTGCATGTACCTGTAACCTGCTGGTTCTGTGTGAGTACATGGCCCATTTCTTTTTTTTTTTCTTTTGAGTTGGAGTCTCACTGTTGCCCAGGCTGGAATGCGGTAACACTCTTCTGGCCACCCCAGCGTCGACCTGCTGGGCTCCTGCATCTTTCCTTCCAAGTAGCCTACCACGCTCTCTACCGTCCGCGGCTAATTTTTGATTTATTGTAGAGATGGGGTCTCGTCAAGTTGCCCTGGCTGTTCTCCAACCCGTGGGGACCCATTTTCAGTCGAGAGACTGTAAGACGCACGATGGTATATCCTTGAGAAATTGCTGCAGATGACTTGCCTTTCCCACCCATCAAGGGTTAAGACAGGGACGCCTCCAGGACTGGGGTCCATCCTGCTCCAGCGCCCTCAGTGCTGGGGCAACTGTGGGGAGTCAGATGGAGCTGAGAACCTCCCACCCACCACCCCGATGCCCATGTATCCCGGGCAGTGCTGGGTCTTGCTCAGCAAACAGAAAACTCATGTGGCCCTCCACTCCTGGGCAGGCCTCTCCCAACGCCCCACTCCTGGGACCACCTCCTGGGAGCCACCTCCGGGAGGTCTCAGCAGCAGGGAAGGGGCTGTCCACGCTGGTCCCTAGAATACAGTACGGGTACGTGGTGAAGAGCATCTTCTAACAAAAATAGCCAGACAGATGCGTCCTGAGCATCTCAGGTCCACACCTGAAAAAAATTCCTCTTGGATATCCCTGCACTCAGACGCCTTGTTTATCAATGCCTCCTCCACGCTGTGGTGCAGGTGCTCTTCCTTGGAATAATAATAAACAAAGCAGACTCATCGTGGGACTCATGTACCAGTACATAATGGCTCTGCTGACTCATCATCGGTCCCACGGAGACCCTCAAACCAGCCCCACCTCCCAGCACCCCCCACACCTCCCACCTGAGCCTCCACTTCCCAGCCCCATGGTCCTGCCTGCTCCCCCTGGGACTGGTCCCCTGTCTCCTCTGCCGGAGCACCCACCTCCCAGCCCTGCCACTAAACAGCTAACCCTGCCCCCTTGTCCTCAAAAGGCGCCTCCCTCTAGACTCTTCCCCACATCTTCCCCCGGAGGGGAGGGAGGATGTTTGCTGTATTATAGCACCATCTCCTTGTTTTGTTGTAAGCACTTGCTTCCTTTTAGACCAGCCTCACCAGACATATCCCATCACCGGATGTGCTAACAAACATCATGGCATGGGCCGGGCTCCGTGGCTCAGCCTGTAATCCTGAGCTTTGGGAGGCCGAGGTGAGTGAATTGCCTGAGCTCGCGGGTTCGAGACCCGCCTGGGCAATTTGGCGAGACCTCATCTCTATCATAAATCAAAAATTAGCCGGGCGTGGTAGGGCACACCTGTAGTTCCAGCTACTTGGAAGGCTGAGGCGGAAGGATCGCCGGAGCCCAGCAGGTCGAGCTGGGTGACAGAGTGAGACTCCCACTCAAAAAAAAAAAAAAAAAAGAAAAAAGCATCATGGTATCAGTGACTGTTCATTAACCCAATTATTGGTTTTGGGTTTTTTTTTTTTTTTTGAATGGGAGTCTCACTCTGCCACTCAGGCTGTAGTGCAGTGGCATGCTCATGGGCACCGCAGCCTCGACCTGCTGGGCTCCAGCGATCCTTCCGCCTAAGTCTTCCAAGTAGCTGGAACTACAGGCACGCACTACCAAGCCCGGCTAATTTTTTATTTATTGTAGAGACGAGGTCTTGCCAAGTTGCCCGGGCAGGTCTCGGGCAATCCACTCGCCTCGGCATCCCAAAGTACTGGAATTACAGACTGAGCCACCAAGCTCAGTCCCCAATGATTGTCAAATGAAAAAAAAAAATTAACTGCTTAGAGGAGACTGGTGGATCAGCCATAGAGATTCAAGCTAGACAGTATCTAAGAAAGCAGAAATGCCTCAACAAACTAAATAAATATTTACAGACTGCCTGACTAGCCTATGAGCTATGTTCTGTGTGTATCCGTAGACTCTAAATATAATCTTTGCCACTGTCGTATTTCAGTTTATTTAAAAAAAAAAAATTGAGCTGGGCTCGGTGGCTCAGCTTGTAATCCTGCGCTTTGAGAGACTGAGGTGAGTGGATTGTCTGAGACCGCGGGTTCGAGACCCGCCTGGGCAAATTCGCGAGACCTCATCTCTACAATAAATCAAAAAATTAGCCGGGCGTGGTAGCGCGCGCCTGTAGTTCCGGCTACTCGGAAGGCTGAGGTGGAAGGATCGCCGGAGCCCAGCAGGTCAAAGCTGTGGTGGCCGGGAGCAGCCACTGCACTCCAGGCTGGGCGACAGAGTGAGACTCCAACTCAAAAAAAATTGGTCAGGCATGGTGGTTCACACCAGTCATCCCAGCACTTTGAGAGGCAGAGGTGAGAGGATTGCCTGAGTTCAGGGGTTGATGGTCAGCTTGGACAACTTGGCGAGCCCTCATCTCTACAATAAAATTTTTTTTTTTTTTGAGTCGGAGTCTCACTCAGTCGCCCAGTCTGGAGTGCAGTGGTCGTTCCCGGCCACCGCAGCCTCGACCTGCTGGGCTCCGGCGATCCTTCCGCCTCAGCCTTCCAAGTAGCCGGAATTACAGGCATGCGCTACCACCTGGACAGCTTGGCGAGACCTTATCTCTACAATAAATCGAAAAATTAGCTGGGTATGGTAGCGCGCGTCTGTAGTTCCAGCTACTTGGAAGGCTGGGGCGGAAGGATCACCTGAGCCCAGCAGGTCGAGACTTGGTGGCCGTGATTATACCACTGCACTCCAGTCTGGGTGACAGAGTGAGACTCCAACTCAAAAAAAACAAAAAACAAAACAGAAACCCATTTTTGTTTGTTTTGAGAAGGAGTCTCACTCTGTCGCCCAGGCTGGAGTGCAGTGGTATAATCACGGCCACCAAGTCTCGACCTGCTGGGCTCAGGTGATCCTTCTGCCTCAGCCTTCCAAATAGCTGGAACCACAGGTGTGCACCACCAAGCCCGGCTAATTTTTTTTTTTTTTAAGTTGGAGTCTCACTCTATCACCTAGGTTGGAAGGCAGTGGCACGCTCATAGCCACCGCAGCCTCGACCCGCTGGGCTCAAGTGATCCTTCCATCTCAGCCTTCCAAGTAGCTGGAACTATAGGCATGCACCACCACACCTGACTAATTTTTTGGCTTATTGTAGAGATGTGGTCTCCCCAAGTTGCCTAGGCTGGTCTTGAACCTGAGGCTCTCACCTCGGTCTCCCAAAGCATTGGGATTATAGGCATGAGCCACCGGGCCCACCTAAATGAAACCTTTAAAAGGAAAAGGGAGAAAACCTATACACATGAAAATATAAATGACAAAGTTGAAGCATTACATTGGTAGCACGCAGCAGGTTCTGGAGGAAGAGATAATGACAGCCAAGAAGAAGTTAGGGCTAGCTTCCGAAAAGCAGGCAGGAGGACATGAGTCAGCAGCCTTGGCTTTTACAGACGGGAAAACACCTGCAAAAAGCAAGCAGAAGACAGGACGCCAGCCCCAGATCGCAGCGGGAAAGATCAAATAAAAGGTGAAGAAAAGCCAGGCTCGGTGGCTCAGCCTGTAATCCTGCGCCTTTGGGAGGCTGAGGTGAGTGGACTGCCTGAGCCCGTGGGTTCGAGACCCGCCTGGGCAGCGAGACCTCATCTCTACAATAAATCAAAAAAATGAGCCGCGCTTGGTAGCGCATGCCTGTAATTCCAGCTACTTGGAAGGCTGAGGCGGAAGGATCACCGGAGCCCAGCAGGCAAGGCTGCGGTGGCCGGGAGCAGCCACTGCACTGCAGTCTGGGCGACCGAGTGAGACTCCAACTCAAAAAAACAAAAACAAAAACAAAAACAAACAAAAGGTGAAGAAAGTCACCTAGTACGTGTGTACATAGAATATATGCACCAAATACATGTTTGCAGTTGTCACTGATTCATTCAACAATTACAAGTTAAGCAACTACTATGTCCAGGCACTATGCTGCGTCTGGGCTAAAACAGAGAACTAGTAATTCCAACTAATAGCACCTTGCTATCTAATAGGGAAATCATCCAATAAACAGATAAGCACATAGACAAATGATTATTCATTGTGATGCTTTAACAACAAGTAAAACTGAGGTAGGGTAGCTAGCACAGATTAGGCATGGAGAGATGAATTTCCCATAGGTAAGTTTTAGGACGTGTTCAGAGATTTTGTTTTTGAGATGGAGTCTCACTCTGTCTCCCAGGCTGGAGTGCATTACCATAATCACGGCCATCGCAGCCTCAACTTGCTGGGCTCAGGCAATCCTTCCTCCTCATCCTTCCAAGTAGCAGGAACTACAGGCATGCACCACCATGCCCAGCTAATTTATGTATATTATTATGTAGTTAGAGTCTCACTCCGTCACCCAGGCTGGAGTGCAGCTCACGGCCACCTCAGCTTTGACCTGCTGGACTCCAGCAATACTTCCGCCTCAGCCTTCCAAGTAGTCGAAACTACAAGCATGTGCTACCACGCCCGGCTAATTTTTAATTTATTGTAAAGAAATTTATTGTAAAGAACTTGACTTCTCGCCAAGTTGCCGGAGCTGGTCTTGAACCCGTGGACTCAGGCACTCCTCTTACCCCAGTCTCCCAAAGTGCTGGGATTATAGGCTGTACTATCAAGCCCGGCCAATTTCTTTATTTATTATAGAGACAAGATCTCACCAAGTTGCCCAAGCTGGTCTTGAACTGTGGGCTCAGGCAATCCTCTCACCTCAGCCTCCCAAAGTGCTGGGATTATTGGTTGAGCCACCGTGCCCGGCCCCAGAGATTTTTAAAATTACATTTTACTGCTGGCCAAGCTGGCAGCCTACCCCACCCCCTTAGCCAACTCAAAAGAGAATACCACCAGATGTAAGACTAGGACAGCCCCGCCGGGTTCGGTGGCTCAGTCTGTAATCCCGTGCCTTTGGGAGGCTGAGGTGAGTGGATTGCCTGAGCCCACGGGTTCGAGACCTGCCTGGGCAGTGAGACCTCATCTCTACAATAAATCAAAAAATCAGCCGGGCGTGGTAGCGCGTGCCTGTAATTCCGGCTACTTGGAAGGCTGAGGCGGAAGGATCACTGGAGCCCAGCAGGTCGAGGCTGCGGTGGCCAGGAGTGGCCACTGCACTCCAGTCTGGGCGACAGAGTGAGACTCCAACTCAAAAAAAAAAAAAAAAAGACTAGGACAGCCCAATCTGTCAGTACATAATCACTAAAAATCCTTCAGGTTCCCTGTCGAAGGTAAAAGGCTCAACCGCACCCTTTAACTGATCAAAACCATGGAAAAGATAATCATTATCAGGTTTATTGAAAAGAGTAAAAGGTGTGGTTTTCTTTCTGCCCAAGCCAGCTCTGGCATTTTTTTTTTTTTTTTTTTTGAGTTGGAATCTCACTCTTTGTTGCCCGGCTAGAGTGTTCACGGCCACTGAAGCCTCAACCTGCTGGGCTCAGGTAATCAGCCTTCCGAGTAGCTGGAATTACAGATACACACCACCACACCCGGCTATGCACTTTCTTTTCTACCTTCTTCCTCTAATAAACTTTGTTTTAGAACTTTGACACCAGGTGTAGTGGCTCACACCTATAATCCCAGCACTTTGGAAGGCCGAGGTGAGAGGATTGCCTGAGCTCACAGGTTCAAGACCACCCTGGTCAACTTGGCAAGACCTCATCTCTACAATAAATAAAAAAATTTGCTAGGCATAATGGCACATACCTACAGCTCCAGCTATTTGGAAGTCCGAGGTGGAAGGATCACCTGAGCCCAGCAGGTCGAGGCTTTGGTGGCTGTGAGTGAGCCACTGCACTCCAGCCTGGGCCATAGAGTGAGACTTCAACTCAAAATCAAAACAAACAAACAAAAAAAACCCTTTGTTGGCCACTCTAAAATTCATTTTAGAAATGAGCCAAAGAATCCACACGTTTTGTGCCACACCCCACCCAGCATCAAAACCAACACAATCTTATAACAGAGAGACCTGATTTAGTCTACATGAAGAAAGTTTCTTCGAGGACATGACATTCATAAATCAAAGGAAAGTTTAGACAGGAGGAGAACACTTAAGAGGAGAATATTCTAGAAAGAAAGGACAGTTGGTTGTTCCTGGCTGACTTAATAGTCAAGACGAGGAAAGAGTCTGCCAGGCCATGACGGGAAGAAGCACCATATGCCAGAGATCAGGCTCAGCAGGGCACGGGGGACAGGAGGCCGGCTCAGTGCAGGTAGTGATCTGAGCCAAAAGTGGAAATGTAAGATGGAGCCAGAATCTGGACTCTTGGAACACCAGTGAAACACTCGGGAATTTGAGAATGACTTGGTGATGAAAGTGGTGCCTTGGGGGCAACCCCCTCGGGTCTCCTCCCACTGCGGAGGCTTTTCTGTCTTCTCAATAAATCCTACTTTATTTACTTATTTTTTGAGTTGGAGTCCTACTCTGTCGCCCAGGCTGGAGTACAGTGGCATACTCACGCACCTGGCTTAAAAGTGAGATGGAGGTGGGCGCGATGACTCGTGCCTGTAATCCAAGCACTTTGGGAGGTGAAGAGGAGAGGATTGCCTGAGCCCGGGGGTTTGAGACCAGCCTGGGCAACTTAGCAAGACCTTGTCTCTACAATAAACCAAAAAATTAGCCAGGCGTGGTGGTGCATGCCTGTGGTTCCAGCTACTTAGAAGGCTGAGGCAGAAGGATTGCCTAAGCCCAGCAGGATGAGGCTGCGGTGGCCATGACTGTGCCATTGCATTCCAGCCTGGACTACAGAGTGAGACTCCAAGTCAAAAGAAATAAAGAGGCCGGGCGCAGTGGCTCAGCCTGTAATCTCAACATTTTGGGAAGCTGAGGACAGAGGATTGCCTGAGTCCAGGGGTTCGAGACCAGCCTGGACAACTTCATGATACCTCCTCTCTACAATAAATCACCAAAACTAGCTGGGCGTGGTGGTGTGAGTCTGTAGTTCCAGTTACTTGGAAGGTTGAGGCGAAGGATTGGCTGAGCCCAGCAGGTAGAGGCTGCGGTGGCCTTGAGCGTGCCACTACACTCCAGCCTGGTTGACAAAGAATGAGACTAACCGTAACCCTAACTCAAAAAAAAAAAAAGAAAAGAAGAAAAAACGAGCCAAAGAATCCATGGGTTTTGCAGCACACCCCACCAGGCATCACCTACCATCTTCTAGAACAGAAAAAGAATAGCAGTGAGAGCTGAGGCAACAGCTGGTAGGGGTGGAAAGGGACCCAAAGAAGAGACTAGGTTGGCCAGCAGAGAGAACCACTGTACATTGAATCCTGAAAATACTTTTACCGTCCCTGAGTACAAAGAACAATAGGGAGGGTGGGATCATTCTAAAATGAGGAAGCAGATAGAAAGGGTCATTTGTTTTAACACCATGGTGAGGCTTTCCAATTGTGAACTCTTTGTTAGTGGGAACTGATAACATCTAAGGAATAGGGCCAGCGTTTTTCCATGGGTCGCCTCAAGGTCACGGAAAGTGGTATTTTTTGGAGTTAGGAATACTACATTTATTTGTACGAATTCTCAGAATTTGGATGTGAAAAAATGGGATCTTACCCGCTGCTCAGAAGAAACAGTCATATTAACCGGAAAGAAGGGAAACATTCAAAGGCTACACAAGAGGCGAGTGGCACCTTGACAGCTGCATACCAAAGATGTAAACAGCAAGCCTACAGAGTGTGTTTAGAATTAAATAAACAATGTGACCTCAGTCCATTGGTGAGAAACAATACTTAAACCCTCAAAAAACAAAAATGGAGGAATAATTAAAAACAACAAAAAAGAAACAAACACGTAAACAAAAACAATGGTGGCACCTCTGTCAGTTCCACCAGCTGTCACACATCAGTCAAAACAGCCTGGGGACACGTGACCCACGTGTCCACACCCGCAGGTGCCGCTGTGCTCCTCCCGAGGTCGCGCGGAGACTGCCGAGCTACCCCGGGCGGGGGAGACACACTGACCTCCCGAGAGTCCAGGCAGGACCTGGCTACAGCCTGGGAGGCGCGGAGCGTCAACCTTAAATCCCTCTAAACCCTTTCAGAGAAGGGCTCCCGGCACTCCTCCTCAGCAAGATGTGTTTGTTTACTTGTTCTAAAGAGCAAAGCTCTGACCCCACGACTGACTGAATAGCCGACCAATAGTCGCCCAGACCACAAAGTCGCCGGCCTCTCTCGCCCAATCAGAGACAGGAGGGGCGGGACAGGCGCCGCCGGCCCGAGAGGCCGGGCGGGCGCCCCGCAGGCCTTGCCCTCCATGTTGAGTGTGGCAGGACAGCCCCGAGTGCGGTGCGGGCCAGGTAGTATTTCTGCTCCATTGATCACACTCTTGGACATCGCGAGACGGCGTGACCTACGGCCACTCGCATCCCCGATGCGGGAATATCACAGTGGTTTCCAGAAGTTACATCATTTCCCCCACGGTTGAGGTCATGCCATGGTATGAAAAAAGGAATAGGGTGGGAGTTACTGGAAACTGCCACTGCTTGGCTTTCTAGAATGAATAATTATTTGATCTGTCAAATGAGCCGGGCGTCGTGGCTCACGCCTGTAATCCTAGCACTTTGGGAGGCGGAGGTGAGAGGATTACCTTAGCCCACAGGTTCGAGACCACCCCGGGCAATTTGGTGAGACCAATAAATCGAAAAATTAGCTGGACGTGCTGGCATGCGCGTGTAGTTCCAGCTACTTAGAAGGCTGAGGCGGAAGGATCGCCTGAGCCCACCAGGTCGAGGATTGGTGGCCATGAGTGTCCCACTGCCCTCCAGCCTGTGCAGACTCCCATTCAAAATAAAAATAAAAACACCATGAAATTCCCAGAGAAAACACTGAATAAATTAAGATGAAAGATGTGTTATTTTTTAAGCTATATATATTACTTCAGGGAACATTAATGTTTGTATTATTGATTAAAGATCATACTCTATGCATATTTACTTAAAAAAATCATGAGTAATGTTAACATACCACTCAATATTGTTCACTACATTAAACATCTACTAAACTGCAATCTCTTGAAATCACAAGAAACATTTTACATATACCTTAAACACACTTCTGCTTTCTTTTCTTTTTTTTTTTTTTTTGAGTTGGAGTCTCACTCTGTTGCTCAGGCTGGAGTGCAGTGGTACGCTCCTGGCCACCGCAGCCTCGACCTGCTGGGCTCAGGTGATCCTTCAGCCTCAGCTTTCCAAGTAGCTGGAACTACAGGCACGCGCTAACACACCTGGCTAATTTCTTGATTTACTGTAGAGATGAGGTCTCGCCAAGTTGCCCAGGCTGGTCTCAAACCTGTGAGCTCAGGCAATCCTCTCACCTTGGCCTCTCAAAGTACTGGGATTATTAGGCGCGAGTCACCACGCTGGGCCCCACTTCTGCTTTCAAAAGTTACAGTGATGTTTCTTCTTTATATTTATTTGTATATAAATACAGATAACAAATTATAACTATAGTTTTTTTTTTTGAGCTGGAGTCTCACTCTATCGCCCAGACTGGAGTGCAGTGGCCGCTCCCGGCCACCGCAGCCTCGACCTGCTGGGCTCCAGTGATCCTTCCGCTTCAGCCTTCGCAGTAGCCGGAATTACAGGCATGCGCTACCACGCCCGGCTGATTTTTTGATTTATTGTAGAGATGAGGTCTCGCTGCCCAGGCGGGTCTGGAACCGCAGGCTCAGGCAATCCACTCACCTCAGCCTCCCAAAGGCGCAGGATTACAGGCTGAGCCACCGAGCCTGGCAGTTTATATAGTTTTAAAACGAATTTTTTATAGAAAGGGAGTGTCCCTATGTTGCCCAAGCTGGTCTCAGTCCTGGCTTTAAGGGATTGCTCTCACTTCAGCCTCCTCAAGTGAACCACGGAGACTTACCAAATGATTTAAAGGTGTTATTCTTACATGGAGATCAGGCTTATGAGCCACGTGTACAGTCTGAACTGTCCTCGATTCTTTCCCAAGAAACATGTAGGTATATGTGGTTTTATTTATTTATTTACTTAGATTCGGAGTCTCACTCTGTTGCCCAGGCTGGAGTGCAGTGGCACACTCATGGCCACCGCAGCCTCAACCTGCTGGCTCAGACAATCCTTCCGCCTCAGCCTTCAAAGTAGCTGGAACCACAGGCATGTGCCACCACGCCCAGCTAATTTTTATTTATGTATTTACTGTAGAGACAGGGTCTCACCATGTTCCCCAGGCTGGTCTGAAATCCCTGGGCTCAGGTAATCCTCTCGCCTCTGCCTCCCAATGTGCCGGGATTACAGGCATAAGCCACCGCACCTGGCATGGTTTGGTATATGTGCTTTTAGCTTCAAGTTGGAACTAGAAGTTAGGAGTAGAATTCTAACAGCTTTGCCAATAGGGACTTCAGTACTGCATCTCAGACACAGAGAGGGCCAGGCGCGGTGGCTCACGCCTATAATCCTAGCACTTTGGGAGGCCAAGATGAGAGGATTGCCTGAGCCCACGGGTTCAAGACCAGCCTGGGCAACTTGGTGAGACCCCCCCCCCTCTCTACAATAAATCAAAAAATTAGACGGGTGTGGTGGCGTGTGTCTGTAGTTCCAGCTACTTGGAAGGCTGAGGCAGAAGGATTGCCTGAGCCTAGCAGGTCGAGGCTGTGGGGCCAGGGGCCTGCTACTGTCCTCCAGCCTGGGTGACACAGTGAGACTACAACTCAAAAAACAAACAAACAAAAACCTGCAGAAAATAACCCCAGCCTGCGGCCACCACAGCAGGGTTGCTGACTCTTCTGGCAGTGAACCCAAGGCCTGGGGTGACTTGGAACAGCTGCATGGATGCCCAAGGGAAGGAAAGTAGAGACTCTCCCCTCCCCCATCTCCATATGCCAGAGATCAATTTCTTCCCTCTTCTTGCTTCTGGAACACTTGTCCATCAAGAGAAGGAGAAAGCCATTTCTTACAAAGCAGCAGTTAAGCCAAGAAAGCACTCATCAGTCAGTACCTAATATCATGAAAACCCAGGAAAGAAAGCAACATAGTCCATCCACTATTTTTTAAGACTTTAAAATGGATGACTCTGTGCTTGGTAGATAGTAGGTAGGTAATAGGCACTTGCTGCATTTTTTCTTCCAGTTTTCACAGAATAAGTAGAAAACAACCGGGCCATAGATTTCTCCCAAAGCACTGTTCGCAGTGGGACACCTGGAGCTTAAAACCTTCTCCTGGAACCCTGGAGGCCAGATGGAATGTTTACGATCCCTTCTTCATCAGTTGTATAATTGGGCTCAAGGATCCTCCAGCCTCGGTCTCCCAAAGCACTGGGATTACAGGTTGTGTACCAGGCCTTCTGTTTGGTTCCAATTTAAGGAACATTTTCAGTCTCTCAACTAAATGACTTACTCATGTTCACAGCTTCAGTCTTTCAACACTGAAGCCACAGAGCAAGCCCGGAGAAGTGAGAGGTTCTTCTGCATCTCAGACTCATTTGTAAAAGGGCAAAGATGCTCTCGGGGTAGAAGTGGCCACAGTGTGAAAATGAACTGTTCTTGTTCTCGTGGAGATATGTGGCAGAAGTTGTCACCCATGGCTTCCTAGAGAGATCAGCATGTTGACCTGGAACCCACCTACATGCTTGAGCAGCGCGTCCCATGGATGACACTCCCGGGACAGGAGCAACATTTCCAGGCTGACCTATCCCAGCCATCAGGCTGACGCTGACTCACTCCCAAGCAGCGTGGCCACTCGGGAGGCCATGTCCAGCCCTGGCCTACCTCACTGGCTTGGCATGACAGGATGTGCAGGAGACACGGGGCAGGGACGAAGATGTCACCAAACCGGCTGTGGTGGCCTCTGCCTAGACGAGTCAGCAGCTGCGGATGAGAACACCGCGGGAAACGCGTGCCCAAGTGTCACCTGCCTGGGTCCCGCGAGTGCCTGTGTCACTAGGCCCGGCCAGCATGTGTCCGTGTGTCACCAGACCCAGCTGGCGCGTGTCCCTGTGTCTGTCATCAGGCCTGGGTTCCTCTGCCCGCACAGCCAACACCCAGGGCTGGGATTCGCTGGATTTCCCACCCACGTGGGAACAGCGGCTTGTCCTGTCCTGGGGACTCTTGGTATTTTCTCAAGGCAGGGACGCCTCCACAGAGCTGCCCACTCAGTGTTCTTCCCCCTCGGATCTCCCCCTCAGTTTTTTCTCTCCAAAGGATCCTTCTTTTCAGGGCTCTCCCCGCTCAGGAACCTCCCTCCTCAAGGATCTACCCGCTCAGGGCTCTCCCGTCCAGGACTCTCCCCCTTAGGGTCCCTCTCCCAGCCCCCTCCCTCGCGCCCCCGGTCCTCCCCTCAGCCCTCCCCCTCGACTCCCTCCCCCTCGGCATCTTCCCTCGGCCCCCTCCCTCGGTCTCTCCGTCCCCGCCGAGGGCGCAAACCGTGGACAGCCCCGGGCTGCCGCGACCTCGCAGCCCCCCCAGGCGCGCGGCCGCGTGGACGGGCTACGCGCATGCGCGGGGCGCGCGCCCCGTGTCGCGCACGCGCACGCCCGGCCGGTCCTCGGCGTCGCGCGCGGCTCCCGGTTCCGCCACGCCCGCCATGGCGGCCGCCCGGGCCGGCCCCGGCCCCGCCTCTCGGTGACGCGCGCGGGTCACCTGACCCGGCTGCGGGGCCGAGGAGACACAAGGGAAGTCGCTGTCGCCAGAGTCGGGGCCGCCGCCGCCGCCGTCGCCCCCCGGAGCCGCCGGGACCCCCGTGCCGCCGCCGTCGCCCGCGCCATGCCGTCGGAGAAGACCTTCAAGCAGCGCCGCTCCTTCGGTGGGTGCGGAGCGGGCCGGGGCGGGCGGGGGCGCCCCGGGGCGGCGGGCCTCGCGCCGGGCGGAGCCTCTCGCCCGCGGGGGCCGGGGCGGGTCGCTGGGACCCCGGCGCCAGCGCGCGCCGTCCCCTGGCCCTCCGAGCGCCGCGGCGGGTCCCCTCGGGCCAGCGCGACGGTGACAGCCGCGAGGCCCGCCCGGACCTGCGCCGGCCTCGGAGCGTCTGCGCCCGGGGCCGCGGGGACCCCCGCCGCGCCGTCGCCTCCCGGGGCGGGCTCCGGACGCCCGCGTTCGGCGGCTGCAGCTACGGCCTCTCCCCGGGGACCCGCGCGTCCGGCGAGAGGTGGGAGCGGGCGTGGCCGCTGTGGGCGCCCGCGCGGGGGGCCGAGCTGGCGTCTGCGCCGCAGGACCCGCCCACAGCAGCCCGGAAGCCTCAGGTGCCACCCGGGGACGGCGACCTTCCAGCGGCGCGCCCGCTTTGTCTGGCGTCCTGGGGCCTGGGAGGGGCGGAACGCGGGGCCGGATGTCGCGGGCCTCGTGGTCAGCGGTCAGTGCGGGATTGTGGTCCCGCGGAGCCCTGTCACGCCGCCCTGGGGCGGTCGGGTGGCGCGACCCCCGCCTGACTGCTCTGCGAGAGATTTGCTGTGGCCAGAGACGGGAATACACACGCCGCCGGTTGTCACGCGTGTGCGGAAGCCAAACAGCCACCAAGGTGGACTCGATGGACGTCAGGGACGCCGGGAGGGGCGGAGGCAGGGGCCGGGGTCGGAAGTTACTTGCGGGGTCAGGGCTCAGCGTCTGGGGACCGGGCACCCCCACACGGTGTGTCCACTAAGCAGGGACATGCAACCCGCATCAAAGCAAAGGTGGGAAGAGGAAAACACACAAATCGAAGTGTACGGAAGTGGGAACTCCAGAAATGCAAGTATGTGCCTGCATACTTAGGAGATTCCTCGTTGGCGATCTTCATGGATGCTCAACAATCCTGAGGTCCCACGGAGTCCGGAGAGCAATCCTGCTGCTTCATCTGGCTTCTGTCTACACTGACCGCATTTGGAAATTAACTGGGGGCTTCGTGTAGGAGAGAGGCCTTTTCCTCATAACGGAAATTATAGTTATTTGCCTTGTGCTTAGAGTACTTTTGGGCTCTTGTGTAAAATTTCTGAGGAGGAGAAGGCAGGTCTGGTAGGAAGTCTGAGATGGAGCGCGGGGTCAAAGGACTGGCCTGGAACCCAAATGGCCCAGGGATCGGGGGGTTGAAGGAGCAAGAACTTCCCATTCCCCACTGTGGCTGCATCCTGTGGATACTGGAATCCCCCTCAAGTTTTGTGTAACAGTCATTTTGCAGAAAGTGTCATATGTCATCGGATGCTGTTGCCTTCCCTCTGACTTTGGTCATCGTCACTGCTGGACTGACCGTGTTCAGAGATGTGTATACAGTGCCCACGGGGACTTGGTCTTTGGAGGGAGCCTGAGGCCAGCGCCTGTGAGCTTGAGTGGCACTTTCCATGCGACTGAGTTCAAGGTTAATTTAAACCTGAAGGTAGCCCCGTGAATACCCTCGACAGGAGGGAGCTCTGAGGGTTAAAAGGGGTCTTAGGCTCACCCAAAGAACCCCTCCCTTTGTAGCTAAAGAAACTGGGTGGGGCCTGGGCGAGGATCACCATCCATCCAGTGGCAGAGTCACACCTTCTGGCATGATTCCCTCCTGGAGGTAGGTAGCCATCATTGTCAAGAGGCCTCATGTATCCTTGCATATCGTCTTGAAAAACTTAACCAACTTCAAGTGTTAAAGCTAAGCAAACAGTTTCAGATCTGGTCTTCTCAGATGCCACACTTTCACTCTTTTTTCATCTGGGTTGCCCCAGCTTGTCTCATAACAGATCTGTTTCTCAGATGCTATTCTGAAATTGTATCAAGGCTGGTAAACTTAGGCCTTAGGCTGTTCCTTGATTCTTGTTGGCCTAGAATAAGTAGTTCTGACTGTCATAGGTAGGTGGAGACTGCAATGGGTGGCAGTAAACCCAGGTGGCCTTAGGCCGTGTCACTCACTGATATGAATAGGATGTACCCACAGAGACTGGGGAGGAATATTTATTATGCTTTCATTTCTCAGAAAAATTTTTGGAAAATGTGTGTAGCTAAAATTTCACTTTAAGTGCCAGCGGATATTGCAAAGCAACTTTGCAAGTGTCCTGTTAGTAACAATAAGATACCCCAGATGCCCACCCTCTATTTGTGAGGCTTCTACTGGTTCTGAGAGACCAAAAGAAAGGAATCTGAGGAAAGGCGTGTTGACTGGCTCTGGAGCAGTGACCATGTCCATCCCTCAGCTTCCAGTGTAGCCTGAGTCCTGAGGGAACACGGAGGGGCCTGGAGCTGGGTCCCTCACTGCCTGAGTGCAGGGGCGGGGGGTCACCTGAGGAAGACAAATAGTCAGCAGGTCATTATGGCATTGGGAAAACAGGGAGTCAGAGACTTATTCTCCTGTGCCTGGTTCTGCTGTTGATGGTGCTGCTGCTAGTACTCCATTAGCCTCAAACAGCAAGCTGCTTAAGAAAAGAGGGAGGCGTCAGCAAACACTCAGCCCACTCAGTCACTCCAGGCTCCACCTGCATTCTCATCTCCGCCAGCCAGGCCACCAAGGAGACACTCCCGTGGGACTTGGGTGCCATTCTTGACAACTTAAGGAAGGCACCTCTCTTCTCTATGCCTCAATTTTCCTCCTACCTTTAGTAAACATAATCATTGCCTTCCCCTTTTTTGAGTCAATCCCACTCTGTCACCCAGGCTGAAGTGCAGTGCGTGCTTATGGCCACCACAGCCTTGACCTGCTGGGCTTAGGTGATCCTTCCACCTCAATCTTCCAAGTAGCTGTAATTACAGGCACGTGCCACCATGTCTGGCTAATTTTTTGATTTAGTGTAGAGATGAGGTCTCGCCAAGTTGCCCTGGCTAGTCTTGAACCTTGGGCTCAGGCAATCTTCTCACCTCGGATTCCCAAAGTGCTGGGATTATAGGCTTGAGCCACCATGTCTGGCCTGGCAGTTTACTATTAATAGTAGCTAAATTTATCTTTAATCTCATGTTTATTCAGTAGGAATATGTACTGGTAGAAATCCATGAGTTTGCAATCTTTATCTATAGCAAAGATGTTTATATTTAGTAACTTACCTTAGAAATTGATTTTAAGATGTTGGATGGGAAAATAGAAATCAAACCTATATGGGTGTACTTTAACACAGGAGTTATTTTACTTATTTATTTATTTATTTCGAGTTGGAGTCTCACTCTGTAGCCCAGGCTGGAGTGTAGTGGCATACTCATGACCACTGCAGCCTCGACCTGCTTCCACATCAGCCTTCCAAGTAGCTGGAACTACAGGCACACGCCACCATGCCTGGCTAATTTTCTGATTTATTGTAGAGATGAGGTCTCGCCAAGTTGCCTAGGCTGGTCTCGAACCCTGGACTCAGGCAGTTCTCTCACCTCAGCCTCCCAAAGTGCTGGCATTATAGGCGTGAGCCACTGTGCCCGGCCAGGAATTATTTGAATAGTTTGCATAAGGAGTTATACTGAAACTTTTTTAAAAATCCAAATGCGATTGGCAGTGATATTAGAATAAATTCATATTTCCATAGGTCATGGCTTGTTTTCTGGAGCCCCCTTCTCAGGAAGTTCGTGACATTGGTCATTTATTTGCAGATATCATGAAAATGAATCTTACCATAGTAAGTCAAGGTGATTTTGTTCACTTTTTGGTTGAAGGCTTTAAATAGTGCCATCTAAATCATATGTCTTTACAGCTATGTTGTCAGGTTATTGGGAACTGACCTTGGCTTTTTTCCACATATTGCTCAGAGAGCCTAGCACAGTTGTTGAAATTATAAACAGGTGACTATATTAAAGGGAAGAATAGAGATATTCTCAGAAAAGCATACAGCTGGAGTGCCGTGGCACGCTCATGGCCACCACAGCCTCAACCTGCTAGGCTCAGGCGATCCTTCCACCTCAGCTTTCCAAGTAGCTGGAACTACAGGCATGCAACACCACACCCGGCTAATAAACACTAAGACTGCTGGCTCAAAACGGAGAGCAAAGCTATTTAAAACTTGAATAGGGTATCCCCCCCCATGTTCCTTTCTCTTGAGCAGTTTCTTTTTTCTTAAACACCGTATCATTGAAAAAGGCCAGAAGAGATCAGAGAAAATTGCATTGAACAGTTTGTGGTTTATAAAGCTGTGGATAATTAACAAAAATTGATGTGACTGTTAGAGATCGCAGGAGTCCTTGGAGGAAAGACTGGGTATCCAGCTACAAACCTGGCTTCCTGACGCCTTGGACGTGGCAAGTTCACAGTCCCGGTCTTGTATCATGCTGCTGTTGCCTCTTGGGTCCTTGTGTGTTGCCACTGGTCTTGGTTACCAACCTTTGTCAGATATGTGTTGACCCTTGGCTTCCCTGAGTTCTAGGAAGGATGTCTCCACTGCTCTTCTGTGCCATAGCTGAGAATGGCCAAGCTCTGATGTGGAGCCAGTGGACATGATGAGCAGTGGCTTCCTGGCCCTTGGTAACCTTTGGTCTCTTCTTTTCATTGCAGAACAAAGAGTAGAAGATGTCCGGCTTATCCGCGAGCAACATCCAACCAAAATCCCGGTAGGTCGTCTCAGGCATCTCTTTCCACCTTTTTTTTTTTTTTTTTTGAGTGGAGTCTCACTCTGTCGCCCAGACTAGAGTGCAGTGGCCGTTCCCGGCCACCGCAGCCTTGACCCGCTGGGCTCCGGCGATCCTTCCGCCTCAGCCTTTCGAGTAGCCGGAATTACAGGCGCGTGCTACCATGCCTAATTTTTATTTTATTTTATTGTAGAGATGAGGTCTCGCCTGCCGAGGCGGGTCTCGAACCCGCGGGCTCGGGCAATCCACTCACCTCAGCCTCCCAAAGGCGCGGGATTACAGGCTGAGCCACCGAGCCCGGCTCTTTCCACAATTAATGTATGCAGAAGAGCTCTTTGTGAGGATGTCCCTCGATGTCCTCTTTTTTTTTTTTTTTTTTTTCTTTTTGAGTCGGACTCTTACTTTGTCATCTAGGCCACAGCTTCAGATTCCTGACTCAAGCAATCCTCGCACCTCAGCCTTCTGACTAGCTGGGACTACAGGCATGGGACACCATGCCCAGCTAATTTTTTAATTTTTTTGTAGAGACAAGGTCTCATTATTTTGCCTAGGCTGGTCTCGAACTCTTGGGCTCGAGCAGTCCTCTTGCCTTGGTTTCCTAAAGTGCTGGGGTTACAGGTGTGAGCCACTGCACCTGGCCATTGACAGGAATTTCTCTAGTAATCCTCACACATTCAAACCCCGTGTGTCAATTTCATAACCTAGAATTGAGATATTTTTGTTGTTGTTTTTTTGAGACAGGGTCTTACTATGTTGTCCAGGTTGTAGTGTGGTGACTATTCCCTGGTGTGATGATAATGTACGTCTACCTCAATCTCAAACTCCTGGGCTCCTGCAGGCCTCCTGCTGCCGCCTTCCGGGTGGCTGGGATCCCACACACTGGGATCCCACACACGCTTCCCTGCACCCAGCTTAGAACCAGGAGATCACAATGACACTTTGGTTATCTAGTCATGCACATTCTTTTTCTTCCTAAATCTGTTTGCTGCCTTCATGCTATATACTTTACGATATAATTATTTGGGGGGAGAAACAGATGGGGGTTAGAACTGTTAGTATTTTATTATGGAAAAGAAGTATTAACTGTCTTTTAAACAATTGATACAACAATCCTTTGTTTGTTTGTTTGTTTGTCTTTTTGAGTCAGAGTTTCACTTTATCGCCCACGCTGGAGCACAGTAGCACACTCATGGCCACCCCAGCCTCTACCTGCCATGCTTAGGCAATCCTTCCACCTCAGCCTTCCAAGTAGCTGGAACCACAGGCATGCGCCACCACACCCGGCTAATTTTTGATTTACTGTAGAGACGAGGTCTCAGGATGTTGCTCAGGCTGGTCTTGAACCCCTGAGCTCAGGCAATCCTCTCGTCTCTGTCTCCCACACAGTGTTGGGATTACCATTGTGAGCCACTGCGCCCAGCTAAAACAATCCTTTAAAGGATACTATCAGGCCAGGCCTAGTGGCTCACGCCTCTAATCCCGTGTTTTGGGAGGCCGAAGTGGGAGGATTGCTTGAGCCCAGGAGTTTGAGACTACTTGAGCACCATAGCAAGACCCCATCTCTATTTTTATTATTTTTAAGAAAGGATGCACTTTGGGAGGCGGGGGCTAGAGGATTGCATGAGCCCAGGGGTTTGAGAACAGCCTGAACAACTTGGTGAGACCCTGTCCCTACAATAAATCAAGAAATTAGCCAGACATGGTGGCGCGCACCTGTAGTTCCAGCTACTTGGAAGGCTGAGGTGGAAGGATCACCTGAGCCCAGCAGGTCAAGGCTGCAGTGGCCATGAGCATGCCACTGTACTCCAGCCTGGGTGACAGAGTGAAACTCCAACTCAAAAAAAAAAGATGCAAACCAAGACGACTACTGGCGTGGGTGGGAGAATCAGTAGCTCTTAGGGTTTAAACATGATGGCAGGCTTAGGGCTAGCTGGCCTGGGACGTCCCATAGAAGTTGCTCACGTTTGGCTTCTTTGCAGGAAATGGAGAATTAGGATACTGCTTTCTTGTCACGTGTAGGGCCTCAGACGCCTGTGGCTTTGCCATCAGCATTTCCTGTCCCAGCCCTATGGAGGTGAACCTTAAACAGGCCTTCTGAGACACTGAGTCTAGAGAGAAATGGTTTCAGACAGGCTAGGCTCAAGACCTGGGCTTAAGGTTACTAGGCAGTCTTGGACAAGTTACTGCAATTCTGAGAGAAGTTCCAGCATTCTCATCTGTAAAATGGAAGAGAATCCCCCCTCGTGGTTACTGTGCAGACCTGCATGATTCTGGGTGGATGGTGCTCACGTGGCACTGGCTGACACTACTTCTTCCTTTCTGCAGAGCACTAGGAAAGAAACTCCACTCCTGAGCGCTGTGGAAGCTTTTGCGTCTGGCTTTCTGACTGGCCAGTTCATACCACCTGGAGAGGAGAGGGTCCTGACCTGTGGTGGGGGGAGCTGCCATGCTGGCTGTGTGGGGGCTTTAAAGGTGCACAGAGAGGAGGAGAGGGCTGGCTCAGCACTTTCACAGCTGCACAGTTCTGCTGCAGAAGTCATGCTGTCGTTTCCCTAGACTGGCTGGGAACTCCACAGTTTGTCTCATGCTTGGAGTTAATGCCTGGCCCGAGCTGAGGTTCCTGGGGAAGGGCCCCCTAGACTAAGTGGAAGCTCCTTAGCTTTAACTTGTGGGTTCACGTGTGGGTGCCCTGCTGCCTCTGCTTGCTAGCACACGCTGGCAGCTGGAAGCAGCCAGCCAGCCCACCCAGAAACCTGCCGGGATGTGCTCCACAGCCTCCTTCTGAAATGGGAATTTGCATACTCTGAATGCCATCTTTTCTGCTAGTAGTTTCAGGTTCTTTTCAGAAAGGGCCCAACGAGTTTGAGAATGAACCTTTCACTTGTTGAGAATAGTGATGGCCAGAGACGCCACGGGCAGCTCGCAGGCCTCCAGTCTGGACTTCCCAAGGGTGCTTTTCCCTCTATGCTCCTACCTTCTTTCTTTTTGAGTCAGAGTCTCACTCTGTCGCCCAGGCTGGAGTGCAGCGGCACATTCACAGCCACCACAGCTTTTCTGTGTTTGGCTTGTCAGATAATTGCTTATGATTTTTTTCATGTCAAGCAGACTATTTCCAGCATGGAATAACATCAAGCATATTGCCATAATTAAGCACTTTTATTAGAAGACACTCGCTTTCTTTTTTTTTTTTTTTTTTTTTTTGAGTCAGAGCGGCACTCTTGTCGTCCAGGCTAGAGTGCAGTGGCATGCTCACGGCCATCGCAGCCTCGACCTGTTGGGCTCAGGTGGTCCTTCCACTTCAGCCTTCCAAGTAACTGGAACTACAGGCACCCACCACCATGCCCGGCTAATTTTTTAATTGTAGAGATGAGGTTTCGCCAAGTTGCCCGGGCTGGTCTTGAACCTGTGAGCTCAGGCAATCCTCTCACCTCAGCCTCCCAAAGTGTTGAGATTATGGACGTGAGCCACCGTGCCCGGCATGCACTTGCTTTTATTAGAACTTCTGCCATGTCGGGAAATGGTAGTATTGGAGTTGACACAAAATTGCTGCACTTGAAGCCGGTACCTAGCCTCTCTGCTCCTGTAAAGCATAGGGTCTCTTTTTGGCTAGGCAGTATGTTTTGCATGGTTCCAAATGAAAACAAAATGAAAGGATGTATAGCCGAGTGTCATTCCCCAGAGGCCCCCTCTGCCCGGCGCAGCCGTCACCTCTCTTGTGGACTGTGTCTCATGAGGAATGGAGGTGCAGGCTTATGAATGACCCCTCTCCCGGGGGAGCTCTGGGGAAACTGAAAAGCATGCTGTCTTAAACCATGTTTTGGCATGTGCTGGTCACAGAATAGGATGCCTTTTTTCTGTTTTTCATTGTTGATGACTATGTTTAAATCACTTCTGGCTTTTCTAGGTGATAATAGAACGATACAAGGGAGAGAAGCAGCTTCCAGTCCTGGATAAAACCAAGTTCCTTGTACCTGATCATGTCAACATGAGTGAACTCATCAAGATAATTAGGTATATAATCACCTTTTACATTTCGAGTAACTTCTTATTCTTTACCAGGCATAAAGATAAATCTTTAGTTCTGATTCCAATCTTTTAACATAATTTTTCAGCTAAATTTCACATTCATGTTCTGACTGAAGTCTTTGGTAGCTTCACGTCCCTCTACACTGTTTCACTTCTGAGGTTTTCTATTTCTGACTTGCTGGACCCTTAGGTCCTTCTGACTCTGATTCTTTCATCATAACGTCTAGTATAGATGTTCTTTCTTTTTTTTTTTTAAGTTGCGGTCTCACCCTTGCCCACACCGGAGTGCAGTGGCACGCTCACGGCCACCACAGCCTCAACCTGCTGGGCTCAGGTGATCCTTCCACCTTAGCCTTCCAAGTAGCTGAAACTACAGGCATGCATTACCATGCCTGGCTTATTTTTTGATTTTTTGTAAAGACAAGGTCTCACCAAGCTGCCCGGGCTGGTCTCGAACCCCTGAACTCAGCCTCCCAAAGTGCTGGGCTATAGGCTTGAGCCACCGCACCCGGCCTGTTTCTTCTTTTAAAAGAAATGTAACAAGAACTCTAAAGGTTTTGTACGGCAAGGTTAGTAAAAGAGACGCAGAACACATGCCCAGTGGCGGCAAGCAGGTGGGCCTGGATCTCAGCATGGTTTGTGAATTCTACTCAGAACTGGGTTTCTCACATTAGACGCTTAGCGGCTATTCAGATGCTGCTGGTTTAGGCCTGGCCTCAGGAGTGGAGTGAGCGTAGTCTTGCCGTGATTCTGCCAGTATTGATAATGATAGTGAACGCAATCACAGCAAATGTCCCGGCTCTGCGACAGACCTGACGTAGCAGCAGCAGCATCTGTAAGCCCTTGGTGTCTTGTTGATGCAGTGGGTCACGTTTCTGCACATGCTTCACACTTATACTGACGTGTCACCATTTCTTCACATTTTCTTTCAATAGAAGGCGTTTGCAGCTCAATGCGAACCAGGCCTTCTTCCTGTTGGTGAACGGACACAGCATGGTGAGCGTCTCCACACCCATCTCGGGGGTGTACGAAAGTGAGAAGGATGAGGACGGATTCCTGTACATGGTCTATGCTTCCCAGGAGACCTTTGGAATGAAACTGTCAGTGTCCAATTAGAAAGATGCATCCAGTCTAGAATTTTTTAAACCCTTACCAAGGAGAAAAAAGGGATGTTACCAACTGAGATTGATCAGTTCATCTAATTGCAGATCATCAAAACAGTAGTGTTCCACCTAGGAGTTTTAGGAAGTTGTTTTTGTATTTCAAGCAGAAAAAGTGAGCTCCAGCGGAGCACATTCAGCTTTGGAAACTCTATTATTTAACCTAGGCTATCTTGTTTTCAAAATTTAGAAATTTAAAAATAAAATACTTTGCATTCTAAGTTGCCAATAAAATAGCCCAAGTTATTTTAATGCTTTTTCCGCCAATAGGAACTTGCAATTCAAGCAGTAACTTAAAGGCATTCAGAGAGACACTGGGTCTTCTCTTTAGGGTCTTGGAACCTTCCACCTTTTTATGGAAGGGTTTCTACTCAATGAGAGAAATCTCCCTAAGAGGATCTTTGGGCATAAGTTGTCAAGCACAACCTCCCTACATCGTTTGCCATGGAAGTTGGCACAAATGCAGGGTAGATGGGGTGTGTAGGAGGCAGTTCTGAGCTGTGCTCTAGGTTCCTGGCTCCTGGGCCACAAGTCCACACTCGTGCAGGGTTCCAGAGTTTGGTCTGTCCTCCACAGTCACACACACACAAACGTCTTTACTCAAGAGGAACCTTGAAGGATTTATAATTTTGGTCTAGTTTATTTGAAGGCCCTAGTGGAAAGAATGACATTTCTTCTCTTATGGGTTTTCTCTGATGTAAGAGCTCAAACTAGTGCCTGCGTTGGTAAATAAACAAGGAGTTGTACCAGCGTCATTCTTTAGGGCAGTGGTAGAAACCACAGAGAAGTGAAATGAGAAACATTAAAACTCAGATGTACTCCCTTCTGGCTTTCGGCTTCACCCCTGTAGATGAGCCATTGTTTAATGTTAAGTGTGTAACTAAAACATGTTATTACAAGGTTCTCACATTTTTAAGAGTAGCTATCACTGTTAAGCCAGACAGTCATCAGAGTTCTCCCAAGTGCATGTCAGTTGTGGAGAAAACATCAAAAGGAGACATAAGCTCTTTACAATGTTAATGTCAAGAGTTAAACATCTCCTAAGCTCAACAGACGACAAATGACCAAGGCTTCCTACTACTTGCATGGGGTTTACTATTTACTGTTTTCTTGGGACTATCACAGAAAGGTCAGCTACACCACTTGAGACTGTCCATGTAACCAGTCACACCTGCCCTCGTGTGTTGAGATGTGTATGGAATACCCGTGTCTGTTAGTGAAACTTTTCTGTAATGGAGGGGACAGTGCGATCCTGCATCTGGGCCCGCAGCTGATCGTCACTGTGCTCTGTCACCTCTCCCCTCTGCATGCCCACCAGCTGACTGTAACATGTATCCTTTTACATTATGTAAATTCTACCCCGCCTGTCTTGAGATGATATATGTCATTATATCTGGCATTCTTGTAACTACTGTGTGATCATATGATTCCTGTAAGACTGCTTTCTAAACAAAACCCGCCGAGGGAGTGACCTCTACCCCACATTAGTGGGTAGTCACTTTATTTATAGGATCTTTAAAACAAGTACATTTTTAATGAACTAAGGTGAATAAAGGCACAATTAAAACTGTCATCAAAGCTCAGTTTAATGGGATCAGTATTTGAGACATACCATCTGCACTTCCAGAGCCAAGCGGGTCGTCCCCTCCTGACTACAAGGAGCATCTAGGCTGGGTTTGTCCTGCTGGGGAAGCACTTGCATGGAGGGCCACCCACCTCTGAGGACCCCTGCCCTGTCAGGGGTGCCCTCCTCACCTGGGTCAAGGACCTGCTGCTGAGTCTGGCCTTTACAAAACAAGGTTCTCTTGGGAACTTTCAGACACACCACAAAGTACGAGGATAGGTGTGGGACCCCAGGGGCTTGTGGGAGTAAACACTGGCAACCTGTGCACTAAAGCAGCCGGCACAGAAGAGATCGGCGCGAACGGTAGGGTGCAGGTGTGTGGCTGAGAGGAGCCGCGCGTGCAAGGAGGGAGCTGCTGGCACCTGGTGAAGGTGCAACCCCAACAGTCACGCAGCCCAGGGGAGGCCCTCCTTGCCCGGGGTCTCCGGGTGGGCCCACACTGCAGGAGGCTCTTAAATGTCTCTTGAAAATCACAAGGGAGTGCATTCAGGAAAACTCGGCTTCCCGAGCCAGCGGCTCAGCAGAAGTGTGCGTGTCCACTTTGTCCTGTCATCAGCGCCCCCAGTGGGTGCTGTGTCTCATGTCACCTGACATCAAAGCACACTCCACATCTGGGCCGAGGCTGTGGTGTTAAGAGTCACATGAGCGTGGCTCTGCACCCACGGTTACAACAGTCAGCCACAGGGCGGAGGTGGAGGCTAGGGGCCCGTCATCCTCTCACCCCCTCCAAGGCAGGCCTGCTCCCTCCCTGGGAGAGCATGGCTTCGGGGCAGGGCATGTTCTCAAGGTATCAGAGACATTTTAAGCCAGCCCTGATTTCCATGGAACCTAGAGCTGGAATGTCTTTAACCCCAAGTCAAGAATTTACATCTTTGTTCTTAGCAAGGACTTTTAAAAAATCGGGAACTGTCATAGAAAATGAATGAATGGATTTAGCTACTTGGAAGGCTAAGGCGAAAGGATTGCCTGGGCGCAGCAGGTCGAGGCTGCAGTGGCCATGCGCCTGCCACGCCACTCCAGCCGGGGTGACAAGAGTGAGACTTCGACACACACAAAAAATGGATTTAAGATCAGGAATCCCTTTTGTAAATCTGGTAAGAAGGCAGAAAGGGCTGGATTCCTAGTTTGGAGAGTGAGACTGTCTTATTTGAAAAAATGTGTGCTTCATGTTCTATGAGACAAAGACCTAATAAAGTCAAACACTGAACCTTTTTTAAAATTTTTATTTTCAGTACATTAAATTTACTCATAAAAACATTCTAAAAATGTACAATTTTTCCTTTTTAACAAAGTATAATAAAACATAAAAATCCCCAAAACAGAATACTTGACATTTACAATTCAAAATCAAATTAGCGGAATATTAAATATTTACAAAACTATATCTTTTAAAAATATTTATAAAGTTACATGCAATTTTGTAGAATTGACAAAAGAATGGCTCAAAAATGGGAGAATTTTCCTTCATTCCTAAAAAGAAAATCTGTCCAATAGAAGCTGTGAAGATTCTTGAGTACACAAGGTTTTCAGTCTCAGTACCAAAGCCTTGTCTTGTGCATGTGAGGACAGGTGCGTGTGGCGAGGGCTTGTCGCGATGCGCGGGAAGCTGGGGGGGCTGGCGGCCACTGATCCCCTCCCCCGGTGAACAGCGCAGCAGTGCTGACCTTTGGCCTCAACCAGCACAGTATATGGTTTTCTGGAATATTGCGAGTGTTGATTCAAGACGCTCACTTCCATTCAGACCCTGGGGACTGGAACAGTTCAGCCTTTTCGGAACCCATGGCTTGTGGTGTCCGCGAGCTCATTCCTGGGGGCTGCCGCGCTCCGGAAACCACAGCTGCCCCTGCTCGGGCTGCGCAGGCCCCTCCTCGGAGACGGCGTCCAGTCGAAGGGCAACGGCTCCGCGCACAGCCTCGAAGGCCTCGGCGTGTGGCGCCATCAGTTACCAGGATGTAACACGAGCAAGGCATCAAACGAACACTAGGAAGCAAGAAGAGCGACAAGAACATGGCGGGAGCGAGGAGGCGCGCCCAGTCCCCCGGGGGCAGAGGCCACGGGCAGCGCCGCGGGGCGGGTGGGCGGAGCTGGGGGAGCCACGCCCAGGGTGCGCGGCAACACTGCGGCCGGCGGCGCGAGGCGGTCACGACCGCGCTGAGCCCCACGCAGTCTGCGGCATCAACTGGCTGACTTCCGGCATAAAGGACTACAATTCTACATACTGAATTAAAACACGGAACCTACGAACTACGATATTCACAAGCTGACTCCTGGAACCTTTGGGAGATGACGGATGATGCTGGTTTCTCTGATACCCAACACGTGCATGTGCTCAAGAAAAGATCTCCTCTTTATCACAAGTGCTAGCTCCATTTCCTCAGTGCTCTTCAGCAATTAGGAGTTTTAACGTTAAACACTTACCAATTATCAATATTACCATGAAATAAACATTAGAAAATAAGGTAGAAAGTTGAGTATTTTGCGTAAAAAAAAAAACAAAAGATTAAATCATTGCTTTATCTCAACGTCGTATTATTCTCCAATCTCGACATTCCACTTTCCCCATTCTTGGAAACAAAAGTGGGGTCAGAAAGTTTAGTATCTGACAGACGACAGAGAGCGAAGAAGTGGCTGGTGCCACGCCTACCTGGTCGCCACAGCATCCTGAAACTGAGACCACAACTCCAGGGAAACAACTAAGTACTTGAAAGGGTCCATGTGTTCTGTGTTTTAGGATGAGGACGTCTTCTGATTCATGCAAAATGCTCTTCACACTGACTTCAGTTGCTTTTGGAGAGAAATTCATCAGAGCTAATACTGCCAAGTAAATAGATACTCTCAAGTCCAGGTGTGCGCTCCTTAGGAAGTGCTCTCATGGGTGGGCGACTGCATTCGTTCCAGTCTGTGTAACTCACATGTACGTCTCACAATCCTCGACTTTGAATGGCCCCACTGGAGATGGCACACCGCACATGCTTTCAAAGACAATTGGAAACTTTCCAAAGACCTTTGATGACTGGAACACAGCCATACAATGTCAACTCAATGTTATACTTCAAACCGAAGTTTCTGTTTTAATTTTGTGTTGCATTTAAGGTTAACCTCTAATAATTATCAAAATAGTTATAAGGATAACAGACACTTTCATTCCCCTATACTGACCACTAAAACAAAAGATTTAAATGATTTTTTCTTTTGTTATGACAGTTTTCAACAATTTCAGTGTTGAAATAGGATTTATTTAAAATATTTCTTTGTTTAAAAAAAAACCAAAAAATTTAAAAGTTTGGCTTTCAGCACATATCCAGGCCACTGTAATGGCCTTCAGAAATATTAAAATCGTAAACATCAATGAACACTCTAAGTCTTCCTTTAACATAATATGACAAGGTCCAGTCTAGTACTCTTTAAGGCAAAGTTGTGTCAGTTCTCATTATTTGACATTTTGTAGTGTTTATCATTTAAGAGATCAATGTAACATTCCCCTAAATAGCTGTAGTAATAAGTATCACCACTACTTCAAAACCGTAATACTGTGTACCACGAATAGAGAGAATACAGAGGTCTGTCAATTCTGCATTGCATAGAAATAAAACTCTACTAGAATAAAACTAAAACACTCTACTGAAAGACTTTCATAAAAAAGTAACAACTTTCTGCTGTAGTTTCCATGAAGTCAGGAAACTGATGTCAAAATTTGGAGCCTCATATCACAACGCCGCCAACTCCAGGGTATTCTTCTGATTTACACCAATTTTTATGAGGCTGATTGTCCCATTTTAAGAATGGTCTAAATATTGCGATTTTTAAGAAAAAATTTCAACTGGAAAATTCCTGGCAAGACCTCGCCAATCAATATTTTAATATAGAAGGCTTTAAATAACAGTATTCTTTGAGCAGAAAATTCCCTTTAACCTTGAAGATTTAAGTCCCTAAATTTCAGACAAAATGCTTTTATTTCATGGGCTGAAACTGAGAGACCTGTGTGAGGACTGCGTTGCCCACCTCACGAAAGCCAGCCTTGCACAGCTCTCGTGGCTCTGTCTTGTGCGTGGCCTCTTCCAGAGTCCTACCACTTCCCACTGGAGCTTTCCAGGAAATGTTTAACGGAATTAACAATCAGTACACAGCCTGATACAAAAGTAGCGGACAGGAGAAGATCCCCCTCTTCTGCTCTTCAATGCTAGGACTGTACCACTGTTGATGTCTGTCTCAGGTGCGAATCCTTCAGCAGTAAGCCTTGGGGTTGGGGTTCTTGGGGAGCAAACTCTGCTAAGGATGTGCAGCATCCGTCACGGCCAATCACAAAGCCGCGCTGTCACCATGTCCCTGCAAGAGTTCGTTGGTAGTGAAAGACGTCAGGGCTCAGCGCCACTGAATGCTGGGAAGGAAGGTATTCTCAAAGCTTTGACGACTATGGATTCTCTGGGACTTGGACCCTTAAAAATTAAGTTGTTGCGAGTAAACTAGTTCTATCTAATAATGTAGTTTAAATTTATTTGCAGAAAAAATTAAAAACCTGAAACTGCTACAAGTGTTTGAAGGAGGGAAGGAACCCTAACATCTCTGCTGTGTACCAAGCCGGGCAGCCTGCTAGTGCCACCTCTTCAGATACGGGGAACTGGAGTCCCTGCACTGACGGTCTCGGAGGAGTCTGTCTCCCAGAACTGCAGAGACTGGCATCAGGTTACATTCTTCTGTAGTGCAATCCTTAAAAATCCCAGAGATTAGTGTCTACTCACTTTAGGAAAACAAAACAAAACAAAGTCGACATTTTCCCTAGCCCAGGGGTGTCAGGAGTCCGCCAGGCGGGAGTCCACTTGGAGAGCCCCAGCCTTCAGTTCTCGCTTCTGATCGTGCGTAGCTGCCCTGGAAAACGTGGGAGCCTAGGTGGGCGATGACGGCAGTGCTCCTGGGGAGGCGAGAGGCCTCCGTGCTGCCGCCAAAGTGTAGACGGCACGTCCATTGGCCATGGAGATGCCCGCTAGGCAAGTCCTGACATCAAGCTCCCATCTAGGATTTTGGCAATAAAACCGAGTTGGATGCACTTCTAAGCTAGATCTGCTGTCCAGTCCAGTAGAGTAAAGCACCTTTGGGTTAAAAATATCAAGCTCAACAGCAACTAGACTGCTCAGTTTTGTATTCAATTTTCCTTGTCTCCATGGCTTAGTAATGTTCTGTTGCCCGAGAAAAAAATCAGTCTGTGGAGTCGAGACTTTCTGCAGGAGGGGCGTATTTCAACCTAAATGTACCTGGTGGGGGGGAAAGAGACCAAATCTGAATCACGTAGGAGCCCACAGCCCACCAGTCTGTCCTGCTCTTTCCAGAGATGCGGGTCCACTTTCTAGTGCTGGGACTCTGACGACCTGCTCCAGCCATTCCCGGTTCCCTTCCTGCACCCCCCACCTTCCACCGGACATTACTTTACAAGCTTAGAAAATCCGACCAGGGTGAAACGACTCATGAGAAGGTTGCTAATCCAGCTCTCGATTCCTTAGGGGCTCTTTCTCCGGCTGCTGGGCCGCACACAGTGGGTGGGCCGGGTCTAAATGTGCCCTTCTCTCGGCCAGGGCTGGTAAGGCCTGACTAGCAGCCCTTGCCTTAGGAGATGCAGCCCAGCTCTGTGGAGGGAGGTGGGCCCTGAAAGGCTCAGACCCGCCCGAACCCACCATCAGACTACTGAGTCAGAGGGTGCTGGTTTCTAAAAACCCTCAGGGGTGGGGTGCTGCACAGGCGGTGACCTTTGGCAGCGCCTGGAGGCTCCAGAGGGAGGCGGCTTTCCTCGGCGGCTCAGCGAGTGGCCACAGAGCTGGGGTCAACATTCCCAATCCCCAGCTTCCGAAACAAACAGCAAGAACAAAACCACTGTAACCGATACACCAGACACACACTTGAACTTGATTAAAAGAGGCCAAGAGTGAACATGTAAGAAGAGGGGAGGGAAGCTGTGCAGCAGCCGATGACATGATGCACCCCACAGCCCCACGAGGGGTGGGAAGCAGAGGGGATGTGACTCCCCCCAGGAGGGTCTGGGCGGCCGTGGTGACCTGAGCTCCGCACTGGGGGCCGGGAGGTGGTCCTGAACCTCTCACACTTGCTGCTCTGGGCTCGCGGTCAGACGTGACAGGGCCCAGCGAGGCCCTACCCACACCAGCCAGTCACCTTCTAGGACGAGTCATCTGAAATCACCGCCTTAGAACCAACCGTAACCCTTCTGGGACGCCATGGCCTGTTGCTAAGATTTCCATGCTGTGCCGATGCGCATGCGCACAATTATGATTTGCTTTTCAAAAGAAAAAGGTCTACTCTCATTTTCATACAAGTCAAGCACCTGCCTGCACCCCTCCTAGGGGAGCCTGCCTGGGCGTGCGCTTACCTGGCCGGTTGAAGTCCATGGACGGCTGTTTGCAGTCCTGAGCACGGTGGCCAGTGGCCCCACAGTTGTAACAAGAGAGGTTCCCGCTCTTTTTATGACTGGACCCATTGCTAGTGCCCACCAGGCCTTGAGTCTGGTACACCCCGGCCGTCCCTGCCATGAAGTTCTGCATTGGTGGCACTGCAAACGTGGACTGCCCACCCAGGACGGGCTCCGGAGTCCCGCTGCTGCTATAGGGGGCGTGCATGACAGGGAAGGCGGAGCCGCCACCGTACTGCTGGGCGCCGACGTAGCCGCTGCTGCACATGGGGCTGAAGGGCAGGAACGGGAAGGTGAACATGGACGGCCCGGAGAACGGGTGCTGGAAGTAGTTGGCGTAGCTGACCGTCAGGCCGCTGGAGCCGCAGCTCCCGCTGCAGCCGCAGGACGTGCACACGATGCAGCCGGGGGGCGGCGGCGCAGGCTGCGGGGGCGCCGGGGGCTGCTGATGGTGGTGGTGGTGGTGGTGGTTTGGGTTCGAGGCGGGAATGTTTCCTGTGGAGCCGCTGCCACCACCGCCACTGCTGCTATAAAAACTGCTTTCCGGGACGGAGGACAGCGCGGGGCTGGAGCTGGGGGCGGGACAGCTAGATAGCGTGGCCATGTTGGCAAAGGACGTGGCGGGGTGGCTGCCGGGGGAGGCAGTGTTGCTGCTTGCACAGAAGCCACCCTGCAGGGGGCCCACTGGCATACTGCTCATCGCAGAAAAGGCAACTTTGGTGTTGGCTGTGTACAGAGCAGTCCGGGGGTTTATGATTGCAGGGGGCACACTGATTTGTACGTTATTAGGACAGGAGGTTTGCCCAGAGATGGCAGAGTCAGCAGGAACGGATGGCGACAGCAGCAGTTTGATGGGCGGCCGGGCCGCGTGGAGGACGGTGCTAGGCGTCCCTGTGGCGGCCGTGCTGGTCTCCCCAACCAGGGCTGGCTGCTGTGCCGTCTTCAGCACCCTGTCCAGGGTGGATGCGTGCATGACTTTGGCCCGGGGACCGAAGGAGACCGTAGGCGACATGGAGCTGCCCTCAGAAAGCCCAGAGAGGACCTGCACGGGCTGACGGGGCACAGGGCTGGGCAGCACGTCCATCACGGCGTTGCCAAAGCTCTTGTCCACCTTCACACTGCTTCTTGGTCCGGATCCTTTGTTCCTTTCTTCTAGAGACAAGAGCGAGTGCACAGAGGACGAGAGGAGTTTCATGTCTGCCCCTCCTCTTTCCGACTTGTGCACAGAGCTCAGCATTCGGATGGGCGCCATGTGCGAGGCTGTGGCCAGCATCTGTGGGGGCAGGGCGTGATGGCCCGCCGGGGTGGAGCCCGCCTCGTTCTGCACAGGGAGGACCTGGGCTGTGGGCCGCGCAGAACTCGACGAGAAGTGATTGAGCAGCATGACGGGCTTCTCCTTGTCGGTGCCCTCCAGGTGGGCCTCCACACCTAGGATGGAAACACAGCGGTCAGTCCTGGTCCGCGCCGGGCAAGCGGCAGCTCCGCGCGCGCACCCTTACGTCTGTCGCTCTCCTCGGCGCTGTCGGAGCTCTCTTCCCGGGCCTGCACCCCCATCGGGCTGGAGGAGGAGCTGGAGTACTCGGAGGAGCTGCCTTCGCGGGGCAGCTGGTGGGGGGGCTGCTCCACTTCCACACGCAGCTCTGCTGAGGAGATAGGTGAGGGTCAGCGGGCCGCAGGGTGGAGGCCGCCATGACATTGATGCCGTGTCAGCCCCGAGCAGGCAGGTGCTCCTTCTGGGCCGACAGGGCTCAGGGGTCTCAGAAGATGGCACTGCCCCGCTGCACGGCAGTGATGTTTCGGACCCTCAGAGCAGAGGCAACAGCCTCCGGCTAGCCCGCACCCACCACGCCCCGATCCTGAGCAGTGCCGGGCTGTGGCCCTGCAAACCACGCATCACCACAGACCCCGTGAGATGCCCTTCTAGGGGCCAGCCATGTCACAGAAGAGCTTTAAAAGTCAAAGGACCAATGAAAATAGTCGCCGGCGGGGTTTTTCTTCCTGAGTTTCTATTACTCTTGCTATTTCTACTGTGTGAAGTGGACCCAGTCTGCCAGCGAGATAGCAGAGCCACGGCACCGGTGCATGCCCTCTTCCAGAGGAGGCACGGAGAGTGTCGACAAAACACCAAACAGCAGAGATTGCATCGCAAGAGCAGGAAGGCCAGTGGCGGCCCAGTGTCACTGCTGGGCAATGACCTACGTGTGACCTCTGGGTGCCAATCTCGGGGGTGAGAGGTTGTCATCCTGTTTCCAGTCACTACCCCCCTCCCTCACCAGAGTCATTTCTGGACCTAATCCTTTTGCCCAAACAACTTCAGGCCAGTGGCCAGTCTCCAGCTTCTAACCCGACTGGTCCCTTTTATTTTCCTATGGTATAGTCTGCAAAAGTTAAGATTGTAAAAAAAGGTAAAAACTTTAAAAGGTAAATGGCAAAGGAGTGTTGTTTGAGATCTAATTATCATTCAAAAGAACATGCTGCCCTGCCCCCTGCATCTGCCTGACGGCCCTCACCCACCTGCTGAGTGGCTGCCCCGCCCCGTCTGGACGGGCCCAACATGGCTGGTGGGGGGGACTCGGGCCACGCCGCTGCTGGCAACCAAGGACGGGGCTGGGGGGTTCATACACCGTCTCTCTGACTTCTCCCTGTGCGAAGAAAAAGCGCAGGGACAGGTGAGCATTACCTTCTTTTACTCTATCACAAACAGTTTAAATATATCTCCTTGCCAGGTGCGGTGGCTCAAGCCTGTAATCCTAGCACTTTGGGAGGCTGAGGCGAGAGGATTGCCTGAGTCCAGGAGTTCGAGATCAGCCTGGGCAACTTGGCGAGACTTCGTCTCTACAATAAATACAAAAATTAGCTGGGCATGGTGGTGCACGCCTGTGGTTCCAGCTACTAGGAAGGCTGAGGTGGAGGGATCGCCTGAGCCCAGCAGGCCGAGTCTGCAGTGGCCAAGAGCAGCGTGCCACTGCACTCTAGCCTGCGTGACAGAGACACCAACTCAAAAAATACAATAAATAAATAAATAAATAAATCTCCTCTACACAAGGGGACACCCACCAAAATCACCTCAAGGTGGAAATAATGCTGCCCTGTCAAACCAAGGTCACATTTGTGGCACTGTAAAAACATTACTAATGACTGGATTAGCCAAAAAAGGAACCAATCGCTGCTATCTGGCAAAATGATAAGTCCCAGCACTCTATTCAGCCATAAGAAACTACAATAATGACAGGTTTCAACACAATAACATACTCACTTCTCCAGCTCCAGCTGAGTCTTGAGTTTTTTCTTGGCTCCCATGGTGAGGGACTCAAATTTATTGAGATCTTCTTCAGTAAGGCTCAAAAACTTCCACAGGAGAGACAAATTACAAAGGTATTGAGAATCAGTTAGGACTTGAAAGGTAAAGAACCTGGAGCTGAATTTAACACATTGATTCGCCTCTGGGATATGTAAATAGAGCAAGCTGGGCCGGGCGACAAATGCTCGGGAATGCTGGGCCACGTACTTGCTAAGAATAAGAACTCCGTGTCAACAGCTCAGATTCTGAGATGCTGATTCCTTCCAGCATGGCTTCTGCAAGGCGTGTGGATACCCTGCGCTGCCACCCACTGCCTGCTCACCAAATAAATCTGCCCTCTGCTCTGGGGACATCAGTCACCAGCAGGTACTGCCCTGTGGGCAGGTGACTGAGGAAAATGTCCCAGAAAGTCACTCTCAGCTGCTGAAGAGACGCCACTGATGACAGCACCACATCCCCAACAATCCATCCAAACGCACTCCCTCTAGGACTTGCCACCCTGCAGACGGGGGGGATGGTCTTACCCCCGGCTCTGGGGATGAAAGCAGCTTTGTCAGGTAGCAAGTGAGGCCAGAAAAGTCGATGTCATCCATGTGACTGGCTGGCTGGCCCCAGGCCTGGCACTGAGCAGACAAAGGCCATTCTAGTTTCCACACCATTCTGTGATGGGACTTGTGATTCAGCCACACCAACTCATTCATTAAAATAGAGCATCTCATACCATCGTAGCCAAGGCTAGCCAATCTTTTATTTTATTTTTTGAGTCAGAGTCTCACTCTGCTGCCCAGGCTGCAGTGCAGTGACACGCTCACAGCCACTTCAGCCTTGACCTGCTGGGTTCAGGCAATACTTCCACCTCAGCCTTCCAAGTAGCTGGAACCACAGGTGTACACCACCACGACCAGCTAACTTTTTAAAAAGTTTGTTGTAGAGACGCCGGACACAGTGGCTCAAGCCTGTAATCCCAGCACTTTGGGAGGTGGAGGCAAGAGAATTGCCTGAGCCCAGGGGTTTGAAGCCAGCCTGAGCAACTTGGCGAGACCTCGTCTCTACAATAAATCAAAAAAATTAGCCGGGTATGGTGGCACACACCTGTGGTTCCAGCTACTTGGAAGGCTGAGGTAGAAGGATGGCCTGATCCCAGCAGGTTGAGCCTGCAGTGGCCATAAGCGTGCCACTGCACTCCAGCCTGGGTGACAGAGTGAGACCCTGATTAAAAAAAAAAAAAAACTGTTGTAGAGATGAAGTTTTTCCAAGTTGCCCAGGCCGGTCTCGAAACTGTGGGCTCAGGCAATCCTCTCACCTCTGCCTCCCTAGTGCTAGGATTACAGGTGCGACCTATCACACCCGACCTAATCTCTTATTTTTAATAAGGATTTAAAACCCTAAAAAGAGGGTATTACAAATATACTTAAATTTGGGGTTTAGCTGGGTGCAGTGGCACCCAGTGCTGTAATCCCAGCACCCTGGGAGGCCAAGGCAGGAAGGTGGCTTACCTAGGAGTTTAAGACCAGCAAGGGCAACATGGCGAGACCCACCTCACAAAAAATTTAAAAATTAGCCAAGCGTGGTGGTTGTATGCCTGTAGTCCCAGCTGGGGAGGCTGAGATGAAAAGCTTACTTAAGCCCAGGAGTTTACGGTTGCAGTGAGCTATGATTGTGCCATTGTATTCCTGCCTGTGTGACAGAGAAACCTTGTCACACACAAAAAAATTTTTACCCTGCAGTAAAAGCTTGATTTCTAGGTCCAATCGCAGATTTTTGGCTGAATGGAATTTTTACATCCATAAAAGTCACCAGGCTATTTTGTCCAGCAGGGGGAGCTCAGAGTTCAAATACCTTGTATAGGTTTAATGTAGTTATATCAGTGGTATCGGGACAAATTTCAGAATTGTTTTAACAAAGAAAAAATCTTCCTCATCAAAACTCTATTGTTGAAGGTAATTTCTGGGCTCAGTGTGGTGGCTCACACCTATAATCCCAGCACTCTGGGAGACCGAGGTGAGAGTATTGCCTGAGCCCACAGGTTCAAGAACAGCCTGGGCAACACGGCAAGACCTTATCTCTACGATGAATCAAGAAAAATTAGCTGGGCATGGTGGCACGTGCCTGTGGTTCCAGCTACTTGGAAGGTTGAGGTGGCCGTGAGCATGCCACTGCACTCAAGCCTGGGCAACAGAGGGAGACTCCAACTCAAAAAAAAAAAAAGAAAAGAAAAATAATCTCTGGGTAGGACTGCTTGATGCACTCCTCTGGAGCAACACCTAAATCCAGCCATCAGGGCTACCTGGACCAGTGTGGCTGGACCCACATCTAGTCGGCCTCAGGGAGCTGCAGTGCACGTGCCAGCTACACCGAAGGCATAAGAGTGGCAGCCAGTTGTCCTCCACATCACCTACGTTCTAGACCTGAAGGGTCTAGAAACGCTGTTTCCAACAAACCCTTCTTCTCTCTGGCTTTGGCTGCAGGCAGCCCTCACAAAACCCACTGTCCCCCAAGACCAGCTGTGTGAGCTGCTCTCTCACTTTTCCCACCTCGTATACTCTGGAAACCCAATTCCTCCAGGAAGGAGGCCAGGAGACAGGTCACCTAAGAAAGCCACAGGTGGCCTGCTGCGCACCATACCTTCTCCATGGTGAGCTGCTTGAAGACGGGGTAATACTTGTGCAGACGCAGCTTCCTCAGCCAGTCGAGAATACCGTTCTGCTCCTGGGTCTGTGGCGTCTGCAGACTGGAAGGCATCAGGATGGCAGGTGAGGTGTCCATCTGGGTCCGGTAGGCCAGGGCTGAGCCTGTGCCGCCCACGTGGGCACAGTGGGGCAAGGCGGTGGTGGTGGCAGGGCCAGCTGGGTGCTGCATGTGGTGCTGGGCTCCGCTCGGTGAGGACGGGATGCCGGCCACTCCGCACACAGGCCTGCGGGGCAGGGCGTCAGGGCACAGGAAGACCACAGGCGTCTCAGGGTCCCGTGCCAGCACCTGCCTCCTGCCTGCATCTGGCACCAAGTCCCTCTAGACTCTGAGACACCGGCGCCCTCCTCCACTGCCCCCCTGCCTGCCTTCAGCAGCAGCTTCTATAAGCACATGTGTACAGGGCTGATATGCATGAATTCACACACGCTCTGCAAGTGCCTGGGAGTGCACGTGTGTGTACACGTCTGCCTGTGCTTGAGTATCTGTGTGCACACACAGTGTGTGTGTGTGTGTGTGTGTATCTGCCCATGCTTGAGTATCTGTATGTACACATGTGTATGTATATATCTGGCACCACCAGACTTTTGGTTAAGCTGTCTAGTTTCTCTTTGTTTCTTCTATTTTTTTTTTTTGAATTGGAGTCCCACTCTGTCACTCTCAGCCACCGCAGCCTCAACCTGCTGGGCTCAGGTAATCCATCCACCTCAGCCTTCCAAGTAGCTGAAACTACAGGCACGCACCACCATGCCTGGCTAATTTTTTGATTTATTGTAGAGATGAGGTCTTGCCAAGTTGCCCAAGCTGGTCTCGAACCTGTTGGCTCAGGCAATCCTCTCACCTCAGCCTCCCAATGTGCTGGGATTATTGGCGTGAGCCACCGTGCCCGGCCTCTTCTATTTTTTTTTTTTTTTAAATATGCTCCTAGGCAACCCCCCAGGTCCCCTCCCACTGTGGGATCTTTTCTGTCTTCTCAATAAATCCTGCTTTCTTAAAAAAAAAAAAAAAAGAATGTTCCCAAGAAAAGTATTTCTATTATTTTTTTTTGAGTTACAGTCTCACTCTGTCACCCAAGGTGGAGTACAGTGGAATGGCATGCTGACTGTCACCACAGTCTCGACCTGCTGGGCTCAGATGATCCTTCCATCTCAGCCTTCCAAGTAGCTGGAACTACAGGCATGCGCCATTAGAGCCTGGCTAATTCTTGTTGATTTATTGTAGAGACAAGGTCTCGTCAAGTTACCCAGACTGGTTTCGAACCTGTGGGCTCAGGCAATCCTCTCACCTCAGCCTCTCAAAGTGCTGGTATTATAAGCGTGAGCCACCACACTTGGCCTTCTGTTACTTCTACATCACAGGATAATACTGATAAATCATAAATTAAAATGGACTGCTACACCTTTAATATTCAAATTAATTAAAAAAAAAAATAAAGCCTAGAAGGCGGGAAGGCACAAACAGCATTCCACTCTCTGCCCTTGTTCCTTACGCCTTCAACTGCAAACCCGCACCCATTTACTGAGCACTTACTATGTACCAGGCATGGGGGAAGTGAAGTCTGCACCTTTCAAGATCTACTGACTGATTCAACCTCCACAACGATCTGCATGTGTGTGCCTGTGTGTGTCAGTGTCAGCTTTCAATAAAAAGGCCTCTGTGTCTCACCAGAGCACTTCTGCCTTATCCTAGGGCCTTGTGCCAACAGAGACCCTCTAACACCTCAAGAGCACAGCCAAGAGCCTGTGGGACCCTGGGAGGTCTTACAGAAATGAAGTCTCAGAAGTTCAAGTTCCCCAGGTCTGGGACAGGTCCCAGAATCGCATGTGTAAGAGGAGCCCCTGGGAGTCCTGGTTCCAGTGGCTAAGAACTGTTGGCAGGTCGCTGCCACTCAATTCCTCAACATCCCCTGAGACTAGACTTACAGACAACTAAGTCTGAAGACAATGACTTACACACAAGTGAGGGTTGGTGCTGGAAAGTGCTTATTTAATGGCTGACTACACAGAAGACTGCTCACCTTCCAGACACGCCCATCACGGTGCCCACTTTAGAAAGGGAGGGATTGCCAGGACCTATGAATTTTAAAATAAGTATCATTAAAATGTACAGACAATCACAATATCTTCCTTTCATCGCATTTTACAGACTCACTTGGACTTTGAAGCTGTTGGATGGGAGATGAAGAGCTGAGAAACTTCTTCACATGGTCGTTTTTCAATACGTGAGATGGTAATGAAGCCAAATACCTACAGAGTCAACAAAAGCACGTGGTCAACAATTTACTTTCTTTTTTTTTTTTTAGGGAAACATAAATAATGTGTAT
Source organism: Cephalopachus bancanus (assembly GCA_027257055.1). Taxonomy (NCBI): domain Eukaryota; kingdom Metazoa; phylum Chordata; class Mammalia; order Primates; family Tarsiidae; genus Cephalopachus; species Cephalopachus bancanus. Next base: position 3,138,358 of record JAPVLO010000155.1, read on the forward strand.
AATTTGAATTCTTCTTCTTTTTTTTATATATCAGTATTTTTTATTTTGATATTGTGGGGCACAGTTTAGGGTTAGGTATACAAACGTGCTTCGTTCAGGCCCCCTGACAAGTCACTTTCAACGAAGAGAAATGGGGATGAGAGACGAAACGGAGAGAGGCTCCGCAGCCCCTCCCCCGCTCAGGAAAGTCCAGCGTGGGTTCTGACTGCTGTGCCCCCTCACCTCCCACCCTGCCCATCCTCACATCATCCATCAGGCTCACATGGCCTGCGATGCCAGCAGGGCACTGCCACACACCAGCACTTGGAGCCACCCGCCACCTGAGCTGCCACTGGCTCAGACATCCACCCCAGGCAGCAAGACTGGGCCTCTTCACATATTTGCAGACCCGTGTTTTGTGCACACCATGTGTGGGTCCAGAAAACCTGTTTATGAAGCGCTTGTGCCTGGGAACAATCTCAATTTTTTTTTTTAGTCAGGGTCTCACTCTGTCACCCAGCCTGGAGTGCAGAGGCATGATCACAGCTCACTGTAGCTTTGACCTCCTAGGCTCATGTGATCCTCTCACCTCAGCCTCCTGAGTAGCTGGGACTACAAGCACAAGCCATCACCAAACCAGCTAATTTTCTGATTTTTTTTTTTTTTTTGTAGAGACAAAGTCTCGCTACGTCGCCCAGGCTGATCTTGAACTCTTGGCTTCAACTGATCCTCCCACTTCGGCCTCCCAAAGTTCTAGGACGACAGGTGTGACTCACTACACCTGGCCTGACAGCCAAATCAACTTTTAACCATAGAACAGAAACAGTTATCCAATACTGTATTACAAGACTGCCAAAATCGCATTATATGGCCATATATACTTCAAAATTCCTTTCCAAATGCCCTCAAAAATCACCCCTAGGTTATTAAGATCTTCTCAATTCTCTATAACTAATGAAAATCCCTAAAGGTGGTTGGGTGCAGATTACATGCCTGTAATTTCAGTGCTTTGGGAAGCCTAAGTGGAAGGACCAGGAGTCGAGACCAGCCTGAGCAACACATTATAGATCCCCATCTCTACAAACAAAAAAAATCCCTATAGGCAAAATAGAGAGCCCCAAAGCGGCCACAGGAGCTCCTCAGAGGCCCAAGGACTTCCCTGCAGGACCCACCCGTCCCCCCCCGCCCACTGCAGATGCATCAGACAGTGCAGCCCCCTGCCCAGCCACTCCCACAGCCCTGGAGAAGAGCCTCACCTCAGGCCTGCCTCCAGATCCATGTGGTTTCGCTCCACATAAAACGAGTCTGGGCCAGCTAAGCAAGGAATGAGTTTCTCCAAATTTTCTTCAGGGTAGAGCTGAGACAGCTGGAAGAGAAGAGTGAGCATGGGACATGGGTCATGATCCAGCGATGCCCGCAGCACTCTTCAGTGTGGAAACTCCGCAGCCAGCACCTGCCGTGCCCCCTGCTGGCCTGCCGTGCCCCCCAGCACAGAGGCCACCTGGGGGTTTTCATCCAGAGGACAGAGAAACCGCAAATACGCATCGCTCCCGCCACAGCAGCAGACAAAGCGTGATCACCTGCTGTCGCATTTTCCTCAAGCCCTCAGAGATCTGCAAGACCACCACGTGCAGTGAATTCCCAATGGGTCTGGCCACGGGGAGACACAGGGCACAGGCCACTACGGCCACCACGCCCCAGGTCAGAAGAGCTGGGCTAGCCAGACGTGCTGCACAGAGTCCTTCTGTTGGGGAGGGGGGGGGTTCTGAGGAAGCCCAGCCCACAGCCCAGGTACAAAGGTCCCGCCCGGGACGTAGCTGGGCTGAGAGACTGGGAAAGCCCACGCGAGTCCAACACCAGGAGCAAGCAACTGCAGCCAGCCCTGGGGAAGGGGCTGGGGAGCAGAGCACATTCTATCCCCTCTGTGCCACAGGCCCACATGGGCTGCTGACAGTGGGGAGAGGAATCAGATGGCAGAGGAGCCACGAGGCACAGGCCACACAGTCCTCTACTGAAGGGCCCTGCAGGCCACCACGGCCACCACAGAAGCCTGGGCAGCTCAGCCCCTTCCCAGACAGACTCGAGGTCCCACTGAGGGCACAGCAGAGAGGTGCCTGCTCTTTCCACGCACAAATACTGTTTTCTTCCGGCTCTATGGTCTCCCAAACACGATGTCTAACATTCCATCAAAATTTACAAGACACACAAAACATAAAGGGGGCAAACTACTGTCAGGAGATAAAGCCATCACCAGAACCAGACTCAGAACCAACCAGGTGCTAAACTACCAGACAGAGGCTTTAAAATAACTGTAACTAAAGGATGTAGTAAAAAAGGTGGCAGCATGCATGAGCAATGGGAAATGGCAGCAGAGTGATGAGAACTTGACCACAAGACACATCAAATGGAAAACTAGGGAAAAACCCAGTCCCACCACTGGGACCAGAGGCAAGGACTGCAGTGTATGCAACAGCCCTTCAGCTGCCCGGGCAGAGCTGGGGGAAGACCTGCAGACACGAACACAGGGCAACAGGAACGACCCAACCGAGCAGACCGGGGCACGAGGAGGGGCAGCCCCAAAGGCCTGAGACACGTGACCGGAGCCCCAGGGGAGGGACAGGCACAGGTGGTACCTGAAGCCCATGGACAAGACAACGAATCGGATCCCCAGGGTCAGAGAACCCCAAGCAGCGTAAACATGAGCTGGTGTGAACACCTACAAACAACCAAGGATAGATCATGTGCTCGCCGGCATTAGTGGAGTCCAGGAAAGCTGGGTTTTTATAAAACAAGAAGTCAGGCACTGAAGAGAGGAAGCCAGTGTTCCTAAACATTACAGAAGAAAACAAATTCCCAGGGGGTATGGGATCCTGGAAGGCATGGCACTGCGGTGCTCCCCAGCACCCAAAGGACAGGTGTTCATCTTCCATCCAAGCTGTGAGGACAGGACCCCTCCACCAAATGTTCTCCCAAGGGATCATAGCCTTGATTCAATATTGGACGTGTAAGGCTCACTCTGGAGACAGCTGTGTGAAGGCATCAGTAGAGGTGACTATTTGAGACGTATTATTTTGGCTAAGATAGTAGTTCACTGCTCCAGCAAAGGCCAGCGAACGCTAAACATAAATGTATGTACATGCACATGTGTAAAGAGGTTATTTATTTAGTAGTGGGACTTTTTGTTCAAATGACATGTATTGAGCCAATTTATAAAACAGGCAAAGTTGGTGTGCACCAATAGTCCCAGCTATGCGGGAAGCTGAAGTGGGAGGATCACTTGAGCCAGGAGTTCGAGTCCAGCCTGGGCAACATAGCAAGACCCCGTCTCTTTAAAAAAAAAAAAAAAAAGAGGAGAAAAAAAGGAAGGAAAGAAAGAAAGGAGAGAGAGAGAGAGAGAAAGAAAGAAAGAAAGAAAGGAAAGGAAAGGAAAGGAAAGAAAGAAAGAAAGAAAGAAAGAAAGAAAGAAAGAGAAAGAGAGAAAGAAAGAAAGAAAGAAAGAAAGAAAGAAAGGAAAGAAGAAAGAAAGGAAAGAAAGAAAGAAAGAAAGAAAGAAAGAAAGAAAGAAAGAAGAAAGAAAGAAAGAAAGAAAGAAAGAAAAGAAAGAAAGAAAGAAAGAAAGAAAGAAAGAAAGAAAGAAAGAAAGAAGAAAGAAAGAAGAGAAAGAGAAGAAAGAAAGAAAGAAAGAAAGGGAACATAAAGGGTACAGGCGAGGTCTTTGCCCACATGGCCATCTGAGCGTGCCCTGTTCTCTCAGCCTTCTCCAAGGAAACCCAGGGGGCTAAGAGTGACAACAACAAGGCCATCAGCCACTCACGCCTGGGCCCTCTCTGCCTCATCTCAGTCTTGGCACTGGCAGAGGTGGGCCTGCGGCGTCAGGATCATGTGGCCACTACGGTACAGCAGGAAGCGGCTCTGGGCTTCTATGCCCCAGCACACGGCCCAGCCCTGCACGCACTCTGCCCACTGAAGGCAGTGCTCCTGGGAGTACCCGCGTGTCCTCACCCACCGGGAGCGAGCACATGGCTGGCGGAAGAGCCTCGGTCACCTTACCTTGGAAATAAATTCAGTCACTTCAGAGGAAGATTTGGTTACTGATGTTACTGAAGAATCAGACCACAAGACCTTAAAAACAAATAAACAAACATGCCTTAAAAACAGACGCCACATACTTAGTTCACAGCACACATGCCCTGGTACCACAGTGGGATCGGTCTGTCAGCGGTTGGCCCTGGGGCTGCACAGAGCTGCAGGGAGCGACAGCCGTCCCTGCCTTGATACAGAAGGAACAGGCAGAGGACTCCCGTCCAGAAAGCTCAGCTTCTTGAATTGCGCAACCGGTCAAACATCACCAAGTCACCCAACATGAGGTCTACCGCTTGCTCCTCTAAGTTCCAGAAGCTTCCTCACAATTCCAGGGGCTGTATCTGCCATGTGCCTCTTCCTTGGGGGACTCCTGTCCTGGGTAGGTCTAGTGGCTTTGGATGCAGAACCAATGAGCCCCCAGCAATCGGTCCTTCATCCCACAACACAGGACAGGGCCGTGGGTCCTGGAGCAGCAGGACAGGTACTCCACGGGAAGAGGAGACGGGGTCAGGCAGAAGGAACCTGGGAGGGACACCAGAAAGGGCTTTCTGGAAGGAGTGCCTGACACCCAGTGTACCCAGGCCCTGGCGGGAGCATCTGACTCCTCCTCCCAGCACACAGCATAGCTGGCACTGTCGTTTCATGACTTCACAGATGCCCACCTCCCTAAGTGGACTATGAGCTCTGAGGGAGGAGGCGCTGTGTCTCTCTGCTCCATGTCCTTCCTGCTGTCCCGTGTGTGTCATGTGCAGTGCTGAGGGAACTCGACTGGGAGGAGAGCACTTCTGTACACTAGAGGGTGTTCCTGCATGGAGGAAGGCCTGGCAAGTCAACTAAAGGAACGAGGCAGACAGCGAGGGTGGCCTGAGATGGCAGGGAGGTGGGATTAGATCGGGGGAACGCACACCAAACACAAACTGGATTCTCGAATCCAGGAGAGGTCATAGGAGGATTTCAAGTCAGGAGATAAGATGACCACATGCACTATGCAAAAGAAAACACATTTACACTGACAGAGAGCAAAATGCGCTCAGAGACACGAATGCCGCTTTGCTCCCCTAGGCCACCTTCTGAACTAATCACCCATTTGCTCAGCTGCGGGGCCTGAAAGGGCCCAGGTCTACCAGTGGGCCTCCCTCTCCATTGAGTCATGGCCGTGCCTAGGATAGTCATAATGGGTCCATTGCACTGGCTCTCAGGAAACACGAAGTTGTGGTGAGAAGCCTAGCGTCCGCCAGAACTGACCCGCACTCCTGGAACTAACCACTGCTAGGGATGCACCTTGCCACCCTAAATCTTTCTACACTGAACATGAACATGCCTGAACCCGCTTCTGTCTGAAATATTACAATCTCAAAAACTCAAAAGAAGTTTGGGGAGGGGCATAAGCTGCTCCCACATAAACCCCAGGAACATCTCTGATGAAAGATGAAAGCCCTCATCCTTGAGAGGTTTGACCCAACGCACTGCTGACCACTTGTATTTTCTTTTTTTTTTTTTTTGAGTTGGAGTCTCATTCTGTCACCCAGGCTGGAGTGCAGTGGCACACTCACAGCCATCGCAGCCTCAACCTGTTGGGCTCAGGTGATCCTTCCATCTCAGCCATCCAACTAGCTGGAATTACAGACACATGCTACCATGCTCAGCTTATTTTTTGATTTATTGTAGAGACAAGGTCTCACCAAGTTGCCCAGGCTGGTCTCGAACCCCTCAGCTCAGGCAACCCTCTCACCTCGGCCTCCCAAAATGCTGGGATTACAGGCTTGAGCCACTGCGCTTGGCTAGCTTATGTTTTCAAAGTAAAACATGTCACAGAAAGTTTCCTTTTTCTTCCAACTCTTATGCCTGTTTCCAGGTTGAACCTCTCTTTTCTTCCATTCATACTCCATCCTAACCCAACAAAGGTACGACACCCAACACCAAACAATGGTGCAGCATAGACAGGTCACTTCACACTAAAGTAGACAGCCAGCTTTTTCCAACAATTATGTGCTTTGAGTTAGCACGCCTATCCCAGGTTGTGTTCCCGGTACATTTTCCTTTTCCTTGCAGATGGAGCTGACTTTTCCCCCAAGGCAGCTCTGGAAACCAATAGTGCTCAGACAGGCAGGACCTGGGAGTGCTGGTTTCACCCTATAGGTGATGCTGGTTTCCCTCCAAGCTGTTACAGCTGAGCTCAGTCCCTTGGGTCCTGGGTTACCTGGCCTCACCCGCCCCACAGCACCAGGAGTGGAAAGGTCATTGGAGGGGTGTGGAGACAGGAAGTCGGGCTCGTGCCATGCCAACCTGACCCATGCTATAGAGATATGTATCCAACCAGACCCAAGGCAGCATCAACGATCACTACCCCCTGGTTTTACCTATCACCAACAAAAAGTGTCAACAATTCCACTGAGGCACAGTATTTTCCTGTCACTTACGCAAAAACGACCTGGCCTTATCTGGACAGATGTCAACACGGCTTTATCATACCCAAAAAACCAAGCACACACAGAACACATCTATGCTCAGGACACCATCATGCAGATTCTAACGCCTCTGAATCATGCTTACTTGGCTCTCAACACTCGTGTTTTCCCACACAGCATCCTGGAGCAGCACAGCCTCTTTCTGTATAAAGAAACAGCCCAGCCAGACATCCCTGAGGGCAAGTCCTGGCCACACCCCTAAGGGAACAGGCATCCCAGGACCCAACCCTGAAGAAGAGCTGAAGCTTGGCAGAGAAGCAAAGTCATTCAGCAAAGTGCCCGAAGGAAGCACAGACTCCCTTTTTAAGAAAATGAAACATCATCATTAATATTCTTGTCGAACTAAAAAGAAAGCACGTGTGAACATATCCAGGAACAGGATGCTATGAAAAAAGAACTGTCAGTGCACAAGAGTTCTCTGAAATGGAAAATGGGAGATAGTAGTGAGAAGCTGCACCGACGAGACCAAGACACGGCCCCCTTCCATCAAGCAGAGCGAACCCCACAGCACGCCACACACCTGAACACGAGAGGAGTTCCAGACAACCCAGGGATACCTGGGGGGCAGAGCAACATTCTGAGTGCTTGTCACTAGGCCAAAAATCAAAAGACAACTCCAGGGAAAACAAAATGCCAGGTGAGAAGGGAGGAGTACCCAGATATACCCCATGGCTCAGCCAGGGCCCACCTCCCCAGTTGCATTCATCTGCGCAGGATCTGGGGAAGCATCCACGCCCACAGAGCCTTAGGATTCTGGCATGTCCTGCAGACAACCGGGCTCCCCTACTCGTGTACAGACAACCTGATAGAAACAAAACTCGGTTACAAAAACAGGTGCCAAGACTCATCCTTTGCTGATAGCAATGAAATATTCAGAATGGTTAGTGTTGTTTTGAGATGAAAAAAAAATTTAAAGATATAACACTAAAATAAATGTAATGTCTGGGTGATTTTAAGACATAATGGTTTAAAGAGTCACTTTCTATCAGCATCACCCAGTAACTCCGTTTAAGTCAGTACAATCTTAAGTCTTCATAGGTGTTCCAAGGGCTGGGAAATCTTCTGATATTATTTTCCTCTCTGTTCATCATTTATAATAAGAAAGATTTTTAAATTAAAAGTTTTAGTTATTTTAGTTTCTTAAAAGTAAATATGGAAAAGCTGGTAAAATGTAGACATTTCATATGCATATAGTTACATGTTAATTTTATATTCAAAAAGATTTTGCCATTTGCTTCATTCATACTGATTTGATTTCCAGTATTTCCAGCAGTAACTAGTAACCAGCAATTACAATTCCAGCAAAATTAAAACCAACACCATGGAAGAGATCAGGAAATACAGCTGCTATTTATAGCGACTTGTACATCTTGAAGCCATCTTAATCCAGCTGCTTACAGCTTCCTATACAATCGTAACCTTTTATTTGTATCCTGGAAAACAATGATACATAAAAATTAAAACTAGATAGAAACAAGGCTGAAAAATCACTGGGGCTGGGAGAAGTTGTTTACTTCTCCCTGAATAAGTTAAGCTTCCAGAAAAACTATTTCTTTGTATCTTCCTATACTGCTACAGACTGCTACACCTAACCAAGTATGGGGGACACTCCTAAGAAAGCTTTTTTACTGTTCTTCTCACAGTGTAATAGCTACTTACTTCAATTTATAAAGTTCAGCTTATTTAAAGGACAATGTATTTAATTTTCATTAGTCAGGGTTTTGTGGGCAAAAATTTGAATTCTCAAATAGATTTTTTTTTTTTTTTTTGAGTTGGAGTGTCACTCTCTCGCCCAGACTGGAGTGCGGTAGCATGCTCCTGGCTACCGCAGCCTTGCCCTGCTGGGCTCCAGTGATCCTTCCGCCTTAGCCTTCCAAGTAGCTGGAACTACAGGTGCGCATTACCATGCCTGGCTAATTTTTTTTTATTATTTATTGCAGAGACGAGGTTTCGTCAAGTTGCCCGGGCTGGTCTCGAACCCGCGGGCTCCGGCAATCCACTCGCCTCAGTCTCCCAAAGTGCTGGGATTACAGGCTGAGCCACGAGCCTGGCCTCAAATAGATTTTTTAAAGAGAATTTTTATGAATTATAATTGACAAAAAGCTGCACCTATTTGATATGTACGATTTGATGTTTCAATGTATGAAAACATCTGTGAGGCGCCCCCCCCAGCCAAGACTGTGAACTTGCTCATCCCCCAAGAGGTTTCCTCGAGCCGCTCCCAGGAAACTACTGACCTGCTTTCTGTTGCTATGGGTTAGCATGCATTTTCTAGAATTTTAAGTGGGCTCATAAAGTATTCTTTTTTTGGGAAGGTGTAGTGTCTGGTTTCTTTCACACAGCATAATTGAGATTCATCCACATTGCTGAATGTCTCAATGGTTCACTTTTTTTTTTTTAATTTTAGAGACTGGGCCTCACTCTGTAGCCCAGGCTGGAGTGAATGGTGCAATTGCAGCTCACAGCAGCCTTGAACTCCTAGGCTCAGGCAAACCTCTTGCCTCAGCCTCCTGAGTAGCTAGGACTAACGGGCATTGCTACCATTCCTGGCTAAATGTTTCGACTTTCTGGTAGAGATGGGTTCTCGCTATGTTGCCCAGGCTAGTCTTGGATTTCTGTGCTCGAGTGATCCTCCCGTCTCAGCTCCCGAAGTGCTGGGATTATAGGTGTGAGCCACCACACCAGGCTGGTTTACTCCTTTTTACTTATTTTTTGAGTCAGGGTCTCATTCTGTCACCCAGGCTGGAGTGCAGTGGCACGCTCATGGCCACTGCAGCCTCCACCTGCTGGGCTCAGGTGATCCTTCCACCTCAGCCTTCTAAGTAGCTAGAACCACAGGCATGTGCCACCACGCCTGGCTGATTTTTTTACTTACTGTAGAGATGAGGCCTCGCCATGTTGCCCAGGCTGGTCTTGAACCCTTAGACTCAGGCAATCCTCTCGCCTCTGCCTCCCAAAGTGCTGGGATGACAGATGTGAGCTACTGCACCCAGCTGGTTTACTCCTTTTTATTGCCAAGTAGTATTCTACTGTATGGACAAAATGCCAGAATTTGTATATCCATTCTTCTGTGACCGATTTTTTAGCTGCTTCAGTCCGGGAGTGTAACAAACGAAGCCACTATGAACACTCATGCCTGAACCTGTATGAACAATGCTTAATTTCCCTTTGGCAAATGCCTGGCCATAGAACCGATGGGTCACATTGCAGGTGTATGTTTACCTTTTACAAGAAATTGCCAAGCTGTTTTCCAAATCGGTCGCACCATTTCTCATCCCTACCATCAGCACACGAGGTTCCAGCTCCTCCACTCCAGCCTGCGACTGGTGGCCTGACTCTTGTGGAGCATTCTAGTGGTGTGCAGGGTTCTCTCTGTGGGGTTCACTGTGTTTTCCTATCTGCCACCCGTACATCTCCCTTGGCAAATTGTTCAACTATTTCCACCATTTTTGCTGGGCTGTCTTAGGATTACATCTTGAATATAAACCCTTCACACGATATGTGATTTCTAACTATCGTTTCCTGATCTGTGATGCATCTTTCCATTCCCTTCATGGTGCATTCAAAGAGAAAGCTCTGATGAAGTCCAACTCACCAATTTTGACTTTTATGGATCATGTTTTTGGCATTGGATCTAAGAAGCTTACACCTAGTTTATTTTTTCATTTTTTAGAGTCAGAATCTCACTCTGTCGCCCAGGTTGGAGTGCAGTGGCACACTCACGGCCACCACAGCCACAGCCTGCTGGGCTCAGAAGATCCTTCTGCCTCAGCCTTCTAAGTAACTGGAACCACAGGTGTGTGCTACCATGCCTGGCTGATTTTTTTTACTTATTGTAGAGACGAGGTCTCACCAAGTTGTCCAGGCTGTCTCAGACCATTGGGCTTGGACAATCCTCTTACCTCAGCCTCTCAAAATGCTGGGATTACAGGTGTGAGCCACTGCGCCCGGGGTTCACCTAATTTAAATCACAAAGTGTTCTCCTATGTGATCTTCTAGAAGTCCTACCGTTTTCAGCTTTACCTTCAGGCCTGTGAGCAATTCTTAATTCGCTGCTGTAGAAGAGGTACTCTGTACACGCGTATCTGGTCCAGATGGCTGAGGGGCACCCCATTCACTGTGCTGCCTCCCCATCCAACCTCTTGACTCTGCGGGCCTGGCCTGCAGCCTGCTTCTATCTCGCCCGTCTGTGACGCCAACCCTTCAGCAACACCAGTGTCATGATCTGTCACTGAAGACGCCTTGAGATCAAGGTAGTGTGAGTTTTCAACATTTTTCTTCTTTTTAAAATTGTTTTAATTACTCTAGTTCTTTCCACGTAACTTTCAGAATCAACTTGTTGATTTAAAAAAAAAAAAAAACTACCCCTCAGGATTTTGGGGGCGGGAGTTCATTTAAAAAGAGAGAAAGCTCAGTGTATTTACAGATATGTCCTCTGCTCCTCAGGGTGGCCCATGGCCACCTTCCTTATGGAGTTGTGGCCTCTGGTGCTGCTAGCAAGGAATGACCGTGCTTCAGTGTGGTTCCACGCTTCCTCCGGGAAAGAGACCCAGGTCCAAGACACATGAATGACAACACCATAGGTGCCTTACATGCAACCTCTTATTTAAGAGTCTAAGGACACAACCCACCGACAAGGACCGAAATGAGCACACAGTTTAAGCTGTGCCAATGAGCAGCATGTTTTGCGGATAAGAAGACAGATTTTTAAAATGCTGATAGTAACATCCTTCCTCCGTACCTTGAGTCACCGCCAACACGTGCAGTTTGGGCTGTGATTCTCAGGGCTTATCAAGTGAGGCCACAGAAGAAACACCAGGTGTACTGCCGGGGGTGGGGGGCGGTGATCAATTTCCTAAACACAGAACCACTTTCAGGTAGCAACAGAGAAGAGCAAGCTTTCCAGACAGTGAAGCCTCCTCTGACCCTACGGTAGAGAATATCTTCAATGGAAGCTCTCAACTGGATGGCAGCTGTCAACGCGAACACCCAGTGCGGGCTGTCTTCCGCTGTGTCTCGGGTGGCACCATGCTGTCAGAGCACCCAGGGCCCGCCTCCACCCTACCACTCCCTCCTGGCCATGAGCGGTGCCATGCCTACTTCCCTCAAGCTCATTTCTTTACAGAGAAACTACAGGCAGTCTGGCTGCATGAAGCTGCCACATCCCAGGTGGTATGGCCTGCTTTCCTTGCTACAAACACCTGGACCAAGGACAAGGGGCAAGTCAAAGTCCATTATGGTCAGATGAGATGAAAATGATGCCAGCCCCACCTGAAATGAACTCCTGCAAAACACTCAGGTTCTGACAGAGGCTAGCCGCGAGCCGCGCTGAGGGGTCAGACTCGGAAACACCAAGGAAGGAAAGGCCACCACCGCCATTCCCTCGGAGACAACCAAATGCCCAGGAGCCTGGACTGCTGCTGGGCCCCATGGCACCGGGAGGGCCTGTAACCTTTCCCAGGGCCCTGCCTTGGCGATGCTGGACTCAGCGGAATCCTGCGGCTGCCATCACGGGTGCCACCAACCTCTAAACCTCAGTTAAGTGTCTTCCTTACATTTTGGGAAGACAAATGTACAGCATAACAATTGATCTCACAACACAGAACCTCCCAAATCAAAGGAAGATGGATCCTTTATATGGTAAAAGGATTTAAAGTATTTTGATATAGCTACGTTCTTCAAAAAAATCCGTAAGTTACACAGAGTATACATCCTGGACACTGATCAGAGCTTCCCTTCCTGAGAACACCTGCCAGCAACACCGGGAGCTGACTTTCACGAACAGCCAGCATTCAATCTCACCATGAGAGATGGGTAACAGCCCTGACCAGGCTGGGGACACGGCCAGCCAGGATGCCCTTCCCAGCATCTTTTGGAGATAAGTGGGACCAAAAAACTGTATTCTGGCCAACAAAACAGAAGCGGAAGTGTCTCAAGGCTGCTTTTAGGAACACTCCTTAAAATAAAGACAAATAGTAACCTTCACATCCTGCATCTTGCTGCCCAGAGTGAAAACACGAGGGATGGAGCCCCAGCTGCCCTCCTGAGCCACGAGGCTGAGCGCCACATCTTAGGGGCATTGCAGCAGAGCCTGGAGGAAGCCTGTCCCCGAGGGTTTTTTTTTTTCTTTTTCTTTTTTTGAGTTGGAGTCTCACTCTGTCACCCAGGCTGGAATGCAGTGGCATGCTCCTGGCCACCACGGCCTTGACCTCCTGGGCTCCGGCGACCCTTCCACCTCAGCCTTCCTAGTAGCCAGAACTAAGAGTATGTGCTACCACGCCGAGCTAACTTTTTGATTTGTTGTAGAGACAAGGTCTCACCATGGTGCCCAGGCTGGTTCCAAACTCGTGGGCTCAGGTAATCCTCTCGCCTCGGCCTCCCCAAGTGCTGGGATTACAGGCTTGAGCCACCGTGCCCGGCCAAGGGTTTTTTTTCATGTCAGACAGACAACGTGCCAATGTTGCAACAAGGCTTGAGGGAGGTACCCCGCAAGCACACGTGAACACCCGGTCACCACATCTAGGAGCACCCCTGAGGCTATGTGAGGCAGTCACCACGCCAGTGGGGCCACCGCCTGTGGACTCTCCCGCGAGAGGGAAAGGGGCATTCGTGCTGTCCAGCCGCTGCAAGGGTGGGACTCTCATTTCAAGGCAGTTCTGCATTCATGGGTCTTCACTCCTCCTGCTGGCACCTGACACATCCGTTGAGAGATGTCCCTCCCGTCATGTGGCAACTGAGAGAACAGGTCATCTGCACGGGAGCTGCACGCCCACACGCCAGACGCCCTACCCGGTCTCCATGGGCTGGTACGCACAACTTGCCCAGGGCCCCGGGAGGGACCAGTCACACCCCCACTGGGCGAGAGCAGCTCTGCCATCGCCCCAGGCACACAAACAGCGTGGCTCCCCATCCCGCCCTGAGGCGCCCCTCCCCCTGGAGGCCTGGCAGTGCAGGCGGCACCAACCCCACCCCGGTGGCCTCTGACCTTGCACGGCTGGCAAGGGGCTTCCCAGGGCACAGCCCCAGCTACAGATATGCCAGCGTCTTCATGAAATGTTTCCTTCCTACCCCTAGAGGAGGAGGGGAAAAAACTTAGTATCTTACCTCAAAGGAACATTCAACATTTCTGTCATTTTTTGTGTGTGAAAATCCTTTCAGGTCTATCTTTTCAACACTCACTGTAAAAGTAAAAAAAAAAAATTCAAAATTATAAAAATGAAATAAGAGCTTGATGTACACACATGATTACTTCGCTTTTGATATTGTAGCAACTTCCAGAACAAGGCTCTCAGCACCCGGGCTCCCACCCTTCTGCCCCTGAAGCCGCAGGCTTCGCAGGAGGGCAGGAGGCAAGTGAGCTGAGAGCGAATTAAAGCAAGATGGAAGGTACAGACAGCAGGCAGTGCCAGGTCAAGGTAGGGCCAAAGCCAGTGCTGGCACTGAGCACAAGCTGAGTGGGCACACGTGGCACAGGCCGGGGCCCCTGTCAACCTTGCCATGGGCCGTCTCTGTTCTGACACTCAACATTCCCACCATGATCCTGCTCAGCAGCATTACCCTGGACACAGAGCATCTGTCAGTAGAGCAGTGCTCTCATCCTCCCGACAGGGAGGAATGGAGACCTGTGCAGCCACAGGGGCCTCCACAGAGACGAGCACAGTCCTGAGAGGGGCAAGGAGGCAGACTGCAGTCTCGCGAGGGGACAGCGCCAGGGACGGGAGCCGTGGCAGGGCCAGAAGCCACCAGCCTCCCCACCAGCCCTTCCTCCTCAAAACAAGGTGACACGATCACGTGCTCAGTGCTATTTCTACATGAGCCAAATATCTGTTCAAGGTAAAGCAGCCCCTTCCCGAGCACGCCAGCCCGACTTCCACTCCAGCAGGGTGTGCATCCTGCTGTTGATGCGAGGCGGGCGCTTCTCCGCCTTCTGTCTGGTTCACAAACGTTCACGTTTCACAGGCACGAATGGTCAGACCACCCACCCTGGACAGGTGACCAGGAAGGACCTGACTCCCCACGTGCACACGGCACACAGGGCACCTTCCTCCACTGGTCCTTCCGCTGCCAGCGGCCATCTGGCGGTGAGCAGCGGGGCTTTCTGCAGATCCACGACAGCTAACTTTGTCCAATACGAAACACTCAACATAACTCATTTAAAATGATGACGTGATCCTTTCTGCAGATGCCCAGACGCACTCCTGGCCTGCCACACCAACACTCTCCAGAACCTTCTCCGTGGAGTGCCGGCACTCTCCCATAGGCAGGGCCTCAGAAACTGCACTGGTAAGAAAGGTGTGGGAGAGATGACCTCGGAAGTCCCTTCTCTAGACTGTCAGTGTACATTAGCACACCAAAGACTCTGAGAAGTCAAGTCCTGTAGTCAGTCAGTCTTTTTTTTATAAAATATTTCCCCGGCTTTTTGGCCACAGAACTTTCTCCCTAACCTGTCTGAACCTCTGAAGGCCCACGACCCACTCCTGCAGCACACTGGGGGGAGGGTTCCACACTGGTACTGCCCAATTCCAAAGCCACTAACTATCATGACTATTTAAATTAATTAAGATGAAATAAAATGAACCACTCAATCCCCAGCTGCGCTAAAAACCAAGCAGCCACACATGCTAGTGGCTGCAACACTGGGCAGCACAGACACAAGTCACTGTCACCAGGCGTGCTCTCTGGACAGCACCATGTGAACCAGGCCCAGGCTGCGCCCTCCACCCACACATCCTCCGCTCACAGCTGCTGTGGAGTCGTAGGCACGACTCCCAAGGTGAAAGGCATTCCCAAGGTTGTCTTCGCACAGTGACTTGCCTGCCCCTGCCCTGAACCAGCAGGCCATACTCACGCCCAGCAAGTGCTATGGAGACCCCGTACTTCCAAGGCCACATTCTGGGTGCCATGTGGGTGGGGAGCCCTCCATGCTGCCCTGCTTTCCTGGCTTGCCCTCCCTCAGAGTAGAGGACGTGGGGGTGACATGCATCTCAGGACACCAGGGTCTACTCAGTTTAGGGGCTTTTAAGCTAAAATACACCTTAAAGGAAGGAATTCCTCTAAAAAAAAAAAAACCCCAAAAAACCAAGAATGCCTATTTCCTTTCTGGCTGCATATAGAGGTTGTACCCCACCCCCACCCCCCACCTCACACAGTGAAACCGCTCACTACTCCTGTGAGCCTCCCTCAGGCCGACTGTCAGTGAAGAAATCGCTTCTATGTTTTTCTAAAGCAGCATTTTAAAAATGGACTCACAATGACATCATTCTAATCCACATCTTTCACTGTTTTAAACAATAGCCTATACAATGTCAATGAACACAGGAAAACATAGTCAGTCTTTTCCCTGGCCACAGAGATCAGTGTGTACCGAGTCCCAGGCCTGAATGATATTAGGGTTTCTGAAAAAAGGTAAAAAGAAAAAACCCCATCTGGACTGAGGTGGGAAATGACTCATATCTGGACAGGAAAATGGGAAAAGCAGAGGAATGTTATTCAGCTGTTTTCAAATAAAAGAGGCATGTCAAGCTCCAGGCCTGAAACGCTCGAGCCAGCAGCAGAGCGGCCGCCCCGGCAGCAGAGCAGCCACCCCGCCACCAGGGCAACCCAGGCCCAGGAAGACGAGCCAGCACTGCTGGCCAGAGCACAGCCAGCTCCCCCGGCTCCTGCCCTGGACACTGTGTGCTCCCTGGGACTTTGGAGACTGAGAAGAGGAGCCTGCAAGAGAGAGGGAAGGCCACCGAGAGAAGCGAGGGTAGCCCCAGGGCTTGGGCCAGGAACAGGTTTAGAGTTAGCTGAGAAAGTATTTAAGCAGACTCTCAATTCTGGAACCACTAAGTGAAGACCACGGTTATGAAGACCACAACAGGAAAAATGCTCACTCATATTCACTGGAAAGTTATAAATAATATGCATAACATAGTTTTTGTTTAAAACCGGAAATGAAAAACACTAAAAATAAATGATCAAAAGTGACAGGGATAACTGTGTATGATGGTAGAATTTGGGGCAGTTTTCTCCCCCAAACTTCTGTAATGTGTTTCATAATATCACAGTGAATACCTATATGCACGCAGATATCTACTTACAATGCACTTAAGTCTGTGCCCACAGAGAGCCACTGTTCCCCCCTCAGCCCTGCACACTGTCACGGAGGAGACACCTTCTGGAGAGGGCAGCAAACACGCACAGGAACATGCAGGACAGAGTATCACGCCACCAAGAGACGACAGGCGCAAGAGAACAGAGGTGACTCCCAAGACCGGACCTGCATCACTGAGAAAGACTCCGCAATGAAGCAGAAAGCCTATCCACCTATGGGGCTGGAGCCCACAGCAGCCACGGCCAGGACGAGGGTCTCACGAGAGCTGAGGAGAAGCCTGGGCAGTGAAGGGAGGGAACCAGGGAAGGGTGGGTGCCATGTCTAGGCATATTTGTGGGGGATGGATGGCTGACACACAGGACCCGAGGTCGGGCCAGGCCTGCTCCCTCATTATAAAATGAGAAAGAAAGCCGGGCTTGGTGGCTTAGCCTGTAATCCTGCGCCTTTGGGAGGCTTAGGTGAGTGGATTGCCTGAGCCTGTGGGTTCGAGACCCGCCTCGGCAGGCAAGACCTCATGTCTACAATAAATCAAAAAATTAGCCAGGCATGGTAGCGCACGCCTGTAATTCCGGCTACTCGGAAGGCTGAGGCGGAAGGATCGCCGGAGCCCAGCAGGTCGAGGCTGCGGTGGCCGGGAGCGGCCACTGCACTCCAGTCTGGACGACAGAGTGAGACTCCAACTCAAAAAAAAAAAAATAAAGTGAGAAAGAAAAGGATGGCACACTTTTCTCTTTGAAATTTGTTTATTCCAACGTTCCCTCTTTTCTCATTCTAGACACACAACAGGAGTCTTCCTCAACTCTCAAGAGAGATCACACCACCTTCGGTGAGATACGTAACTGCATTAAACCATATCTTAATAACAGAACCAACACTCAGTTTTCAAAACTGATACATTAATGCAGCTGAAATAAGCGGAAGAGAAGGGCTGAGATAAGAGAGGCCATGTCAGGCCTTGGTCTCCTCCATCGGCCCCACATCCCGGGCTCCACCACCAAGAGATGCAAACTGCTCTTCGCCTTTTACATTCTGGCACTTCTGAAAGCATGATGCCAAGGGCATCTTACACTTGCTGCTGGCCACGTGGCAGTAGCAACATGGTTGTGATAGCCTGCCACCTCTGGAGCGCAGTGGCACACTCACGGCCACTGCAGCCATGACCAGCTGGGCTCAGGCAATCCTGCCTCAGCCTTCCAAGTAGCTGGAAGCACATGCATGTGCCACCATGCCCAGCTAACTTTTTAAAAATTTATTGTAGAGATGAGGTCTTGCCAAGTTGCCCAGGCTAGTCTCGAACCCATGGGCTTAGGCAATCCTCTTGCCTCCGCCTCCTGAAGTGCTGGGATTATAGGCTCTGAGCCATTGTGCCCGGCTGCTATTTGTCTTTCCATGCATGTACAAAACAATGATACAATTTTAAAACTCTATCTAAGTCTTAAAGGTTCTTTCAGTAAAATTATAAGCAGTGTGTAAGACTTTTTATATACTCTAAAAAATAAAAAACATTGCCAATTAAGCTAGAGTACATAAAAAGTCTTACCATCAGTGGCATCTCACACTGAATGGAGCTGAGACACATGGAAAGAAGATGAAATGACATCTCAGAAGACCTATGTTTGAATATCCATTTGGCAACTCCCTAAGTAATCTTAAATTAACATCAGTTTTGTGTCTGCTTCCTCACTTGTTTAAGTTGTGATGGTAACTTAAATGGGTTAATAGTTTGTGGTCAGACAGAACAGGACATGGCTCAGAAGTATAAAGCTATACTAGCCCCCGAGGTGACAGGCACTGTCTGGAGATCACATGTGGATGAAGACGCAGTCAGCACCGACCTGTCTCCTTCCCCTGCCAAGACACAACACCGAGCCTGACACTGGAGTCCTGGGGACGCAGCTGGTTTACTTTTGAGGAACCTCTGGCCTAGGAATCAGGTGTCTTGCCTTACTTTTATTACTAGTCAGCAGACTGTACTATTTAACTAGTTAAGATGCATTTCTGAGTCTGTAAGGGGATCACAAACCCAAGAGCTCAACCTACCACTGAAACGCTGTCTAAACATGCCACACTACAAATATTATTTAACAGGCTTCTCCTCTGGTGGGACCTGGAAGGAGGGACGGCCACCACACCATTCCTGTTTCTCGCTGTGCAAAGCAGGCTCCCACTTGGAATTACGCCTCAGTGACCATGTGGGATCTCCCACATAGAACAAAATGGAAGCAAATCGTCTCTACCTACAGCATTCCTGTACATTAAAAAATCCAAATAAAAGAGATCCAAGTTTGAGGTGATGGATAGCCCACTCTCTCTGATCTGATCATTATACATTGTATAAATATATCGCAACAGCACATGGAGTCCCACAATATGTACTACTATGATATATCTAAACAAAAACATACATAAAAATCAACATACAATTCAAACCAACAAGATCTTGGGGAATGATTAAAATGCCCAAAGATCAATCTATCTAACCATGTCAATTCCACAATGTCCATACCGAGTTCTGCCATGACCAGGTTGGTGAATCAAGCAATAGACAGTCTGCACAGCAGCTGTTGATGACCTTGTTGTCTACACAAAGCTCTCTGCATCCTTTAACTAAAAGTAGCTTAACATTTTCTTACACAATTCTATCTGACTAACAAGCATTATTTATTTATTTACTTATCTATTTATTTATAGAGATGGGTTCTCACTATACTTTCAGGTTCAAGAGGTCCTCCCACCTCAGCCTCCTGCGTAGCTGGGACCACAAGCATGCACCTCCGCACCTGTTCTAACAAGCATTTTAAACTCACTAACTGAAATCTATGCATCAGTATGTGTCTGTGTTTGCAATTTTTACCTTAGGGTAATTAAAACAACACAAAGCTTTCAGCCAAAGATTCTAAAGTTTTAGACAAAGAGATTAAGCCTTTTATAAGACAGAATTTGCAATAGGTTTCAGGAAGGCACTGCACAGGGATGCGTCCAGAGGACACTGGCCACATCCCAGATCAGGCACAAGCTGCTTCCACACAACCAAATGCCCCTAATCTCCAAATGCAAGCATAAAAATACCACTAAGGTCACCCATGCTACCTCACACACTTCCACATAAGCATTCGTGAGCTGAGCCCTCACAGAGTCCTCACAGGATCATCATTTCAAGTCACAGAAGACATGCTTCACATCCCAAGCCATCCTCACCTCTCAAAAGCTTCCCTGGCTTTGTCTTGGAGTTCAGATAAAAGATTGATGTACACACATCTTTTCATTCAGGCTATTTTCTGGCCTTTGATTTTCCTCATCTCCCATTCATATTTATTTTTTAACTATAAATAGTTCTATTGGCTATGGCTTTGGAAAAGCAACACGGTACTTCTCTTCTCCAAACAAATATACCTGTATTACATCAGCTGTGCCTCCAGAGAAAGAACACAAAACAGAACAAAAATCTGACAGTAACTTCCATTTCAGTAAATAAAGTTTGGGATCTTAGAGCAAGAAAAGAATTATTTCTTTAAAGATATAACTGACGATTCCAAGATTACAAATAATTTATTAATGAATCGCCTTATAATCTCATCCATTAAAAAGGCACTCTTTGGAGAATTTTATCTGGAAGAAAAATATTCTTACCAGTGAATATAAAGCTCCTTTTGTAATTAAAGGTGCTTATCTTATTAATTAGATGAAGCTCCCTACAGCATTCCCAGTGGTCTTCATGTACACAATTACACGGCTGAAAGTCTGTTGCCTTGAAAGTTGTACCTATGTTAAAAGTAAACTGCCAGAGCATTTCCCTCATACTTATTTTGGGCAAACCTGTGTCCCACGAAGACTGAACTCAAGATGATCTATAAAAACTCTGTGTTGGGGAATGCTGGTTCCAGGTTAAATGAGGCGACCATGGGAGCCCCAGAAGCCACAACACAGCGGGAGGGAGATGTCCTTCCTGACCTGGGAGCTGGGAGTCCAAGAGGCGGGGTGAGGCCTCACCACTTAATCCTGTCTTCCCGCCAACAGGGGCGCAGTCACAGCTGTGCACAGCAGGGAGGGGGCTACCTCATGCCCTCGTTTTCTGGCTGGAAATCAGAGCGCCAGGGAACCAGAAGTCCTGGAGAGGGAGCAGATGGGGAGCCCAAGAAGCGGTCCATGCACTCCTGGGCTCAGGCCTGGGGATGCGTGTGGATGGAGCTAAACTGCAGAGCTTCCAGGGCACCTGTGTCTTGTGTTGGCCATCAGGCGATGCCAGGGGAGACAGCTGGACAGCACACCAAGGCTGCACCAGCATTCTCCATGGGATTAAGGAAGAGTCAGAGTCTCATATCACAATAGTCAAGAACACCTGCAGATCCCAACACTGAGATGGCACAGACGTTGGAACCACCAAAGACACTGAAGCAGCTACTATAAAAATGCCCCAACAAGTAGGAAAAACCTCTTGAAATAAACAGAAACACAGAAAGCTTGAGAAAAATATAAAGCAAAAAACCCAATGGAAATCTTGAAATTACA
Organism: Cephalopachus bancanus; assembly: GCA_027257055.1. Lineage (NCBI taxonomy): Eukaryota > Metazoa > Chordata > Mammalia > Primates > Tarsiidae > Cephalopachus > Cephalopachus bancanus. The sequence goes on from JAPVLO010000155.1 coordinate 3,159,493, forward strand.
AAAAAAAAATTTAGTTAAAATTTTGGCAGAGGGCAGCACAGGAGAAATAAAATGGCTAAAAATTCCCCAAATTTGGTAAAAGACATAAACCTACACATTCAAGAAACTCAATGAACCCCAAACAGGATAAACCCAAAGAAATCAACACCCACACACATAATTAAAATGCTAAAAACGATGGACAAAAATATCTTGAACGCAACCAAATAAAAACAATACATTACCTTATTGGAAAAATCATTCAAATGACTAAAAATTTCTCATCATAAACTTCTATGAAGGACAGAAGAAAGCAGAATTATATTTCAAAGCACTGGAAAAAAAGAACTATCAACCACAATTCTACATCCAGTGACCATGAAATAAAGACATTCTCTGAAGAGGAAAACTGAGAGGACTCTCTGCCAGAAGACTTGCTCTGAATGAACTGCTAAAGAAAGTTTTCAAATGAACGAAAATGAATTGGAAGGAAATGCGAACCATCAGGAAGGAGAGAAAAGCACAAGAAATGCTAAACACCTGAGTAAATACAACAGCCTATTCTGCTTTTGAGTTGCTCAAAGCAGGTCTGGAGCTTGAAAGCAAACATTGTAACAGTCTTTGAAGAGGCTTCTGATGCATGCAACTATGATTCCTAAGACAATTGGAGCTGACAAGGAGGGAAGGTCTGGACAATGGTTAGGCTCCACCTCCCATTGGCACCGGTGAGCAGGCTCCAGGTCAAGTGGCTCTGTGAAAAGTTCAGAGGGAGCACATAGCCACTTCCAAGAAATTTTTTTTTTTAAGTGAGAAAGCAGGATTTATTGAGAGGACAGAAAAACTTCCACAGTGGAAGGGGACCTGAAGGGGTTGCCCAACTTTTTTTTTTTTAAACGTGGGCAGCTTTCTATCAATTCAGGAAATGTTGAGTGGGCCCTTTATTTGCTGCCATGTAAGTTAATGGAGTTGAAATGTAAAAATGCTCAAAGTCCTTCCTCCTCTCCTTTGGCTCATTTCTAAAGCCACCGGGAACAACAGGGTAAGGCAGGCGACCGCAATGGGGGCCCAGGTAGGATGAGGAGGGCATTCATAAGAGAGAGCGGTTGGGGCAGGGCAGGGGACAGTCACACACAGGGGATTGGTAAGACACATGGTGTGTGAAAGGTGATAGAGACCAGGTTTCTCTGCTCGAGAAGGGAGCCTCAAGTCCAAGAAAGGAGAACACTCAAACAAGCCCTGTGCTGCTAGACTGAAGTCAGGTGTGTTGCTGTGTACTCACAACTTTCAGCAAATATTCTGAAATACATAGAAATGTAAGCATGTGTGTGTCACTGACAAGGCCTGGAAGCAGCCGCATTACCCAGGTAGGAAGCACACCCAGCATCAGACTTTGGCTTCTAAAACCCATTTCCCACTAAGTGAACCAGGGCTCCTTGGAGAAACTGTCAATTTCACAGTTGGTGGAGGGAAAGAAGAGCTTGGACATCTAGTTATGCCAGAATTCAAGGAAGTGCCCCAAGAATGATGAGACTCAGTAAGAAGACACAGGAAGAGCCACTTGCAGGGGCTCCCACTAGCCAAATCTGGGACAACTTGAACACAGAACGATAGTCATGGACTGGAACTCACTGAATAAAACTGGAAACAAAGATTCCATACAGACATAATCAAATGACTAAGAAACAGGCTATGCATCTCAGTAGAAAGTAATTCTTACACAGGAAAACCCTAGTAGACAGCACAAAAATGAACAGTGATCACCATCAGTAACAGAAAAAACTGAGAGCATGCTCCAAGTGACAGGATGCACCAAGTGACAGGATGCAATGAGAACAGTGGAGCATGTTCCTGACGAAGACGTATAGCCAGAATCTAATCACAAGGACGCAGCAAGCCAACCTCAACTGAAGGCCAGTCTACAAAGTAAGCGGCTCATCATCTTCCGAAGCTCCCGGCCAGCAAAGACAAGGAAAGCCTGAGGAGCTGTTGCTGAAGGAGATGGAGGAGATATGATGAACAGATGCACCTGGGATCCAGAAATTTGTCCTTTGGGCATAAAGAGCGTCACTGGGACAAGGGCTGACATGGGAAGAAGCCACAGGATTGGAGGCTGGTGGTGACATCTCAGTGGTAACCTCCAGATCTGACAGCTGCACTGTGGTGATGTAAGAGAAAACCACTGTTTGTAGAAAATGCAGGATCTAGGATTGTGGGGCATCAGGTCCACAATCCACTCCCAAATGTTCCAGGAAAGTTATTTTTACCATACTTGCAACTTGTCTGTCAATTTGTGACTTTTTTTCAAAATACTCTGTCTTTTACAGACGTATATTCCATCAGTGTGGACCATTACAAAGGCATCGTCAGGGTTTCTTATTGTTTGGTTTATATTGAGAAGATGAATTTATTTTCTGCCAACTATGATTACTATATTATCTTCCTATATTTTGTTTTTGTTTTTATTCTGAAAGACCTTAACAATTCCTTTAAATCTTGGGGAGTTACTTGGCATAGGTCTTAGCAGGCTGCCACATAATCAGATGTTTCCTTGAAGTTTCCTCGGATATGTATTGCCCAATGATTCTTCAAGTAAAAAGGGGGGGGGCTCAGCAGCGACTATGTCATTGTGCCAACCTGGGAAGCACAAGTGGACCAGCTGGCCAGGAGCTGAAGACCAAAGCAAGGTAAGCACACATCCAAACACTTTCTAGGACACGGGCTGCGCTGCCTGTTTTGATACCAAAGCTCAAAATAAAGCAAATTCAACAATGATTATTACAGGGAAATTTTTTCTCTGATTTAAAAGGGAAGTTATATCTAATTCCTGACACTACTGGAAATAAATCTCTTTTATTTTTTTAGGTCCCATCATCTTCCTAATCAATCTATTTTATTTTTATTTTTTTTAGGTTGGAGTCTCACTCTATCGCCCAGGCTAGAGTGCAGTGGCACACTCACAGTCACCACAGCCTTGACCTGCTGGGCTCAGGTGACCCTTCCACCTCAGCCTTCCAAGTGGTATTTTTTTTTAGTTGGAGTCTCGCTGTCGCCTAGGCATGCTCAGGGCTGGGTTCAGGTGATCCTTCCACCTTGGCCTTCCAAGTGGTATTTTTTTTTAGTTGGAGTCTCACTGTCACCTAGGCATGCTCAGGGCTGGGTTCAGGTGATCCTTCCACCTTGGCCTTCCAAGTGGTATTTTTTTTTTTAGTTGGAGTCTCACTGTCACCTGCGGCACACTCAGGGCCACCGCAGCCTCAACCTGCCGGACTCAGGTGATTCTCCTGCCTCAGCCTTCCAATAGCTAGAACTGCAGGCATGTGCCACCGCACCCGGCTAATTTTTTGATTCATTGTAGAGATGACGTCTCGCCAAGTTGTCCAGGCTGGTCTTGAACCCATGGGTGCAGGCAATCCTCTCACCTTGGCCTCCCAAAGTGCTGGGATTATAGGTGTGAACCACTGCACCCAGCTGGTTGTTACATTCTTAAAAGGGTTATTAAAAAAAAAAAAAGAATCTGTGACAGAGACTATATATGACTCACAAAAACATTTATTATCTGGCCCTGTGCAGAAAAAGTTTGCCAACTCCTAAATCAGTGGAAATGTGGAAACAAACCATCTTTCAAGAAAATGAGATGCTGAAAAAGTGATTTTGCTTACCCTGGTTTATAACAGAGATTGGCAAACTCACACTCTATATGGGGAAGATAATTTAATAACAAAAATACTATATACACACACATATATATATCCACACACATCATATATATCCACACACATCATACACACACATCATGTACACACTTATACATATATCATATAATATACAGGCACACATTATAATACATGCACACACACATGCGCGCACACACATATGTATACATGCTCATGCACACATATAAATGTATGCATGCACACAATGTGTGCACACATATCATATACACACATGTGCACGCACACACATATATATACACATCATATATATGTGTGTGCACACATATATATAGGCATATGCACAATCATACACACATGCACACACATATCAAACACACACATATAGCATACATATGCACACAGCACACATATACGCACACAACACACAGCATATATACACATGTCATATATACATACACATGCACACACATATATACACAATCATATACGCATACGTATATATGCATAGATGCACCTATACATACATATATCCTATATACACACACACATATCATGTATATATACACACATAAAATGTCACCTCTAAGACCCAAGAGGAAGAAACAACTCTGCCGACAGACAAGGGAAGACATCACCATAAAGCTCTATGGGGCAGAGCCTTGGAAGACACACACACATTTTTAAAGACAGGGAGAAAATCAGACCCCATCCTTTGGCCCGTACATATTCTGGGCCAAGAGAACAAGTGGCAACACAAAGCCAGGAGACCCTCCAGAGTGAAGGCCTGGGTGAGATGGAATGCCCACCCTTCACCCTCGTGGATTACTCCTCAGTTTCAGGCAAACTTCACACAGCACAGAATGCAGAGCTCTTAAGTGTATAATTCAACAAATCCGGGTAAATGTATATGCCCACAGAACCACTAATCCTCAAATCAAGATGGGGGCATTTCAACCACTCTAAAAAGTCTTGAAATTCACATACACAGAACTATACAATATGTCTTCTTTTGGGTCCAGTTTCCTTCATTCAACATTATATTTTGAGATTCACCTATATTGTCACATGTATTAGAAGTTTCAAAAATTACTGAGTTATATTCCATTGTATAATACACCACAGCTTGTTTATCAATTCTCCTGTTCATGGACATCTGGGCTGTTTCCAATTCTGGGCTATTGCAAATAAAGTTGTTATAAGCCTTCATCTGCAAGTATTGTTGTATACGTATGCTTTCTCTTCATTGGAATAAATTCCCTAGGACTGGGAATGCAGAAACAAAGAATACATTTATAACTATAAGAAACTGCCAACTTTTTTTTTTTTTTTTTTTTTTTAGAGATAGGTTCTCACTACGTTGCCCAGGTTGGTCTTAAACTCCTGCCCTCAAGCAATACTCCAACCTTGATCTCCCAAAGTGCTGGGATTAAATAGACATGAGCCACTATGCCTGGCCAAAACTTGGGTTTTTAAAAATAACTGCACCCATTTTATACTGTCAGCCATGGATGAAAATTCCAGCTGATTTTGATCCTAACATTTGCTATTCTGTCTTTTTAATATTAATCACTTAGTGGATATAAATGATGTTCCACCGTGGATTTAACATGCATTTCCCTGAAGACTAATGACACAAATCATGACTTCCTTGTCTTACTTGTGTGTGTGCATGGAGGGGTGTTCTTCTGGAATTAACTGCATTGCTAATACACCTGTGATGTTTTTCACCTTCTTCTTCCTTGTATCTATTGCTTGGGATGCATTCCACTTTTCTGTATGAAGATGATCTTTGTAATAGTCATTAACATATATTTCCACATGCAGGTTGAGCATCCCTAATCTGGAAACCTGAAATCCAAAATGTTCCAAAATCTCAAACATTTTGAGTGCCAGCATGATGCTCAAAGGAAATGCTCTTGGAGGATTTCAGATCTCAGATTTTTGGATTAGGGATGCTGAACCAGTAAGTAGAAGGCAATATTCCAAAATCTCAAAAATCTGAAATTTGGAACACTTCTGGTCCTAAGCATTTTGGATAAGGAATATTCAACTTGCAACCACGACTTTCCAGGACTGCCGCAGAGCTGTCTTCCTGCCATTTCCATTCTCTTAACCCCAAATCAGGCTTCCCAAGTCTTACACTCCATCATCCTTTTCATCTGTATTCAATTCTGTTTTGTGGAATGGTCTTAATCCCTTAATGTCGGTAGAAAGGATGAATGAAAGAAACTTACCAACTCCGTGGCGCATCTGAAAATGACTGCTTCACCTTCTAACATACTTGATAATTTAATTAGGTATCAAAATAACTTTCATTCAAAACCTGGAAGGCGTTCACAGCCCTCTGGCATCCACCGTTGCCAATGGAAAGTCTCAAGTTGGCCTGACTTTGCTTTCTCTGCAGGTGAAATGTTTTGTTGTTTTTCTTCCAGGGAAACTCGTGAGACCATTTCTTGATCCCGTATCAAGAGACAACGATGCATGGAGACACGGGCATTCTGAACTCGCCTTTCCTCAGTACTCACTCTGCTCCTCCCTGTCAAGCCCATGAGGAAATTTTCTTCAAGTGTGTACTTGGTAAGCGCCTTTCCTTCGTTCTCTCTTAAACACTTTTTTTTAGATGCTGCTCACCTGACCTTGCAAGCCTCTTGCCTTCTGTATCTTGTACTTCCATATTCTGAGAGATTCGGTGAGTCTCACTCAACTGAACGTTCTATTGCTCTGGCGGTCACCTATAAACTCCAAGAGCTCTTCCTGGTTCTCCATCTGTTCCTTTTCCATATCACCTGGCTTTCATTTGACAAATGCAGTATCTTCTCAGTCTCCTGGAGCTTTACTACATAGGATGTGTATTTAGGAAAGCGACCCCATCCCCTGGACTGTGTTTTACCGTAGAGGTCTGGATTCTCTGCCGCAGTTCTTCACCTTTCCTTACCCTGATGCCTGTGCTGTGGCTGGTTCAGCATGGAAGAGACTCTCCTATCCCTGAACTCGGGTTTGGCCATGTGACTTGATATGGACCTCAGAATGGGACAGTGGCGACCGTGCGCTGGCTAGAGCCCAGTCTTTTGAGGCCTAGTGGTTCTGACATGCCCCGTGCCACTGGTTCAAGGAGGATAGGGATACATAAATCAGAGTCACCCAGTAGAGCCCACCTGGCACCAGCCAAACCCCAACCACACCATGTGTCTGCGAGAACAAATGTCATCATGCTTGCTGCTGAGCTTTGCTGGCTGTTACACAGCAGGAACTGACCCACACATCCCAGGCAGCTCCTAACCCTGTTGTGGTCAAGTGTCTTTACAAGCTACCTTAAATTCTTTCTTTGGAACAAAACCTCATACAAATCTCATTGGCCACAGTTTAGTTTTCATATCCCCAAAACTCTGAAGATAAGTAGGAAGCAATGGAGAGAGGGAAGGGAAGGCACTAGGGTGCGGGGTAAGAAGCACCCTTGCTTACTGCACTCCTGGCCTTTAGGAGCATGCCCAAGGAAGGAGAGAGGGGTATGGTTGCAAGCCCCCACATGGGCCCAGAGGAGCAAGGGCAGATCTCAGCTGCTCAAGAGACATCCGACAGGAAGAGATCAAGCCCTTCTTCCCCTTAGGCTGACAGAGTCATAAAACACCCAATCACAGTCAACCTCAGTCCCAGGCTGAGCAGACCAGACCCGAAGTCAACAGGTCACCGCCCGGCTCGCACCTCAGTCAGTCTTCATCTGCGTCAGCTTCCGACTAAAGCTCGTCACACACATGCCACACAGAGGCAAGTGTGTGGCTGGCGTTCCTAATCGGTGTGCCCCAGGGCCCAGGCAGCACCACGGTTCCGGAAACATTTCTAAGAAGATTGTTTTGAGCAGCAGTTGCAAGATAACATTAGCAGAAAGCCAAAGTGCTATGCACAAAGAGACCAGGCAACACAGTACATTTGAGAAACACAGAGCATATGTGTGTGTGTTGTCTTCCAGGCACGGGTAAGTGCAGATAAAAGTAATCTGGAACCAGCCTGCAGAAAGTCCGACTGGCCACACGCTCCCCCCGTCCAGCAGCTCACCGAGAGGCATAGGGGGCTAGAAGCAGCAGCCTGCCTTCAGGAGACTGGGAAGAGAGGGGCTGCTAGAAAAACTGTAAGAAGGAACCAGGAGCCAGGGGGAGAGAGCCAAGGCACTCAGTCCCAGCCCCGCAGGCACGCCCAAAGGCCTGACCAGGACATGGCAACTGATCAGGACACCGCCCAGCCAAGAGCCTTGTCCACCCAGGAGCAGGGCTCACCTGGGGCCTGAGAGAGCCAGCTGGGCCAGGCCAGCCACATGCCTTCTTCCGTGTCCTCCCAGGGCTCCCCATGAGGCTGCCTCTGGTGACTGAAGGAGCTGACCATCACATCAGCCCTTAGGAAAGAGGACACCTGAGAACACGGGCTCACTGTGTTCCAAGATCATGCCATTCTTTCGAACAATCCCCTTTCTGCCTAAAGCCTTCTGGAAAAAGCTGAGTGGCGAGTCATTTTCTGCCAAGTATTTCTTTCTTTTACTTGCTTCAATGTACCTTTATCATGTAGTTTAATACTATATACCCAACAACAAGAAACTCCTTCAATAATTACCAAAACTACACTTGAAAAAAAATCACACAAAAAAGGGACACTATTTATGACAGAGGGGAGAGCTTACAAAAGGAACCAGATCCTCCTCCAGCAGAGCCCCTCTCCAAGTCCCAGGTAATACAACTCAATGCCTTCATGCTTAGATGAAGACACCGTGCCCGAACCACACTGCAATACTGCCTGCTGCAAAATGCTATTACCAAACACCAGTTTTCACTTAAAAGTGGGAAAACTGTATTGTCAAGAGTTGAAGAATAATTTTCCTAAATGCCAGCTTGTTTCCTCGCCTTCACTTGGCTGTCAGTGGGGACTTTCGAGAACCCAGCCTCATGTAGCGGTTGTGAAGTGAGAATGTTTACTCTTCCACTGAAGAGACTGCTGCTTAATTCCTACATCTTCTTAGGACACTCCGTGGATACTTAAGAACACAACAAAATTTCTTTTTCTTTGATTTCTTATTACCTAGTTATGTTGCATTAATTTTATTTGTTACTTCTCCGGAAAAAAAACAGAAGCAAAAGCAGTGCATAACCTGGAAAATGTAAAGCTGATTAAAAAAAAATTTCTCAAACATCAAAAACAAGACATAAACCCACATTCCCTTTTGAATGACTAGTACTATGGCACTTGAATTAGGGGCCTTAGGAATGCCATCTGTTTATGTGGTAAGGTAAGTATTTTATTCTGCATTAGTGTATCTGAGGCACAGGATGGCCACAGTGATGTAAAAATTAAAAGATTCAAAGAAGTAACGATGCACTAGACTGCAAAGGGAAGGGCCCATTCTGGGCAGAAGGACACGCAATCAGGACACAGCAGCAGGACAGGGCAGTAGCCACTGGAGCCAGGAGCGTGTGGCGGTGTGGCAGGAGTTGAGATGGGCAGGAGGAGAGAGCACCGGGAGGCAGATGCTCCAGGCCAGCCCCGACACCACATGAGCACACAGAGGCGCAGGCAGCCTGCAGTCGCTGTGCTCAGAAGGCCTCGGTTCACACATAACCCTTCCTAGCTCCTGACCCTGGGCACGGTTGTGTGACCCTCCAAGTCTCACGTCCTCACCTGAACACAAGCCACAGCAGTTCCCCCTGCATGACACGGTGAGGCGCGGGGAAGTGCCACCTGGCCAGAGCCGGCCGGGTCAAGGCTGACCTGCTGTAAGGAGGGGAATTCGGTGACAAGACCAGAGACAGAAGGACCCACAAGGTAGCGGATAGGAGAGACGCCAGAATGAGAGAAGAAGCCAAGGCAGCCTTTTGGGGCCAGACCCGCTACGGGGAAGAGGGGCCACCTGGGCCTCCAGGTTTCTGCCCCAAGTGCCTGAGCGCGGGATCTGTCACAGAGACTGGAAGTGTGTCCAGGGAGTGGGCAGGAGACGGTGGCTCCATTCTAGGCACAACTGAGGTGAAATGTTCAGTTCCCAGGAGGTGAGCAAGGACTTGGAGTCCAGAAGACGGGTCTCGACTGGACTCCCAAAGCTGAATGGCACCAGCGGAGCAGCGGCGGCCACATCACAATCTTGGATAGGCCACCCAGAGAAAATCCAGGCGGGCATGGCAGAGAGCTTCAGGACCCCTGCCATTTGGGGGACAGAAGAGAGACATCAAAGGAAACAGAGAGGCTGGAGGAAAGCAGGGAGGAGTGTGAGCAGGAAACCGACGGGACAGAGCCACAGGGTACCCTCCTTGGCACGATGTGTCACCGTGGCAAAAAATGAAAGATGCCCGGGAGGATGGGGCTCGAGGTGGGGGTCACCGACGCCGGGTAGAAGACCTTGAGCTCTGGAAACATCTCCCTATTGGTGAACCAAGGAGTTCCTTGTGCCCATCCATGCAGCAGCAAGAGAGAGGTACAGGTGTGAGATCGGGGTGAGGGGTGAAGGGTGAAAGACAGGCACAGTGATGCCCTGCTTTGGCCATGTGGTGATGGGGAGGCAGTGAGGAGCGCGAGAGGAGGCTTGGCAGCCCGAGTGCATGGCAGGACCTTAGGGCCCTGAGCAGGAAGAGGAGGCCACACATAGGCCACCAAGGCGATGGTAAGCACAACCTCCCACAACAGAGGATGGACATCAGCCCTGGTAAGGGGGAACACGGGGAAGAACCGGCCCTGAGCAAGCAGAGGGTGGAGTGCTGACCTCTGAAGGTCTCCAGCAAAGCCACCTGCTGGAGGGAAGTGGGCGGCTGGGGACATGGCCATGCGTGGCAGCCACATGTGGGAGCCCGGAGTTGTGGCTCAGCAACACACAGGGCCTCATCAGGGTCCCGCCAAGGGGCCCAGGGCTGTGCTCCCGTCATGACAGTGGCTCACACTGCTCTAACCCTCTCACAAAGAATAAAAAAAGCTCTGTAAAAACACACTGACAAACAGAACCCCTCTCTGAAGTCACCAGAGAGTTGCGGGAGCAGGCAGGACCTGCAGGAAGGCAGCAGACCCGGGAGGAGGCTTGTGCTTTTCCCCTGATGGCAGGCCCGCCAGTGCCTGGTTGACTGAGGAACCAGAGGATAGGACTCAGACAAGCACCGCTGCTGGGAAGGCGGGGGGATGCAAAGGAGACAGCCACAGAAACAGCTGCCACAGCCTACATGCACGCCTGCCACATGTGTGGCTGATGAGGAACCACACGTGTGTAGGCCAGATGCCAGGCAGCCCAGAGACAGCTCCAAGAGCGAGAGCGCTCTCACCTGCTGCCACCATGCAAGCAGGAGTCTTGACCCTGTCCAGGCAATATCCTCGTCCCAAGAAGAAAACAATCCTCTCCAGAAGAACTTGAAAGAGTCTGGAATCCCTGTAACCCACCAGGCACAATGATACAATCTAAAATCAGACACTGAGAAAACTAGGAAGATGTGAGGAATACTGAGGAGAAAGCAGCCAGTAGAACACCAGCCCCAGATAACCCAGAAGCTAAAATTAGCAGATCAAGATTTGAAAACAGCTACTGTAACTATGTTTAAGTAAAAAATATATATATATGTTCACAATAAATGAATGGATAGAATCTCAGCAGAGAAACAGAAATTACAAAAAAAAAAAAAAAATTGCTGGGTATGGTGGTTCATGCCTATAATCCCAGTACTTTAGGAGGTTGAAGCAGGAGAAATGCTTGAGCCCAGGAGTTCCAGACCCACCTGAGCAATATAGTGAGAACCCTTCTCTATTTAAAAAAAGAAAAAGAAATTTTAAAACAGAAAAAAACAGCATATAATATTTTTTAAAGCCCACAAGACAGTCTTAACAAAAGAATGAAATGACAAAAAAGTGAACTTGAAGACACATCAAAGGAAATGGTCCAATCTGAAGAAAAGAGAACAGAGACTGAAAAAAATGAACAGAGTTTTAGTGATATGTGCAACAAGATCAGAGGCTTATCATATATGAAAACTGGAGTCTCAGATGGAGAGGAGAGGGAAAAATGAGGAAGAAAGAGTACTTTATTAATGGCTGAAAAATCCCCAAATTTGATGAAAAACATACATTCGCAAGTTTAACGAGCTCAGAGAAGTTTTTTTTTAAAGCACTAGCTCAACAAACAAGAAGTGAAATAAATCAAAAAGACCACACTACAGCATATCACAGCCAGACCGCTCCAGACCAAAGACAGAAAATCTGCAAAGCAGCCACAGAAAAATGACACGTAACACAGAGCACTAAAAACACTGAAGACTTCTCATGAGAACAAGGGGTTAGAAGATGGTGAAATGACACGGCTCAAGTTAAAACAAAAACCTCGACCAATAATTCCATGATTAGCAAGTATAAAGGTGAAACAGATATTTTCAGATAAATGAAAACTAAGCACATCCATCATCAGCAGAACTGCAGTAAAAGAAATGTGAAAGGAAGGTCTTAAGGCTGGTGGGAAACGCAACAAGAAGGAAACTACAGTTTTCAGGAAAACATGAAGAGTGGTGGAAGTCATACATCATATGGGTCATATAAAAGGCCATCACTTAGGCCAGGCATGGTGGTTCAAGCCTGTAATCCCAGCACTTTGGGAGGCTGAGGCAAGAGGACTGCCTGAGCCCAGGGTTTTGAGATCAGCCTGGGTAACTTGGCGAGACCTCGTCTCTACAGTAAATTAAAAAATTAGTTCAGGTGTGGTAGTGCGCGTCTGTAGCTCCAGCTACTTGGAAGGCTGAGGCATAAGAATCGCCTGAGCCCAGCAGATTGAGGCTGTGGTAGCCGTGAACGTGCCACTGCACTCTAGCCTAGGCGACAGAGTGAGACTCCAACTCAAAAAAATAAAAAGGCCATCACTTTGGGGCATGAGGTGCGCAGCTCGTGCAGATGGAACTATGTAACAATGACACAGCACAATAGGGGTGAGCTATACCCATGGGGCCTGGTTCATGTCTAATTGGAGGGGAGGGGTGGCCTTTGATTTGTAGCATCTGCCAATTTACAAAATGTAAATACTCCTACCCTGGCTAATTTCATGCCACTACGCATCATCAACTGGCCACGAAAAAAATTCCTGGAAATTTGTTTTGTTTTGTTTTTGAGTCGGAGTCTCACTCTGATTCAAAAAACCTTACTACTATAAAGTGTCCCTGTTTTGTTTTTGAGTCGAAGTCTAACTTTGACTCAAAAAACTTTATTACTATAAAGTTTTCTCCCTGTCTTATTTACTTATTTATTTGTTTACATCTTTATTTGAGTTGGAGTCTCACTCTGTCACCCAGGCTGGAGTGTAGTAGCATGCACATGGCTGCTGCAGCCTTGACCTGCTGGGCTCAGGCAATCCTTTCGACTCAGCCTCCCAAGTAGCTGAAACTACAGGAACGCACCACCAGGCCCGGCTAATTTTTTTTTTTTTTTTTTTTTTAGTTGTAGAGATGAGGTCTTGCCAAGTTGCCCAGGCTGGTCTTGAACCCCTGGGCCCAGGCATTCCTCTCGCCTCCACAACCCAAAGTGGTGGGTTGACAGGCGTGAGCCACCACACCCAGCCTCCCTGGAAATGTAACAATAGCTCTCACGAGGAGGAATGAGCTTCAGCACAGAACATCAAGCTGCAGGATTCTCCTGTTTTACATGAAGTGGTTCAGTATGAACTTGAAGCAGAGCCTGAAACATTACAAATGTGTACTGCAATCCCTGTAGGCATTGTCAAATGCGGTTCATAGACAGAAGTCCTGCTGGCCTACAGAATGACGAGTGACTTCACTCTTATGTCTCTAATCACATTTTCTTTAGGAAAACTGAGAAAACAGACATTTAAGTCTCTGTGAACTGTGATTCAAACCAGAATGCCTGCCTGAGGAAGGCTGCAAGCAACCGGCTTAAAATAATAAATATGGATGGGCCCAACTTCACATGGTGCAAAACATGATGATTCTTTGACTTTTGGATGTCGTGAAAGGAACACATGCTCAAAGGCACACTTCAGGTGCCTATACAATCATGCTGTCAGTCACTTTCAGTGCAGTATTCAATAAATGACATGAGATATTTGATACTTTATTACAAAACAGGCTTTGTGTGTTGGATGGTTTTGCCCAACTACCAGTTAATCAAATGTTCTGAGTACATTTGAGACATGCCAGGCTGGCTGTGACACAGGTTAAGTCTATTAATGCATTTTCCGTTTAGTATTTTCAACTTGCAGCGGGTCTATCAAGATCTAGCCCTATTGTAAGTTGAAAAGCATCTAGAGAATGAAATGAAATTGTGGAATCGAGGTGGTGAGTATCACTATCAAACTCTCTGAATTTCACCGTGTGTTTGGAAGTCCTCATAAAACAAGAAGGGGCCCAAACATCTGGAATTTATTTATTAAAAAATTGTGTATTTATCCTCACACCTTTAAACTTCAGTCACCTTCAAAGTCCTCTCCATCTGATGCAATACACCTATTGAGATACTTTTTCCACTGCTCAAAACAGTTTTTGAATGTGTCCATTTTGATGCCTTTTAGTGCTGCTGCTGTTTTGTGTTTCATCTCTTCCACACTGGCAAACTGTTTCCCTTTGAGGACTTTTTTCATCTGGGAAAACAAAAAAAGTCACTCGGGGCAAGACGGGGTAAACAGCGAGGGTAGGGCACGGGGGTTATGCTGTTTTTGGTCAAAAATTGCTGAACACTCAGCGTGGTGTGGGCAGGTATGCTCGTCAATCACCATCATGAAATGAGCATATACACTGAAAGAATCTCCCAAAAAAAAGATCAGCTGAAGCTGAACTCCAGCCTTGCACAATGCCAGCTGGTCCACGGATGCCAGTGGGTTCCCAGAACACTCACCTAGTGGGGGAGCCTGGACTACAAGGGGTCTGCCCTCCTAAAGTCATTCCAGTTTTCCTGGGATGGCTCCTCATATACATTGAATAAAGAGCCAATAGAGAAATTAAAATCATTAAGACTTCTCAATTCCAGCTGTACACTGGAATCCCAGAACAACTCAGGAAAGGTCACTACTAGCATTTTAGAATTTAGATTCTGTTGTAATTTTTGTTTTAGTATTCATGTTCTAATTTGCTGGGATGAATTTTGTTTTACTAAAAGTACAAGACTTCGGGGATTCAGTCTTTAAGCTATCTTCCAGTCACAATAATGCTGCATAACAAACAGAAACCTCAGTGACACACAATAAAAAAATTTATCTCGGTTAAAAAAAACCTCTCATTTTACACTTATAATATAGCAAATATCTACAAATATATCCCATATGAAAATGGATTATTTGGAATCTATAATTTTTAAGAGCGCAAAGGCATTCTGAGACCAAAAAGGCTTAGAACTCTTGGTAAATAAAGTTAATTAAGTTTAATGAAATTCTAATAGCTCCTTCACTGTCTCAAAAAAAATTTTTTTTTTAAATTATAATTACTCCAAGTCCAAAGAACAAAGTCACAAAGAGCCTCTCCCACTTAGAGGATTACTAAGAGCAATGTCCACCTCACCCATATGTGACAGGGACTGCTCCCCTAAGTCTCAGCAACAAAGAACACAGAGACTGGGTATGGGAAACACACACAAGTCCTCCAAGACGCTGCAGGCACACAGGCTCACTGCACCATCATCTCTACTCCTGCACTTCGACACATTCACAATGGCACAGGAAGAAGTCCTGCTCTCACCCTTTAATGTGCACTTGACCGTGCACTGCCTCCTCCTTTGCCTTTGCTAGTATCCTCACAGGGGAGGAGCAGTGGCTCTGGGTGTGAATCTCTGCCTACTCGAGGAATGTTACTCATCTGTGACTCAGTTCTCCCATCTGTAAAATGGGGCAATAATCT
Organism: Cephalopachus bancanus; assembly: GCA_027257055.1. NCBI lineage: Eukaryota > Metazoa > Chordata > Mammalia > Primates > Tarsiidae > Cephalopachus > Cephalopachus bancanus. Next base: position 3,174,977 of record JAPVLO010000155.1, read on the forward strand.
CTGCACATCAAGCCCTACAGGGTTACTATGAAGATTATGTAAGTTAAAAATACATAAATTAAATTTTAAAAAAAGAGAGACCAGGCACAGTGGCCACATGTATAATCCCAGCATCTCTAGGAGGCCATAGTAGGAGGATCCCTTAAGCCCAGGAGTTCAAGACCAGCCTGGGTACAGAGAGATCCAGTCTCTATAATAAAAAAATACATTAATTAATTTAATTAAATTAAGAAGATTATGTAAGTTAATATCTGTAATGAGCTTGAAATGCCTGACAGAAGTTGTGTCAGGGACTGATGTTACCCACTGTTCCCTGAGCTTTTATATACTAAGAAGTTCAAAAGTCTGACTACTTTATAAGTTAAATGGCATCATTGTAAGACTTCCAAGGAAGGAGAGAAAAAACCAAAACAGAATTGAAGTACAAAAAAGGCAGGGAGCCGGGTGTGGTGGCTCCTGCCTGTCATCCCAACACTTGGGGAGGCAAAGGCAAGAGGATTGTCTAAGCTCAGGGTTTGAGATCAACCTGGGCAATACGGCAAGACTTCACCTTTACAATAAATAAAAAATTAGCCAGGAATGGTGGCGTGCACCTGTGGTTCCAGCTACTTGAGAGGCTGCAGCAGAAGGGTCACCTGAGCCCAGCAGATCGAGGCTGTGGTAGCCGTGATGCTGCCACTGCATTCCAGCCTGGGCTACAGAGTGAGACTCCAACTCAAAAATAAAGAAGACAAGGAGAAAACTTTATAGTAATAAAACAATGCAAACTAGGGTGACTTCAGGTGTTCTGGAGAGCAATAACCTATGCCTAACACAATAGTAGTAGGACTCAGGAGAGATGTGACTAATGAAAGTAAGTTCACTCGCTTGCCAATTCTGGACAGAAGAAACAATGATTCTCTATGACCAAGGACTGGAGAATGCTGGGGATTATTGAGAGTCTGGCTTACTGAGATATTTCAGGCACGATGGTGTTTGGGAGGGGACAACCTGGTCTCACTGCAAACCCACTTCCTCCACAGGCCTTGTCCCAACCCACTGGCTCACCTTGCCCTTGGGGTACCAAAGCATACAGCAAGAGAAAGGCAGATAATAACTATATCTTTTGAAATTATACCCCAAAATGGATGGGGGATCTTGATCATGACATCTGGAGGAAAAAGCACTATGGCAAAGGAGAGTGCAGCCCTTAAGGTCTGGAGGTGTGCAGGACACAGGGCACAGGCTGGGCTGCCTGGGCACACAGGAGGCGACTCTCCTGGGACAACGTGAAGGAGGAAGAGGAGGGGCAGGTTTGCAGTGGAGGAAGGCCCACAATTCCAGTGCCAACCACCCACGCTGGGTCAGGGCACCATCATCTCCAAGATGGCTGTGTGACCAAGACACTCGCCAGGAGACACAGTCGCTCTCAAGAGGAACACACAGAGTAAAGACTGCCACAACCTCAGAGGGTGGGGGTGGAGTGGGCCACCAACCCTCCCAAGGCCGCCGTGAGGACAAGCTGCCTTCATGCCTCAGCATGTCTCATATGCACAACACAGGCAGCAGCTGTCAGGGGCACAGGTATTTCCTGAGTTAGGATTTCAGTCAGAGTTGGAGCTCTTGGGGAATCTGTCAGAAGGGGGCTTGACTCTAAAATCTAAGCCACGGTTAAGTGTCTGTAAGGCACAAAGCACCATCCCTGGACACGAGGAGACAGAGCAGGCCAAATGCACAGAGCCAGCGGGTGGCTCCCAGTCCCACAGCTCAAGTTCCAGATAAGGAGATGCACATACCTCCAAGTATGGAGGGGAGTCCAAGGCCAGCACACGTGGGCGCAGCCACTCTCAATGCCACATAGCCTCAGGACAAGTGACTCGGCTGGGATGGGCACCCCCCCACCCCCCAACCCCTCCTAATTCCGCAACTATTTATTTTCCTTAGAATCGGGTTCTCTAAGTCACCTTGTTCTCCTCCCAAAAGGGCTCCTGTAGTACCATCGTTGCACCCCTGTAGCTATCCAGGATGGTGTGGAGGCGGCAGGACCTGGAGGCCCCGGCCTTGTCTCACAGGGCGCTCAGGCATCGGCTTGCCCAGTGCCCTGCTGTTCAATGCCACAGTCACTGCCACTACATTTCCATTAAATAGGAACAGAGACTCGGGCCCTCAGCCGCACTGGCCATGTGTCGAGTGTGAAGAAGGCGTGCCTGGCTGCCGGCGGGCAAGCCGGTAAGGACGGAGAAGGCGCCGCCACGCATACTGCAGATGGCACTGTGGAATGGAGCCACTCCTGCAGGGAGGAGGAGAAGGCATCAAGCCTTCACCAACTTCCCCTTAGTAACCTCCAAGATTGAGGAGGAGGAGAAAGTAACCTTCACCTTCCTCTTCTTAGTAACCTCCAGGATCGAGGAGAAGGGTGTCATAGACTTCATCTTCTTCCCCTTAATAAGCACCAATATTTGAGTTTTTACAGCCAAGGTGTATTCATGCTATTAGAGAATTTAGAAAACTAGCACACCTTACTACGATGAGCATTTATGAAAGATCTGAAGACACTTGGTAAAACCCCAAGGATCTCTGTCCCATGCTCTAGGGCATCCTCATCCCTCTGACCCTCTGACACCCCCACGCCGCCCAGGCGTGACTCACCTTTGCCATGCTTCCCTGAAGACCTCTTGGGCAGTGACTCCTCCGTGGAATGTGCTGATGTGTGCAGTGCGTTCTCGAGACTATTACTGATGCTGCTGACAGGGGCCTCAGTTCTTGGAGTGATCTGAGGAAACAGAAACAGAATCATCTTATTTACTCTCATTTTGCTAAAATGAATAATGTTGATTGTTAATTAAAAGGCTTCCTTATTTACCTTGGTTTCAAATCTTTCATTAGAATACATATTACAATCATTAGTGTAGTAATCAGCACTTTCTGAGAAAGAAAAAAAATTCTACCTATCTCCTACTCACCAATAAAATGTAAAAACAGCCCAGATCACTTTAACCACACATGGGAACTTTTATGTAGTGTTTCATCATCAGACTGGACAGAAACTAGGTTAGCCAAGCTGGCATGGATTATGAGGCAAAACCTTATTTTTATATTTCTTCAAATTAAACAGTCCCTTATAAAAACTAATTACACAGCAGGACCTAACACTGTCCTCCTATACCTCTTGAATAAATCATAAAATGCTCTGAAAAGAACAGTAAAGATCAGACTACAACTATCTACTGGTACAGCCTGAAAAAGCATATTCTGCAACCAAATTACACTTCCACCCTTGGAACCCACCTACAAGGCCCTCACACGGGACCAGGTCTGGGCGGGACAGGCCCACCGCTGCCATTATCTGCAGTGGGAGGAACCTGAGAGGTCTTCAGTCCCCACTGACATAAGGCAGCCTGTCTGCATAACTGTCACATGCCACCAAGGCACAGAGGTCGGAACCCCTCCTGCCCAAGAGCTCCCCAGCACACCAAGGGCAAAACAAGTCAGCACAGTAAGGCTCGTCCCGTCACCCCACGCTCGACTCAGGTCACAGTGAACTGGTGTGTGTCATGACCTCTGCGGAGGAGGGCACACTTTCTTGGGCAAGGTGAGGAGGCTATAATAACTATAATTTCCCCCCCTTCTCAATGTTGAAACATTTTACAGCTAAAATATATTTATTACTTGTAGGATTTGGAAGAATAAAAATTACTAATGCCTCGACCTCTTTATGGTCTCAATATATTTCAAAATTTCTAACAACATTAGGGAAAGGCATAAGCTTTTTTTTTTTTTTGAGTCAGAGTTTCACTGTCACACAGGCTAGAGTGCAGTGCATGCTCACAGCCACCACAGACTCGATCTGCTGGGCTCAGGCAATCCTTCCACCTTCAGTCTCCTGAGTAGCTGGGACTACAGACACATGCTACCATGCCCGGCTAATTTTTTTATTTATTGTAGAAAGAAGATCTCGTCAAGTTGCCCAGGATGGTCTCAAACCCCTGGGCTCAGGCAATCCTCTCGCTTCAACCTCCCAAAGTGCTGGGATTACAGGTGTGAGCCACCATGCCTGACATGGCGTTAACTTTTTAAATTATCAAGAGAGGCATGGGTTTCCACAGGCTGAGAAACACCATGATGCATGAGCAATGGGGGACACAGCACAGAGGTGCGGTGCCACCCTTTGTAGGTGGATTCCTAGGGTGGAAGTGTACTGTGGCCTTGCAGGTCGGGCTCACGGTAGGAGGCAGTTGATCAAAATGTCCCGTAAGTTCCCTTGCTAGGACAGATCCCACAACCTGCTGTGCAGAGGGCCAGCCCAGGGAGGCAGGGCTTGGCCCTGAGACAGGACAGGCACAAAAGCAGAGGCAGAGGCAGAGTTAGGAGGTAGGTGAAGATGGCCACTGACCTGCAGAAGACCACCCCAAATCCACAGCTGACACTCTGCTCCCAGCCCTACCCTAGCAGGAAGCTCTCCTGAGCTGTCTATGGGGCACTCACTGATCCTGCACGACTCCACAGCCGCATCCAAGAAAAGCAACTCTCACAAGGCCGATTCGGAAGTTTACATAACTCAGGAAAGCAAATCCCAGCCACCCAGCAACTCCTCCAGAGGGCCAATTATTGGGATAATGCTACCAAGATGTTATCAAGAAAGTTACATTGTTAGATTATTTATATTTGTAATTTAACCAAATTGGGTGATTTCCCTTAGACTGAGCCAAAGTCTTTCATCATCCAATGGTTGTAGCATCCCCAAAATGAACTTTTTCATCATACAAGGTAACAGGACTGATACAAGACACAAAGTATACACAAAGAGAGATCTTTAGCCCCAAACAGCAAGTATTATTTTGGCAAACAACTAAAAGGCTAACACTTGAACTAGATAATAAACATAACCACAGCGACTCAGCCTACTTGGCCTGGCGCATGAGCACATTCTCTCACCCCTCGGTACGTATCCAATCCTGGTCCTAAGGAGAGCCTGGGAGCTGCCTGACAGCCCGTGGCAGAAGGGCCACCTCTGCACGTGATGAAACTCCCTGCCCCAGACAGATGTGCACAATCGCCACGTCCCTGCCCACACACGCCCGGCCGCCCTTAAGCCCTCAAACAGCCCCAAAGGAAAACGAGACTCGCAACCCTCTGCCTGCTGGCGGAGAAGGGAAGAGGAGGACCGAGCAGAGGAGCCCGTGGCCTGCAGGACAGTCTCCAGAGGAGCACTGACAGGTGTGTCTCAGTCTTGACCACGCTGGGACCTCCAAGACCCCAGAGGACGACAACCCACATTCCAATAGCAGAATTTCTGGAAGCTTTTTCTTTTCTTTTCTCTTGCGATTTGTGCATGAAGCTCTCTGGTGACACTAGCTTGCATCCAAGCTGAGAATCAACAATGACCCCAAGTCCAGGTTTACACTGCACCGTCATCTGGTCAGTTCTCAGCAAGGACAAAGAAGAAACCCAGAGCAAACAGGAAGTCCTTTCTGCGCATGGACAGAAAAAGCCAAAGGCCACAGGCCTGTCTGCCACAGCCACAAATAGAAGGGGAGGACTCAGGAGCTCTCCATCCAAGCGTGCTGTGTCTGACATCCACACTCAGGAGAGAGCACTTTGAAAGTGCTACCAGTGGAAGCTTATCCTGGGCATTCTGCCCCAAGGCATTTCTTCTTGGTTTTCCAAATGTTCACTCCTTCCAATCAAGCCTTTATCTTTTCTCTGCTCTTTTGTTTACATTGAAAGCTGTCTCTACTGTGCTTCCCAGAACTGTTGTTTTGGGCTATTTTTGGTGAAGTTAATTTGCCCCACGTGACCTGCACACAGACTCAAAGGCTCTCTGACTCAGGCTCAGCCGCAGGGCTCACCCTCTGCCTGTGTGCAGAGTGAGGCTGCCAGCTCTCGCTCCTCCAGCAGAGCTCCGCTCGGCCTCCCCACGCTTCGCTTCTGTTAGTTCAGAATCCCTTGGTGAGTCCACCTTGCTTTACCTCCAATGGTCAACATGCTCGGCGTCTTCACAGCCAGCATCTCAATGACCCACCAAGGCTCCCCTGCCCGGCCCGGCCCCTCTTCACTCCTCCCTCCATGCCCTGTAACCCACGGGGCGTGGGGGCACAGCAGTCACATCTGTCTGGGGCCTTTTCACTGGCTGCCCAGAAAGCCCCTATACTCCAACAATATCTTCTTAGTAAAAACTACCACACCTGCTGACTTTTTTTGTTTTTTGGTTTTTTTGTAGAGACAGGGTCTCGCCTTGTTGCCCAGGTTGGTCTCCATCTTCTGGGCTCAAGAGGTCCTCCTGTCTTGGCCTCACAAGGTGCTGGGATTACAGGCATGAGCCCCACTCTGGGCATATTCATCATCACTGTGGCGCTCACAGCATAGCTGGTGAGGCAATTAAATGAGTGGACATACCTGACAGAGATGAGTGCTTCGGGCACAAGAGGGTGCATGGGGGAGCCGAGTCTCCCCAAACCTGAGGCACCTGCATGAGCCCCTGAGGGAGGGCAGCATGTGTGAACTGCAGCGGACACACCGAGAACTTGGGCATAGCCACCTAAGCTTCCGTGTGATGTGCACTGGAATCAGGGGCTATCTTCCTCTTGAGGACAACAGTTTGGGAGGCCGAGGTGGGAGGATGAAGGCCAGGAGTTTGAGACTAGCCCATCTGTACAAAATAATTAAAAAATCAGCCAGGTGTGGGGGCGTGCACCCATGATCTCAGCTACCTGGGAAGGGAGGATTCCTTGAGCCCAGGAGTTTGGGGCTGCAGGGAGCTATGATCACACCACTGTACTCCAGTCTGAGTGACAGAGCAAGACCCTGCAGAGCAAGACCCTGCATTTAAAAAACAGGTGGCGGGATAGACTCCATTGAGAAACGGACTCCACCATGGCAAGTGAGCACATATTCTGAAGACGGGGAGTGACGGTTTGAAGTTACTTCATTACTTGAACTACCGTTAAACAAAACACTCTCGGGAGTCAACGTTCATCAAGCTGCGAGGCAGTGACCTCATCCTCGCTAGCGAGTGTGGACTGACAGGACTGTGCGGACAGCAGCTAGGCAGGGTGTGGCACACGTTTGTTCCATCTGTACCTTTTGGTCCATTAACTCACGTGGGGGACTCTCTTGTAAGGGTGTAATCCATCAGGGACACAGTTAAAGGTCTGTGTGTAAGGCGACTCAGTTTAGCTTAAAAGAATAAAAATAAATACCAACAACACAAACACCCAGCAACAGATTACACTACGTAAATACATAAACAAACTCACATCCATATGATTAACTATTATGCAGTCTTTAAACAGTTACTTGAGAAAATCAAAGGCCTGGGGGACGCCCACAGATAAGTGAAAAATTGTAGAATGTTTGCATGTATGTGTAGACACAAGCAGGCACTGCATAAGACAAACGTGCACGGAAATCCTAACAGCATCTATTACTGAGTGGTTTTTATTTTATTTTATGCATTTCTGTTTTCCAATTTTTCTACAAGCCCCGACACTGAATCCAAATGGAAGCGCTTTCCCACAGAGGTGAAGCAGAAGGCCAAGCCCCCTAGAGGCTGGTCTCTGGCCTGTGGCTGTGTGAACCCCCAGCAGAGCCTCACGCTGCACAGGCTGAATGCACTGGGGGAGCTGCCCAAGGACTGGGGACAGTGGAGCAAGACATAAGAGCTCCAGTCCCCAGAGAGGGAGCAGATGAGTGAGGGAGTGTGACCACCTCCAAGACAGCTCACAGCAGGGGCAGCACAGAACCCCGAGGGGGGGGAGTGTGGAGCTGAGGCCGGGCTGGCAGGAAGGGCCGTCCAAGCACAGGGAACAAAGGGAGCAGAGCCCTGAGGCGAGGAGCCAGGCAGGGAGGCCTTGCTGACAGAAGCTCAGTGCATGTGGAGGGACAGCAGGGGCCAGGCACCCTCGGGCGCCAGCAGGATCTCCAGAGTATCTACACCCAAACAAAGTCTAGGGAAGGAAACAGGCCTCGTCTTCTAGTTGTTTTCCAAGTGGCCCACCTCTACTCAGGAAGGAATAACATCTGCTAAATGCTTTTAAGTCAATGTAAAAAACATAAAGAGTAAAGTGATTTGTAAGCATTTTACTAAAATAGTCATTACGTGTCTCTAAAAACCAGAACAAGAAAATAGATAGTTTAATAGTGAAAGCTATTTGCTGACTTAGGCCAAGTGAAAGCCAATGCTAACCAAAAAAACACTTTCCATATGAAAACATTCCTTTTAATATTTCTTACCCTAGAGCTCTGCTCATTAAAAAAGGGGAGGAGAAGAGATTACTGCTCAAATCTCAGCAAAAGGCACCCTGTATCCACTAGTTGAGCTCCAGCAGAGCAACTGTAGGGCAAACCTCTCCCCACATGACCTCAGAGCAGTGCGGCTTCTCCTAGGAACATGCAGCCCCCGACCACACCAAGGGGTGGCCAGGCCATCGAGTGCCAGGCTAGCCCACCACAGGTCCCCGGAGAGGGATTCGGGGGAGGGGCTCAGGCACAAGCCAGCTTCAATGCCCCCAGGATCTCTGCTCAGAGACTGCACCACACACAGCACGAAGTCAGAGGTCAAGAGCCCTGAGGTGGGGGTTAAGACACACTTCCCAGACCTGTGAATTTATAAAGAACAAGTGTTCAGATGGCACCTTGCTAGATCTGTCACCTCAAGAGAGAACCCCAAGCATCCCGCCTCGCCATCAAAAGCCACTTGCTTCTGGCCACCCCAGTCCTCCTCTCCCGCCAAAGAGCTGCCAATGCCCTTGCAACAGTCGGAAGCACAATGCCGCCCACTGTCCTTGCGGACAGGGCTTGCCCACTGCTGCCTTCGACTGTATGTGCAACTAGCACTCTCCACTAGAAAAATCAGCTTGGTGCTACAGGTGATAGAATGTTGGCACTGAGTCCAAGTGCCAGTAAACCTGGGGAGTAGACGTAAGTCAGTCAGAGGAACATCACAGTGAAGCAGATCAGCTTCTCGCAGTGATGGGAACACCAGCCCTGGATCAGTGACGCCACTCACAGCTGTGGAAGAAGATGATGTGACCTTGCCAACCTGTGTGCTAATCTGTAAAGTGGGGACGACCACACCAACAACTTCCCAGGGTTGCTGCGAGGATTAAGCGAGCTGGTCCATGGAGCGTGGCCTGTCACATGGCAAGTGCCCAGGTAACAGCCACAGGACCAGGCGGAGACACAACTGAGGGCAGAGGCAAGCAACAAGGCCCCTCTGAGCAGCCGCACTGCCAGCCTCCCACTCAGAGCTTTATCCTCAACACAAGCCAAGAGAGATGCGAAACAGTAAATCCAAGGTGCGAGCATCAGGTAGTCAACAGTCGCTTGGGAAAGGCATGGTGTCAGCAGTCAGGGGCAGCAGCTGACAGTGAGGGCACCTACAGAAGCAGCAATTAAAAGGCACAGCCCAGCCGGGTGCAATGGCTCATGCCCGTAACCCCAGCACTTTGGGAGGCTGAGGGGAGAGGATTGTCTGAGCCCACAGGTTTGAGACCAGCCTAGGCCACATGGCAAGACCTCGCCTCTACAATAAATAAAATTCGCCAGGCATGGTAGTGTGCACTTGTAGTTCCAGTTACTTGGAAGGCTGAGGCAGAAGGATCGCCTGAGCCCAGCAGGTCAAGGCTACAGTGGCTGTGAGCGTGCCACTGCACTCCAGTCTGAGTGACAGAATGAGACCCTGACTCAAAAAAAAAAAAAAAAAAAAGGCACAGCCCTGTGGGAACAAACAGCCCAACCCTGACAACACTGTCAGAAAACAAAGCAACACACACCACTCACCACGATGGCCCCTTCTCTATCAGAAACCATGTAAATCATGACACTTGTAATGTCAAAAATGGTGAGACAGTTAAAGCAACCGGGGTGCAGAGACCACGATTATTACTGCTCTACACTGCAGGTTCCGAGAGAATCTGATCCCACGAGGTCTCTTCCAAAGGGCCGACTTCTGACACTAAGCACACACTATATGTAATACTGTCACTATGACTATTTTGACCAAAAATATGTTTAAACACTGGGATTTCCTTTGAGAAACTGGCTAAAAACCCAACCGCAGTATAGCAGCTACGCTGTCATGGCCATTTTGGTTCCCAATACAGTCTTCAGCTGCCCAACCTGGACCACTAGAAGTGGTCAGCACATTAAAATGGCGGCTTTATGACCCTTTGGGGACATGAGCCACAACACAAGCTCAGTTTCAGAACATTCAGGCATCCAGGATGGGAAGGAACAGGCACTCGAGGAAGCCAGAACGATTAGACCATGGCTGCAGAAGCCAGAGTGCAGCCCAGGTGCAGCAGGTGTCGGGAAAAGGCTCTTAGGTCTTGTTCCTGCAGGCACCTTCTCAGGACACCTGTTGCGAGTGAGCCCCAGGCTCCTGGGTCAGTCCTGCAGGGAAAGGCAGACAGAAAAGGCTTGGCTGGACAGCCCAGAAGACAGCAGGTCAAGAAACTCACACTTCGCTGCCCCCACCACCCCCAGCTGCAAGGATCCCCCATCCTGCTGCCGCCTGGTCTCTGTCCAAGTGAACTCCCCTACAGGAGCCATCCAGTCGAGCCTGTCTGGCTCGCACTCCCCCAGGTTCACCCCTTATCTGACTCTCCTGAGGACTAAGCACCACTAAGTTACCAAGCAACACATACAAGCACCTTGCCAACAGGCTCCTTCACTCCCAGCACAGTACCGTGTCCTTTACAGCAGCAATGCTCCCATCAGCAAGAAAGCCTGCCTCACAACTGCCCCAGCTCAGGGAGAGTCCATCCTTCTCAGAGCACAGGGTTCACATTCGCCAAGACCTCTGGATTATAAAAAGCAGGCAGTTCTACTTTCAATAATGGCTGGGACACTGCACCAATCCTCTTGCAGACCACTATCAATTCTGGACATAGAATTAAAAACAACAAACCAACACATACGTGACAGTATATTACACAGCCACAAAGGAAAAATCATGGACTCGGCAGCAACTTGGATGGATTCAGAGTCTATCATACTCAATGATCTATCACAGAAACAAGGAACTGAGTAGCACAAGTTCTCACTCATAAGTGGACCTTGAACATTTTTTTTTTTTTTTGAGTTGGAGTCTCACTCTGTCGCCCAGACTGGAGTGCAGTGGCCGCTTCCGGCCACCGCAGCCTCGACCTGCTGGGCTCCGGTGATCCTTCCACCTCAGCCTTCCAAGTAGCCGGAATTACGGGCATGCACTACCACACCCAGCTGATTTTTTTATTTATCGTAGAGATGAGGTCTCGCTGCCCAGGCGGATCTTGAACCCGCAGGCTCAGACCTTGAACATTTATCATAATACTACAAGAAAGGGATTGGCAGTCACGGGACACTGCCAGGGAAGTAGGGGAGGGACATAACATCATCAAGCGTACCTGATCCTAAACCAGGGGAAGTGAGGACCCCAGTGGGAGGCCCACATTTTACCTGTACGTAGACCACTTACGTGCCTAATCCTGAATTCTACCCCACATCTTTAAAATAAAATAAATAAATAAAAACAACAAACCGAACAGGCCCAAGAGCAAACAGAAACTAGAGGTCTGCACTTGGAAAGAGGCGAGGAGGCGTGAGCTTCCTGTCCTGCAGGCATGCCCCAGGCCCCATCCGAGAAGGGGGCAGCAAAGCCCAGAAAATCCCAGTCAGCCTGGAATAGCCAGAAAGGAGGATGCAAGTAGATGATGGTGGCTACAAAGCGAGGGAGAAGGAACGCCTAGACAGGAACGCCAAATTCTGCACATAAACTGCACCTCGCCACGTGAGCCCTGGAATGCACATGCATTGGCAGCAGCCGCCATGCTGAGCCTGAAGCAATCGCACAGAGATCCTGGCTGCTGACGACATCGGGAAGAGTGTCTGGAGTCTGAGAGCAGCCACATCGCCTGCCTGCTGCAACAAACAAAACAACACCAGTATCCTTCAGGAGGATAAATAAAACCCAGCCTACAGTGCATCGTTCATAAATCCAAGAAACAATCCATAACCTCTGCACAGACAAAGACACAAAACCCTAACCTGTACAGAGAGAGAAGGGTCACAATGGAGACCAAGGACAAGCTGAGTCCTGGGCTGAACTAAGCAAGGATGAAGCAGCTGCTATGACCATGTTGGGAAACTCCAGATGCACCAGAGGATGTGGACCGTGTGGCTCTCAAGAGGGCAAGAGAAGATGTTTAAAAAGAATCCATTGGATGGGCTTTAGATAACAGAAGACTCAGTGAATTGGGAGACAGACAATAAGAAAGTGTCCAATGCAAAGAACAGAGATAGAAAGATCTGAAAGGAAAGCAAATGAACAGCGCTCCAGGAACCTACGAGACACTGGCAAGCGGAGGGACACACCTGGGCTGAAGTCCCATAAGGAGAGAGAGACTGAGATGAAAAAGAGGAGAAACAATGGTTGAAAACTTCCCCTGCATGGAAGCAGGCACACACTCACAGACCAAATAAGTGCAGAGAACACCAAAGAAGACATATCCAAGAAAACCCATAGATACTCCATGGTTAGGCTGCTCAAACACCAGAGACGCAGGGACAGTCTTGAGACCAGCCAGAGAAAAGCTGCCCGTGGGCACAGGGATAACAAACAAGAGAAGCAACAGAGGCTAGAGCCACCGTCCAAAGGATCTCATGCCTGGCGAGATCATCCTTGAGGAACACAGGCGAGAGCAAGAGGTTTCTGACACGGGAACTCGAAGGCTTTCCTGCCAGCTCACTCACACTCCCAAGCAATGCCAACCAAGCTCGTCGACCAAGCTTCCCAGCTGAACAGTCCTGCTAACAAGTCACACCTTCAGCAAGGAATGAAAAGCATCACAATGGCAAGCATGTGGGTAAATATAAAGCGTGGCATTCTCCACGTAGCTTTTATTTATTTAGTTATTTATTTATTTGAGTTGTAGCTCACTCTGTCACCCAGGCTGGAGTGCAGTGGCACACTTACAGCCATCGCAGCCTTGACCTGCTGTGCTCAGGTGATCCTTCTGCTTCAGCCTTCCAAAAAATACATGCACATCGAGGCAAGCAACACTCCCGTGTGAGCATGTACAGGCCTCGGAAGGCTCCTGGCTGCAGCCCCCAGGCAGTCACCTCAGGCCCCACACGCAGGGACAGCCTAGGGGAAGGGAGAAGCCACCCGCAGTCCCTCGACCTGCCACTGGTAATCAGGCAGAGAAAGAAACACTCAACAGACAAAAAGGAATTCCATGCTTTCTGCTTCAATGAAATTTTGTAATAGGCAAAACTAATCAATGGTAGGAAAGAACAAAACAGAGAAAAAAATAGCTAGGAAAAAGGCCTGGGGTGTTGTGGGAGATGAAGGTGGGAAGTGGAAAGTGGCAGTAGTGGATTTTCCAGGGTGACAGTGATGCTGCACAAACTCCTACCAAGGTTTGTGTGCTTGTCAAAACTCAAATGATAAAAACATTCAAAAAACACTTACAATGTGGCCATTCCACTAAATGTCTTAACCTTTAAGAAAAAAACCAACAAAGCACTGCACTGAGTACTGAGATCCACCAACTAAACACTGAACGGACCCAAGTAAGGGCAGGCAGGCGAGGTGGTGCTTCCTGCTGCCACAGCCACTCGGGTCTGGGCTCCTTCTCAGCTCTCATCATCTCACTTTTAATGATGAGGTAAAACAAACACACATAATTTTGACATCACATCAAAGACAGTCACTTACCAGTGCCACATTTGGCAAGTTGCTGGTACTTGGCCCCTCTGTGTCTGTTCTCACTGCTAAAATGGGGGCAGAAGCAGAACCCAGTTCATGGCGCCTGGCACGTGGTGAGTCCCACCCTGGTGCCCCAGCCCCACTAGCCTCTGCTCTGCATCCTCATCAGTAATTCTGAAGGGAACCACGATGGTCTATTCTCACGCCTATTCTCTAAAACATGGATGAACCCTGCCCCTGGGAACACTGCGTCTTGACACAGTTCCCAGGTATGACAGGCTCTCAGGAACCTGGAGTCAGGCCTTGCTCAGGCAGGGCGGAGCTGTGCAAAGCACTGAAGATGGAACTGTCTGGGTGGAGTACACACGAACACACACACACACACACACACACACACACACACACACACACCTGTCTGGGTGGAGTGCACACGAACACACACACACACACACACACACACACACACACACACACACAATGTCCCACACAGCCTCAACACTGCACTTCCAACTATATTACAGCTGGGTTGTTAGCATTATTCCCCAGCTTTTACATTGTATTAAAATGCCCAAACCAGACTGGGGTGAGGGGTGCTTCTCTTCTCCATAAATCTATTTCTAACAGTTTAATCTATTTGCAAGTCTAGACTTTACTATTTTCAGATTGAGTGCCTATGATACATGTTTTAATTAGATTCACTGGGAATCAGTAAGAAACCTAAGGACACAGTAATTTCTTTCTAGTGAACCTACTGATGCTTTTATGTAAATGTCCCAAATAATTAGGAAACAACTCTGTAATGCTCCTTCTTATGGTCAATCCACCTTCACTGTTTAAAGCATAAAACAGCCAGGCGCAATGGCTCGTGCCTATAATCCCAGCACTTTGGGAGACTTAAGGGAGAGAATTGCCTGAGCCCATGGGTTTGAGACCAGCCTGGGCAACTTGACAAGACCTCATCTCTACAATAAGTCAAAAAGTTAGCTGGGCGTGGTGGCGCATACCTGTGGTTCCAGCTACTTGGAAAGCTGAGGTGGAAGGATTGCCTGGGCCCAGCAAGTCAAGGCTGCGGTGGCCATGACTGTGCCATTGCACTCCAGCCTGGGCGACAGAATGAGACTCCAACTCAAAAAAAAAAAAAAAAGCACAAAAGAAATATAAACTAGTTCTTAATTAAAATGGTTAACAGTTTTTCCATTTACTGACATCCTATAGCAAACTAAAATATCCCAGCTTACCATGATTTAAGGTTCCATATGCACTGCAGGGATGTAATCCAGACAAACTTACTTTTAGAACCAAATATAATACTCCATGGAAAAGAATGGTCCCCAGACATACCCCTGGAAAATGAGCCCACCAAGCCTTACAAGGCCACAGGGCCTTCCCCAACTCTTAGTTGATTTACATATAGCCTTGTATATTTGCAATCCAGATAATTTGAAGCCAAACTATCATGTCAAAGTTTCTCCGAATGAAAGCTTTTGCATGCCAGCTTTTGAAAAATTATTTTAAAGTTAAAATAAAAAAGTAAAATACTGCTGTTAAAAGTCACTAGATCTACAGCTATGTCATATACAGGAGAAACAGTCATGGGGTAAAGACAAAAAATACAAAGATAAAGAGTTGCACCTAGCAACAGGAGTTTCTGCTATGGCCACTGAAGAGAAAGGCTCTGAGGAACAACAAGCCTGTGCAGGGGTGGCCTTCCACCGCATCCAGGCCTCCTAGGAGTTAGGAAAACAGTCTTTGCCCTCCAGGAAGAGTCATGAGACGGACATGTAAAGACACCTACTATAACACAGCACACACAGTTGAGGATACGGATGCAGCAGGAAGATGGGTACCTGTGAGCCAAGAAACGGAGAACCAGGTGCCACAGGTACCAAGGGTCTGGCCTGAGAGCCCAGCATCTATAGAGGCTCAGGAGAGGAAGGGAGCACAGCAAGGAGAAGGAACTGAAAGATAGGCAGGGGAATATGGACAGGCAGGGGAATATGGACAGGCAAGGGACAGATCACAAAGGCCACGGCACACATGCCAAGAGATGGGAGCCAGAAACAAGGATTCGACACCCACTTTACCAAGAGCAAGCCAATGACACAAGAGAAGTGAAGTCAGAGGCTAAGACTAGACCCAGTTCAGGGAGACCAGAGAGGGTTAGGGAGAGCAGATCCAGTCCAGGGAGACCAGAGGAGGTTAGGGACACTCGACTCAGGCCAGGGAGAAGAGAGGAAGTTAGAAATACTAGATCAGGCCAGGGAGACCACAGGGGGTTATGGAGACCAGTCCCAGGCCAGGGAGATCAGAGGGAGTGAGGGAGACCAGACCCACACTAGGGAGACCAGAGGGAGTTAGAGAGACCAGATCCTGACCAGGGAGACCAGAGGAGGTTAGGGAGACTAGGCCCAGATCAAAAGTAGAGTTGGGCATATCAGTGTTACTTCTAAAAAGCATTAAGATAGCCGGGTTCGGTGGCTCAACCTGTAATCCTGCGCCTTTGGGAGGCTGAGGTGAGTGGAATGCCTGAGCCCGTGGATTCGAGACCTGCCTGGGCAACTTGGCGAGACCTCATCTCTACAATAAAATCAAAAAATTAGCCGGGTGTGGTAGCGCGCACCTGTAGTTCCAGCTACTTAGAAGGCTGAGGCAGAAGGATCGCCGGAGCCCGGCAGGTTGAGGCTGCGGTGGCTGGGAGTGGCCACTGCACTCCAACCTGGGCGACAGAGTGAGACTCCAACTCAAAAAAAATAAAAATAAAATAAATAAATAAATAAATAAATAAAAAGCATTAAGATATCAACATTTCTGAACTATTTAATTAAAAAGTAAAATAGAGCAGCTATGAAGCTGTATTTGTAGACCTTAAAAAAATTACATTAACTTAATTCTAAAAGGAGATCACTGACTTGCATTCCAACATGCATTTTTAGTTTTTTGTTTTGTTTTGAGTTGGAGTCTCTCTCTGTCACCCAGGGTAAAGCATAGTGGCACGATGAGAGCTCACTGTCGCCTCAACCTCTTGTTTTGATTTGGTTTTTTTTTTTTAGTCAAGTCTGTCACCCAAGCTTAGGAGTACAGTGCACCATCAGGGCTCACCACAGCCTTCAAACTCTTAGGCTCAAGTGATCCTCCCACCTCAACCTCCTGAGTAACTAGGACTACAGGCATGCACCACTATGCCCAGATAATTTTGGTTTTTTGTACAGCTGCGGTCTCACTTGTTGTTCAGGCTCCTCCCAAACTCCTGGACTCCAGTGATCCTCCCATCTTGGCCCCTCAAAGTGCTTGAATTATAGGCGTGAGTAAGTCACTGTGTCCAACCCCAATGAGAATTTTTGATCGGAGGGAAGGCGGAGCTACCCTAGATAGGGGTACCTTGCTTCCTGAAGACTATTTCAATCTACGTGCTGTCTCTACAGCATAACACCCCAAATCTAAGTCTGCCTACAGAGAAGTGTGCCATATGTGTGACCACTACGGCAAATGTGTTAGTGAAAGAAGAGGGGTAGAAGGGAGAGAGGGAGGAGAGGGAGAGAGGGGGAGAGGGGGGGAGGGAGAGGGGGGAGGGGGCGAGGGAGAGAGAGAGAGACAGAGAGACAGAGACAGAGATAGACACAGGAAGGGGGTAGGGAAGAGGCCAGGGAACAGACCCTGAGGAACACTGAACCAGGCTGTGACAGTGTCCCTGAGGAATACATCTGTAAAGACAGTTAGGACTAAAGATAGCAAGCCAGCAGGATTTCAAGGCAGCCTTCTGTATGACAGGCATGGGCCTCTGGATGGAAGGGAGCTGGGAGAAAGGCCGCAGCAGGTCAGAGATTGTATCTAAGTTCGTTCTGTGTGACTATAACAGAAAGCCACAGACGGGGTAATTTACAAAGAAAAGATATGCATTTCTTACATTGAGGGCCGGCATCTGCTGAGGGCCTCTGTGCCAGATGTCCCACATGGAAGGTGGAAGGAAGGAAGAGAGTGCAAAAGCAGTGAGTGAGGGGGCCCCGCTGATTGTTGTAATAAGCTCATCCTGGGCAACAGTGACTCTGGCCCATTCGCCAAGGCAGAGCCCTCATGACCCAGTCATCTTGCATCAGGCCCACCTCCCTGCACTGCTGCACTGGGACTGAGTTCCCAACACATGGTTCTGGGGACACACTGGAACCATGGCTGGTGAGGAAACGTGCCTCTTTTTTTTTTTGAATCAGAGTCTCGCTCTAGCCCAGGTAGGAATGTAGTGGCATGCTCACGACCACCACAGCCTTGACCTGCTGGGCTCAGACGACCCTTCCACTCCAGTCTTCCAAATAGCTGGAACTACAGGCATGGGCCACTATGCCCGCCTAATTTTTTTTTATTTATTGTAGAGACAAGGTCTTGCCAAGTTACCCAGGCTGGTGCTGAACCCCTGGACTCAGGCAATCCTCTCGCCTCAGCTTCCCAAAGTGCTGGGATGCCAGGCATGAGCCACCATGCCCAGCCTGGGAAGTGTGCCTCTGAACACACTGAGCTCCCAGAACTTCCCTGGGAGCTGGGGGTCTGTTAGGCATACAGCACTCTGGACTAATCAGTGAGACTGGCAAAACCATAGCTGACAAATTAGAAAGCAATAAGGAAGAGGACAAGGGAGAGAAGCCTGAAGAATAACATCACCAGAAGTGTAGGGAAGCAGATGAGGACCGGAAAACACTATCTAGAGGTTCAGCAGTGCCAGAGGACTTCGGGGAGGTGGTGACTCCCAGTCAGTACAGAAGCCACTCATCAGGGTGAGCGTCACACAGCCATATTTGTTTCTAACAGAAAACAAAAAAGCCCTCTCCCTGGAGATTCCACAGTATAGGAAACCCACAGAACGCATGAAAGGTGAGACAAAGACTGAGAAGTAGGCAACAAACCTGGCCACTCTGAGGCCACACAGATGAAGATGTCACGGACACAGACAGAGGGTCCAGAGGAACCCAAACAGATGAGTACACGACACAGGCACTTAGATCTGGGGAAGAGGAGGTTGTTCAACAGATGGCATGGGGACAACTGGGCTGTCATCTGGAAGATACAAAACAAGCTTTGTACGTTATATCAAATCAATTCCAGATGGACCAGCTTGATATAAAAAGAGAAAACCACACAAGCTCCTTTCCAGAAGATACCACAGGAGGATGTCCTAGTGGTGCACGATGTACTTACTATGTGTGCACATGCTTAATGTGTGCACGTGTATGTCTCATACACAACACACAGACCATATAGTGCCTTTCTAATTACGACACAAAACCCAGAAGCCATCCAAAAAAGGACTGATAAACACGACACTCTAAAAAACACACTGTATGGCAAAGCCAGAAGACAAGATTAAAAAAACAGGAAGCAAATACTTGTAACTCCCACTGGAGACAATTTCCTTGAAACTTAAAGAGCTTCTAAAAACTAAAGAAAAGACTAACAACCAACAGAGATGAGCAAAGGAGATGAAAAACTTGCCAAAAATTAACAAAGTGGTTCACTCGGGAAAATACACCCTCACTCCTTTGAGACACGATGACACTCAACTGCGGTCTGTGTTTGCCCGACCCACCCACCATGGTCCCCAAGTCAGCCAATGTGCCAGCCTGTTACAGGTGTGGGAACTGCAGAAGGCAGGGTGTGGCAACAGGGAGCGACATCACAAGGCACAGACCGTTGACCCATTCCACTTCCAGATTCCTATCCTGCAGACATACTTACCCGAGGGCGAAAGGTCACAGCTGCCATCTGTAGCACGTAGGGGACACGTGTATAATATGCAAATAACACTGTATTGTATGTAATAAGAAGATGGGAACCAAATGTCCATCAGTAAGACTGATTACATAACACATGCATGCTGGCAGCCATAGGTACCACAAGGAGGCTCTGTATGGATGGACACAGAAGCCGCATCAAGAAAGACTGCTGAGAGGAGACAGGGACAGAGTAGGACACCAGGTATCGACTTGCAAATACAAAAGTCTCTCTGGAAGGCTCTACAAGGTTCTGTGTTATCTGCAAAGAGGGGAACTGAATGGCTAGGAAGAGGGAAAGAAACTTGTTTTTCAAATGTAAAGTGAAAGTTACCAAGCCCCCAGTGACCCACAGGGTCCCAGGGCCCTTCTCTGACTGTCCCTGGGAGAAAGGGACTCTTCAGTCCATTTCCTTCTGCACCTTTCTCCAGTTTTTACCTCAGACTAGATTATCTATTTAAATCTTCTCTGAACTTAAATGATTACTGAATTCCCTTTGATAAAAACTGTTTCATCAAAGAGGTCGAGGCAGAAGGCAGGTCACAGGAGGCTGAGGAGTCACGGGGGTGGGGACTAGAGACAGCAGGACTGACTCTAGGGGTCTGGCTATGCTGGACACACAGGGGCATTAAGAACAGCCTGTATGCTTAAAAGAGTGCATCAGTCTGGATTTATACAGGCACAAGCCTGTCTGTAAGCTACATTCAACCTTCTAACATGGGCGAGCAACTGGGAAGGCTTACGGGTTGGCTGGCCAGGGGAAGACTCGGTCAGGAAGAGACCAAGGGAAGAGGGGCTGCGAGGGTGGACAATGGGAAAGGAAGAGTTTTGTGCTGTTTAAAAGACAAATCAGAGAACCACTAACATGTTAGGGGCCAAGAGGGAAAACACTGGAGGTCAAAGATTGGTGAGGAGGAGGAGGAGGAGGAGAGAGATGGGAAATGGCAGAGTTCAGACAAGCAACCGACAATGTCCCTGAGGAAACAGAGGAAACAGAAAGACGACCAAAACAGAGGTGAGGGACTGGCCTTAGGCAGAAAGAAAACAGCAGAGAATTAAGGATGGTGCGGGTCTGGATGAGACAATTCAAGGGCTATTTTCCCATGAGCCTGTAAAACATCCACCCTCCCAGGCAAGCTTAGGAGGAAAAGCGTGGCCCAGGTCCACAGTGCCGCACTAGGGGGAGAGCCAAAAGCCAGGTCTGGCCAGGCCTTCGTGTCCTACCTCCGAAGTCCAGGCCTATCTTGCAACGCCCTGATCCCAACTGCATGTTGCTGTTAGCACAGCAAGGATTTGCAAGATACTCTGCCTTCCCTATGTCTGCTCTTCACTTTGCATAACGTCAGGCCTTTAAACGCAGAACAAAACAAACTGCTGAGAATTAACCTAGCTTATCAGTCTTGATTATCTTTTTACTTTTGATAGGAAATGTTTCTACAGTGTATCAAGGCTCTCCACAATCAAAACATCTACAGACTAGAGAAAAAACTACCTTGTTGAAACTAATTTCTAAACTGCATGTGTCAAGGCTAAAGTCCACAATCAGAAACATAATGTAACCTAATTAGTGAACTTGCAGCAACATTTCTGACTTAGAAACTAATGAGATAACTTGTTCCACCAAGGGGGAGTTTCTCCAAAAAAGGGATTTTTTTCTAAAATCTAATCACTCTAAGGGAGGTGGAGAGTGAAGGATACTCAAGCATATATTATTTTTCCTAGGCATAACAGAAACTTATTTTGAACAGCCAAGGCAATACAGTGAGATACCATCTCTACAATACAAAAAAAAATTGTTTTCAATTAGCCTAGTGTGGTACATGCCTGTAGTCCTAGCTAACTGGAAGGCTGAGATGGAAGGAACACCTGAACCCAAGAAGACAAGGCTGCGGTGAACCGTGATTGTGCCACTGCACTCCAGCCTAGACAACAGAGCAAGACCCCAACTCAAAAACAAAAACAAACAAAAAAATGTATTTTGATCAATTCGCAGTCTCTAAGGAGGTTAGCAGTCATCAGTTCAATGAACAAAAATGCACCAGCATGAGTACCTTCTACCTGTCTACTAGTTGGACTCTGAGTATATGTAAACCTGTTGGAAAAATACACATTAACCCCAAAATGTCCTCAATCCAAAGTGGAGGTAAATGAAGCATAATAAAGCCTAAGTAAACAATGAGTTCAAAGCCTGCCACAACAAGACAAATGTTGATGCATATCAACTGTTTTCTAACTTGTACAAATGATGCCATCAGGCTACTCATCACACCGAAATAGGATGCAAACTCTCCAGCTTCCACGCATCAGGCGGGAACTCACATGCTTGTTGAGCTGAAGAAGGCAAAAACGAATCAGCTCGGGTGGAAGCAAATGGACTTAATTTAATGTGAGGTCAAAGGCAAGGAATTAAAGCGCCACATAGCCAAGTCATTAGACAGCAGCTGGCAGGACCACTGCAACTCTGCAAAGACATGACTAGGCTTTCATTGTCAGTGAATACACCACCACCAAGTATCACTCAAGTACCCTCATGCACCACGTAGCATGTCTGTCAGTGGCAGACCGCAGACCACACGCACCATGGTGGTCCTCTAAGACTGCTTTACTGTTATTCTTACTGTCCTTTTTCTGGGTCACATATGTTCAGACACACAAATCCTTACCATTGTGTTATAGCAGCCAAAGGTGTTCAGCACAGCCACACGCTGGACAGACATGCAAGCCAGGAGCAACAGCCACACCACACGGCCCTGGTGTGTAGCAGGCTGCCCAGCTAGGTGCGAGTGTACTCTGGGACCGTCACACAGTGACAAGACTGCCTAGCGAAGCCAGTCTCAGAATGTGTCCCACTGTCAGGCAGCACACGACTACGGCTCACTCCTGTATCGGGTACTATCCTTCACTATAAAAACAGGACAGTCTTTCAGACCCACACAAGCTGGCCAAGGAAGAAAAGCCAGTATGTGTTAGGATATTATCTCCTGTCGTGTAATAAACAAAGCAATGTATGCAAAGACAGCCAGATTCAGCGCACAGACTGAAGTTCATAGACTGGGCAGTTCCCAGCTGCCCAGAACATGTGTTCAAGCTGGAGACAAAACACTGCCTTTAGGTCACAGCTATTCCTTTAACCACCAGCCGTTCCCGTCACAATCTGCTCTTGCAGGATGCTGGATTTCTCTCAGTTGCAATGGCAAAGAGTTTAGGGTTAAAAGAGAAACCAGAAGAAATCATTTATACCTCACATGACGACCACAGGACACACTACTCAACACTTCACCTTTGAACTGCAATGATTTTCAACAGTTTCCACAAGGCAAGGATGTGTAAGCTGCTGCTTACCTCGGGCGACAGAGGATCAGCAGGCTTACTTGCGTATCTGCATACATCAGACGTTTCTACAATGCTTATCCTACGGCACTCACGAGAGAGACCACAGTGGCCGGTGCCATGGCTGTCCCGCAGGACATATACCCAACAGGGCCGGGCACTGGAGGTTCTGGGAGGCCGAGGCAGGAGGACTCCTTGAAGTCAGGAGTTTGAAACCAGCCTTGGCAACATAGCAAGACCATGCCTCGCCCCAAAAACCCCAAAACACCCAAAGGAAGACCACCACTCCAATGCAGCCCTGCACCAAGCACCTTCAAAACAATCATTTGAGCACACCCTTTAGAGAACGATCTGCCCCATGAAGCAGTTCCTTCGTTACCCATATATAACCAGGTCGATGAAGCAAAAAAGGGCAGGAAGCACACAGGCTACCTGTGGATCACAGTGGGAGCTGAGGTGTCCCCCAAATTCCCCTCCAGGCCCTGCTTCCCGAGTCCTGCAGCAGGAACCACTCCACAAGCACACCCACCGGCCATGAGCCTCTGTGTCCACAGCAACGTGTTCCCTGCCTCCTTCAGCTGCAGTTCCTGGGGCAGGCAGGGGCATATCTGCACAGCTCTGTGTGTGCCAGCCCAGCAGATCACCGGGTGGAACCTGGTCGGGAGAGTGAGGTCCCTCGGGACAGCCATGTGTTGGCACGTGCTGACAGCATTCCAAAGACAGCATGTGAAGTGCCAGGTAGAGCATCCGGGGGCTGAGACAAACAGTCTATTAACCATAAGAGAAAAAGTCTTAAGATAAGCATAGGAGACAGCCCAAATGTCCAGCCACTGGAAAACAGATGAACAAAATGTAGTCTACCCACACCACAGAATATCACCCAGCCATAATAAGGACTGAAGGTTGGACACAGGTCACAGAATGGATGAGCCCTGATGCAAAAGGTCACGTGCTGAATAAGTCACTCACATTGGAAATCCAGGAAAGACATCCACAGAGGCAGAAAGTGGGTTCTGGTTGTCAAGGGTTGAGGGGAAGGAAGGATAGGGAGTGGCCGCTAACAGGTACCACACTGCTTTTTGGAGTGATGACAATGTTCCGAAATTAGACAATGCTAGCAGCTGCACAACTTGTGTACTTTAAGAGGGTGACTTGCACAGCATGAGCGCTGTATCTCAAGAAAACTGTTAGGCATGAAAAGGACATGCAGATGCATACTCCACAGCATCCTGTCATGGACACAAAGAGTACACTGCAAAGGATTTGTTCTAAACCGCTTCCAAAATTATGGCTTTACACTTAAAATAAAAAGACAGGTAAGTCCAAACCCCACAGTCCTGGAAGGTCAGCACCCTGAGAAGGCCTGTTTTAAGGGACAAGCCGATGGCACTTATCAGTTACCAAGCAGAGTGACCACTCCAGTCTACCCTGTTTGACTATTGTGACTATTTTTCTTTCTGAAAGTAAAGTACAGACACATATACCTTATACTCCTCACACTTTTAAACTTCTAGAAGTTTTCAGAACAATAAGAATCTCAAAATAAGTCACCGTAATGGTTTGGAGAAGCAATTGCAAATAGCAAACATTTCAGAAAATGCAGTTATAAGAAATAAACTTGTAAACAGGACAAAAAATTTAAAAAGCAGTCAATATCTTTATCTCCAAAAGAAAAAAACTAAGCTCAAAGAGTACAAAACAAAACACAACACCTCGCAAAAGAAATGCAAACAGCCGCTTTCTCAAGAAGACACCAGACGTTAGACAGAGGGAAAATGAGAAAGCCAACTACTGAGATGTGAGACTTGGCCTGCGTGGCCTGCTCTGAGCATGGAAGGGCTTATCAGTGTCAGGTCTTGGCTTTATAGCAGCAAAGGAACAGAACATCACACGAAGATGCGATGCAGGGAAACCCAGAAACCACAGTTGCATTGAGCTAGGAAGACCCCAAGATTACTCCTTAAAATAGTCCTCATTATTAAGGGTCATAAAAGGGATCGAATTATTCAATTTTACAAAGATGAAAACAAAAATTGTCAGCTCTAAGTAACTATCCAAAAACCATCTGAGAACGCATGAACACCCATAGGCCAGGACGTAATTCGTGCTATAAAGCATGCCTTGCTGTAAGTCAGTACACCTCCATTAAAATGAAGTATATAGCAGCCGGAGAGGCCACGGAGCAGTGCGCAGTCAAGCACACACCTGCCGGGGCTCAGCTCTGTGCATTCCAAGCCTTGAACAAGCCTGGGAGGTGGTAACATCACTTTCTATGGTCACAGGGAAATGTCGGACACCAAGGTCACAAGTTGGTGAATTCAGTGCCTAAGGCCTATGGGGGGGAGGGGAGAGTGCCGGGAGGAACAGATTAGCCCCTCTATCTCAAAAGGAGGTTTCTGCTTGACAGAAAGGCTCTCTTACAGAAGATATTTTTGTTCTGGATTTAGTCCACTGCCTCATCAAAATAATAGTCCCTACCTTTGGCATAAAGTGATAAATCTGCACACACACAGGAGTCCCCTTAAAGAGCTGGTATAACTGTGGCCACAGCCCTGAGAATGTTAGTGCATGGAATTTTAGCAGAAGGCTGGCGGCACATGAAAGTGGCCATCAGCACTGAGGGTCCACGAGCGAGCAACAGTGGGTCAGCCTCTGACAGCCCGCACAGCTGCGACACACGACTGTGTTTCCTGGGACCCTCCATCCAACACACAGCATGGGATCCAGGAGGGAACTCATTAACAAAAGAAACCACAGCCGTGGAGGTACATGTCACCAAAAAAGCTAAGATAGCAATAAAAAGCCCATGGACATACCACAGCCGCTCTGGAAAGGAAGCCATGAAAGAGAAAAGGCCCCAAGCTAGGGTTGAAAGGCAGCTCAAAACACAGAGAACCTGGCAGTTTCCTCAGCTGCTCATAAAAGCAAAGTCCTCCGAGTCTTACCCTTAAGGAGCTTGAAGACATCGCAAAGAGGCGGTCCCCACAACTAACCCTGACTGCAATCACTTCCTTCCCGAAGAAAGTCTGCAGTCACCTAAATGCACACTTCCTTGGGTCAGGCGCAATCTCTCAGGGCAACATGTGGGCACTGGGCTCCAGGGGGCTGTTGAAACAGCTTGGGCTTACAGGTCTGCGACACTGAGATGACCCCCTTTCCAGGTGGATGCCACATCACCCTGCCTGGGAGATGAGCAGAGCAGCCACCTCGCATTCCTGAAGGCAGTGGGGCTGGACACCACCTGAGTTTTGTGTCTAGGCAAGGCGAGTCCCCCAGGAATCACCGCACAGGCATTGCAGACTCTGAGAGTCTTTCCCGTCACAGCGGCCTGGCTCTTAAACACAGTCTCACACACGCGGCTTCACCATACACATTCACAAACACACAGTACACACTTGTGTACACACGTGTAGGTCATACAGCACACACACTTGTACACACATCAGGAAAGGCATTGTCAGCCACAGCGGCCACAGGCCCCAGACGGGGACACCTGTGTGGGGAGAGCAGCCAGGCAGCACAGCCAGGCGCTTGGAAGGTTCCAGTGCCTTCGAATCTCCACCGCACTAGCAGCTTCTGGCACCCACCCGACTCCTTCCTCTTTTGGTAGTAAACACCAGATTTGGAAAAACCAAAGCGACACAACGTTTAACTGTTATCTGTCACCCAAGAGCCCGACTCAGGGGACAAAGGCCATATCACGTTTCCAGCCAGCAAGGTGAAAGGAAGGCACTGAGGGACCATGAACTCTGACCACGGACTTCCTCACTGCTCCAGGGTGTGCCGGGAGCAGCCTGCAAACCTCAGACCTGGAGCCTGGGCGCCCTGGCTGGGGAGGCCTGCAGTCGACAAGGGCAGGCAGACGCGTCTGCCCCCAGGGGTGAGGGAGGGGGGCCTGGAGAGGCTAGCTGCGGGCTTGGGTGGGGAGGCCCTCAGGGCTTCAGCACCAGATGGAGGCTTGGGGCGCAGAGAGGGACCCTGAGGTGCAAGATGGGGACTCGGGGCTCCAGTGTGAGATGGAGACCTGGGACAGGGGCTTGGGGCAGGATCTTGGGGTGCAGGGTTGGGGTTCGGGGTCTGGTGCTAGATAGAGCCCTGGGACAGGAGTGCTGGGTGGGGACTCCGGGCTCCAGTGCAGGCTGGAGGCCTGGGACAGGGCTTGGAGTGCAAGATGCACACGCAGGGAGCCGTGGAGGCGGGTGTGCAGGGTGGAGGCCTGGGGCAGGGGCTTGGAATTCGAAGTGCACACGCAGGGAGCCATGGAGGCTCAGGTGCAGGGTGGAGGCCTGGGACAGGGGCTTGGACATAGAAAGGGAACTTGGGGTGCGGGGTGGGGGCTCCGGTCCGAGGTGGAAGCCTGGGGCAGGGGCGCAGAGAGGGAACTTGGGGTGCAGGATGGGAGCTAGGGGCTCCAGCGTGAGTTGAAGGCCTGGGGTAGGGGCTCAGGGTGCAGGCTCGGGGCTCCAGTACGGGATGGAGGCCTGGGGCAAGGACTCCGGGCTCCGACCTGGGGAGGAGGCCCGGGGTAGGGGCTCGGGCCCGGGGCTCAGGGCTCCGGTCTGAGGGAGGAGGCAGGGGCAGGGGCTCGCGGCGCGCACGTCGCCAGCCGCGGAAGCCAGGGTGTGGGGCGGCGGGCGGACGGGCACGCACCTTGAGGCAGGCCGGGCAGGTGGGCGGCGCGCCCTTGCCGCCGCCGCCGCCGCCGCCGCTCAGACTGCCCTGGATCTGGGTGAGCTCCTGGCGCAGCACTTGCTTCTGGTGGAAGCTGAAGGCCGGGTGGTTGGAGGCCATGGTGAAGAGCAGCAGGAACTCATCGCCCGTGCGGCCCTCGTTGAGCTGCAGCCCGTAGTTGTGGATGACCGAGTCGATGTGCGTGAGCGTGCGGTACAGCACGCCCGCCGCCTCGCGCTGCTCCGAGCCCAGCAGCGCCAGCGACACCAGCAGTTTGCTGCGCACCACCTCGTCCGTGAGGTTGGTGAGGCTGCCCAGGTCGGCCGGGTTGTTGGCCTTGATCTCGGAGTCGCGCAGCGAGTGGTAGTCCTTGCGCGCCAGGTCCTCCAGGCACGAGCCCAGAAAGCGCAGCTCGAGCGGGATGCACAGGTCCAGCAGGCCGCACAGGAACTCCACGCGCTGCGGCGACGGCAGCTCCGAGAACCAGCGGTACACGCCGTCCCTCTGCAGCGGGCAGCGCTTCTCCACCATGCTGCCGCCCGCGCCGCGCCGCGACCCGGGGCCGGGGGCCGGGCGGGGGCGGCCGGGGGGCGGCCGGGGCGCGCCGGGGCCGGGCGAGGGCGGGCGCGGGCGCGGGCGCGGGCCGGGGGGCCGGCGGGCGGGCGCGCGCGCGGCGCCGGGGGGGCCCGGGGCGGCCGGGGCGGCCGGGGGCGGCGAGCGGCCTCGGGCCCCCCGCTCACGGGGCGGCGCCTTCCCCGCGCCCGTGCCCGGCGGCGGCCGGTGCGCGGCGGCGGCGGCGGCCGCTCCTCGTCGTCGTCGTCGTCGCCCGGGAGGCGGCCGCCCCCATCTCCCCCCGCGCCGCAGCGTCTGTCACTGCGGGCCGCCCCCCGACGGAGCCGCCCCGGCCATGCCGCCGCCCGCGCGTGCGCCCAGGCCGGCCGTTACCCCGGGCCGCGGGCGCGGCGCCGCCGCCTCGGAGCGCCGGGAGGCCGCGGTCGGGAGCGGGCGCCTCGCGGCGGAGGGACGCGCGGCGGCGCGCGCGGAGGGATCCGCCGGGACGCGCGGCGGACGGATCCGGGCCCGAGCGCGGCCGGCAGCGCCGTCCGAACAGCGGAGGGATCGCCGCGCTCGCGAACGGCGGACGGACGGCCGGGACCAGCGGGAGTGGGCGGGGCGGCCGCCTCTCGCGACAGCCCGGGCCGGCCGGGCCCGCCCCCCGCCCTGATTGGCTCGGGCGGCCCGTTCTCGGCCCGTGATTGCCCCGGCTCCCCCATCCGATTCGCCCGCGCCGCGGCCCCGCCTCCCCGGGGGCTGTCGATCACGGCGACACCGCCCTCTCCCGCCCCTCGGCGGCCGGAGGGGCCCGATTGGTCGGCGGGGATCGGCGAGGCGGAAAACCCGGGGTGGATTCCTGGTCGCTTTTGTTCCCGCAAATTTGCACGGAGCCTTGTTTTTCGGCGAAAGCAGGGCGCTCGGCCTTCCTGCTCCGGAGCTGAGCGCCGCGACAGGGTGGCGACGGGTGTCTTCGAGCCACGGGTGGAACGGGGCCCCAGAGTCGCGGGTTCCAGTCCCCATCTGTCGCTGCTACGCTGTGTGACCTTGGGCTAGCCGCTGGGTCTCTCTGAGCCCCGGGGCGCCTCCAGGGAAAATGCGGGTAATAATAAGCGCCTGGGGGGCTGCGGGGAGGCGGTGAGCTCACCGGGGGCCCCCTGCTCTTTGGAGCCGGCCCGCCTGCCTCGGGGATGGCCGGGCGAGGCGAGCGGTCCACAGGAGACCGGACCCCAGGCAGTCTGGAGACCCGCCCTCCTCGGCTGCCTCCTCTGGAACTCGCAGACCTGGCAGGCAGCAGAGGGGGAGGGGGTTACCGCTCTCCCCTGGTCCCTGCACCTGCCCTGGCCCGGACTGCAGGCTGGGGTCGGGGGCAGGTGCGCCCACCCACCTTGAAACCCTACACGGCGGGATTCCAGTACTTACCGATGGGGAAACTGAGGTCCAGGGTCCAAACGCTTGTTCCTCCCCACCTTTCCCCTAGAATGGCTCTTGGTGTCTGTGGATACAAGCGGGCCTGAGGGGTCGTTGGTTCAGTGACGACAGGGTCAGGTACTAAGCACTGGGCAGTCCCAGCAAAGTGGCGCCCTCCCCGCCCCTTTGGAGAGCCACAGCCTGGCTCCCAGCAGGACACAGCAGAGATTTGTTAAGGATACGGTCCAAGGTGCTGAAAAACCTCCCAACCAAACCTCAGGCCTAGGACCGGCACGGTGGCTCTTGCCTGTCATCCCAGCACTTTGGGAGGCGGAGGTGAGAGGATTGCCTGCGCCCACGGGTTCGAGTTCAGTCTGGGCAACTCGGCAGGACCTCGTCTCTACAATAAATCAAAAAATTATCCAGGCGTGGTGGCAAAGGCCTGTGGTTCCAGCTACTTGGAAGGCTGAAGTGGAAGAATAACCTGAGCCCAGCAGGACAAGGCTCCTGTGGCTGTGAGCATGCTACTGCACTCCAGCTTAGGCGACAGTGAGACTCCAACTCAAAAACATAAACCTCCAGCCCTGGTCTTCAAAGTTGAGCTGACATCATGGCTCAACTCCCTGGAGCCACCCCCATGTTCTAGGCCAGTGTAGGAAGAAGCAAGAATCTGGGTGAAAATCAGGGTAGCTCCCAGCATAGACACAGGGGCGGGGCTGGGCCCAGTTTGGTCCTCTCATCTCATGTCCCGAGCACAGACTGAGATCTAGCAACACTTAAATTAATCCTTGTTCCCTTGGACCTCATTTTTCATGTGAACTCAGGGAAGTGGCCACATTCCAGAATCTATGTTCTGAGGAAGTGAAGGGACACAAACATCAAGAAAGTTTTGACTGGTACAGTGGCTCACACCTGTAATCCCAGCATTTTGGGAGGCTGAGACAGGAGAATCACTTGAGTACAGGCATTTAAGACCAGCTGAAGCAACAGAGCAAGACCCTATTCCTACAAAAAAATTTTTTTAAATGAGCTGAGGGTGGTGGTGCACACCTGTAGTCCTAGCCACTTGAGGCCAGGAGTTCGAGGCTACAGTGAGCTGTGATTGTGCCACTGCACTCCAGCATGGGTGACAGAGCAAGACCCTGTCCCTAAAGAAAACAAGACAGTTCAATATCTTTGCTTCTTACTGATAAAGCAAGTTCCTCAGAGAAAGATCATGGGAATATCTTGGTACCTTATTGGTCTGGGAGCCTCCCCAGTCCAGATCCAGCTCTGGCTGGCTGTGGGACCTTGACCATTCACTCGACCTCTCTGAGGCTCAGTGTCCTCATCCATAAAAGAAAGTCAGGAACCCAGCCTCCCAGCTGACAGTGGCAGTCAGAGATGTTCCAGGAAAACTCTTGCCGCTGGAATGGGGCAGCCAGAGTTGCAGAAGCCACAACATCAAGGTCCCCCAGCTGCCGCCGCCTTCTGGGTACTGCTTGTCCTGCCGCTTTGATTTGATGTCTCAGCAGGTAGAATGGTGTTTCCTAAAAACTCGTGTCCACCCAAAACCTCGGAATGTGACCTTATTTGGAAAAAAAGGGTCTTCACGTGTGTGATAAAGGCAAGAACCAAGAAGAAACCATACTGCCTCAGGGTGGGCCCTAAGCCCAACGAGACTACCCTTGAAAGAGGCAGAAGGAACACAAGGAGACTTAGGGGAAAGGCTCTGGCTCTGGAAAGACTGGAGCAACCCAGGGGACACCTGGGCCCCCAGAAGACAGAGGAGGCAGGGAGGGATCTCCCCTGAGCCGCCAGAGAGAACTCAGCTGGGCCACACCTTTACTTTGGCTTTGGCCTCCAGCCCTGGGAAAGGATGAATATCTCTGGCTTCAAGCCCCCCCCTCCAGTGGCTACTTGTTCCAGCAGCCACAGCAAGTCATGGATGGCAATGTCACCTCCTTCTTTTTTTTTTTTTTTGAGTTGGAGTCTCACTCTGTCACCCAGACTGGAGTGCAGTGGCCGCTCCCGGCCACCGCAGCCTCGACCTGCTGGGCTCCGGCGATCCTTCCGCCTCAGCCTTCCGAATAGCCGGAATTACAGGCGTGCGCTACCACACCCGGCTAATTTTTGATTTATTGTAGAGATGAGGTCTCGCCTGCCCAGGCGGGTCTCAAACCCGCAGGCTCAGGCAATCCACTCACCTCAGCCTCCCAAAGACGCGGGATTACAGGCTGAGCCACCGAGCCCGGCTGTCACCTCCTTCTACACATCAGTGGGGCTCAACTTAATCCAGTTCGTGACTGCTATGAAGCCCCTGCCCTGGGGGACCAGGCCTTGTGAAGAATTCAAAGCCTCTGCTTTAAGGAACTGGCGGCCTCGACTCCCCACTCAGAAGCAGGCAGGCCACCTGCCCCGCTGAGGGAGGCTTCTCTCCTGGGGAGGGCATGGATGTTGGTCTGTCTCCCCATCAGCTATCTCTGGGGTCTTACTCTGTTGCCCCGATTTTCTGCGCCTGGGGCCTACTTCCGCTCCCTCTTCCCTGCCTCGGTATAGGCACGAGGTAACCCCGCGGCAGACACATCTTGAGCTTGCCTCCACCTCTGCCTTGACATCTGCTGCCCTCTCCTCTTCCAGAGGCCAGAGCGATTGAAGGACAGGAGTCCAGACCTTGCTGGAGGACTGGAGGGGCTGTGGTTTCCCAGGAGAGGCTGGGAGAGGGATGGGGACTCCAGCAAGCTCAGAGTGTGGGCCACACCCCCTTGGGGGCAACGCAGAAAACAGGGCTGCAGCAGAAGGGAGTGTGCAGACAAGAAGAGAGACCCCCACACTGAGCGGGAAAGCAAGTTCATTCGGCATTTGGGCCATGGCTGCCAGCCACAGGCCTGGGTGGAATGGTGCTCATGGCCCCGTGACCCTGCCTGGGGAGACCCCATCCTGGCTGGGCCCATACCTCATGCTGCCTCTTTGTTCGCACCACATTGACTGCCTCTGATCAGAAGGAAGTGGGACTGTCCCTTCCACAGGGCTGGAACTGAGCATAAGTAACCCGAGTAGCAGTAGTAATAATATTATTTTTGAATTGGAGTCTCACTCTGTGCCCAGGCTGGAGTGCAGTGGCATATTCATGGCCATCCCAGCGTCAACCTGCTGGATTCCGGCAATCCTTCCGTCTCAGCCTTCCAAGTAGCCAGAACTACAGGCATGCGCTACCATGCCCAGTTAATTTTTGATTTATTGTAGAGACAAGGTCTCGCCAACTTGCCCAGGCTGATCTCGAACCTGTAGACTCGGGCAATCCACTTGCCTCGGCTTCCCAAAGTGCTAGGATTATAAGCTGAGCCACCGAGCCCAGCCCGAGCAGCAGTATTTTTGAGAGAGAGAGAGACTTAGAGTTCACAAATTCCCCAAATAAGTGATCATTCAGGCAAGAAACAGCGTGTCTGTGGTTTCTTCTTGTCTGAATTAGTGACACTGACTCCAATGACTACAGCAGTAGCCAGGCCGAGTCGGAAATGGCCCCTGGACTCCAGGCCTCACTGTACTCCACACGGTCACAGTGCTCTTCTCACTCAGAATCTGTCCTAGAGGGGGAGGCTGGAGGACGGGAGGGGAGGAGGACAGGGAGGATGACAGAAACTGAATGCAGAGTAAGTCTCCGATGAAGACAAGGGCTCCTTGAACCATGGGGCCGAGGAGCACCCACAGGCTCTGCCAGTGAGCTTGCCGCCTGTTCCTTCAGGGCGTCAAGCACCTGTGGGAGGGCACACCCCACACCTCTCCTTTGGCCTAAACCCTGTTTTTCTATGATTGAGAAGGTTTGGGATCCCAGCACCCCTAAGAGGAGGCCTTTAATCACGTGGGTCCCTAACTCACTGACAGCATCCTTGCTCAATGCCTCGATTTCTGACAGCCTCGTGTGGTCACCGAAACCCAGTGGGACCGTTCCTGACACCGCTTTTGAAATTCTTATTTTACAGATGCGGCTGTCCAGGGCATCGGCCCAGACCGTGCAGTTGGTCCATGTTGGAACTGGATCCTGACCTAAGCCAGCTGCCCAGACTCTGCCCCTCCCAGGAAGAAATCACAAATGTGGCATATTGTTTATTGCAAAGGTGTCTGTTGTGTGCCAGCTTTTGCAGGCCGTGACTGCTCTGCCAAAGTCCACCTAGAGTCATAAATGGGCAGCCATCCCCAAACAACGCCCAGTCCTGGTGTCTACAGCAGACCTGCTTACCAGGGTGTCTTCGGTGTTGGGGTAGGTGTGGTATTTCCCCAGCGGGAATTACCCTGTCTCCTCTCTCTCTCTCTCTCTCTCTCTCTCCCTTTTTTTGAGTTGGGATCCCACTCTGTTGCCCAGGCTGGAGTGCGATGGCATGATCATGGCTTATCATAGCCTCAACTTCCTGGGCTCAGGAAATCCTTCCACTTAAGCCTCCTGAGTAGCTGGAACTACAACTGCATGCCACCATGCCTGGCTAATTTTTTCTTTTCTTTTTTCTTTTTTTTTTTTTTTTTTTTTTTGCTTTTGTAGAGACAGGATCTCACTATGTTGCCCAGGCTGGTCTTGAACCCTTGGGCTCAATCAATCCTCCTGCCTCAGCCTCCCAAAATGCTGAGATTATAGGCATGAGCTTCTGCACCCGGGCTCTTATTTAAAAGGGAGAGTCCTATGCCTGACTCCAGACGTCGAGTCAGGCTCCCTGGGGGTGAGGCCTTGGAATCTGCATTTGTGCTGGCAACTTCGTGATCCCAACACATACCATGCTTGAAAATTGTTAGGGTATGACATTCTTGCTTCTAGGCTTCTGGGTGCATCTGGATTGTATCTCACCAACCATGATGGCCATCAGAGTTTTCAGTACATGCTCCATGCCTGCCATTTGACAAGGAGTCTTCCCATTTACAGATAGGAAAACTGAGGCTTAACAAGGATGAGTTACACCTGAGGTCACATGAGGAATGGGCCATTGGGTTTTGACACTAAGTTCTGAAACCTGATTTCTGTTGCATATTTGCTCTCCACATTCCTGTGTTTCTTTTCTTTTCTTTATTTTTTTGAGTTGGAGTCTCACTCTGTCACCTAGGCTGAAGTGCAGTGCCATGCTCACAGCTACTGCAACCTTGACCTGCTGGGCTCAGGCAATCCTTCTGCCTCAACCTTCCAAGTAGCTGGAATTACAGGCGTGTGCCACCACGTCTGGCTAATTTTTTAATTTATTGTAAAAATGAGGTCTCATCAAGTTTCCCAGGCTGGTCTCGAACCCCTGGGTTCAGACAGTCCTCTCTCTTCCACCTCCCATAGTGCTGGGATTAAAGGCATGAACTACTGCACCCAGCTAAGTTATGGCTTTTAAGGGCAGCACAGAATCTCATTGTTTGGCTCCACCATGGTTTATTCCATGAATTCCCTGCTGCTGGGCATTCAGGTTGTTTCTGTGCTGAGAGAGTTTTAAAAGACAGTCCTACTAGGCACAGTGGCTTACGCCTGTCATTCCAACACTTCGGGAGGCAGAGGCAGGAGGATTGCCTGAGCTCAGGGGTTTGAGACCAGCCTGGGCAACTTGGCAAGACCTTGTCTCTACAATAAATAAAAAAGTTAGCCGGGTATGGTGGCAGGCACCTGAAGTACTTGGGTGGCTGAAGCAGAAGGATCACCTAGCAGGTTGAGGCTGTGGTGAGCTGTGACGTGCCACTGCACTCCAGCCTGGACAACAGAGTGAGACTCCAACTAAAAAAAAAGCCAGTCCTGCTGTCCCTGGACTTTGCACCAGGCGGAGAACTTCTCTGGCTCCTGCAGATCCTGTATAGGATTCTGAGAACTAACAAGCTTCAGAGACATGTGGGAAAGATGGAGGAAGTTTCCCAATGCCTCTGAACCAAATCCACCTGTGTCATCAAGGCATGAGACACACCTCGACTCGAGCATGGGGACAAAAGCATCCCAAAGGCAGACAACGTATTGTTTGGGTAACAAGGTGTAACTCGAAAAGTCTACCATTTATTTATTTGAAAGGAAAATTTATTGAGAAGACAGAAAAGCTCCCACAGTGGGAGGGGACCCAAAGGGGTTTCCCGAAAAGTTTACCTTTTAAACAAACATACTGGGGCTCACCCAGCCCCAAAACTCCCCCCACTTCATTGTAGTAAAACTGTAATGACTAGAAAAGACATCTGTGAATTCTTCTTTTAAAATCATCTAAGCTGGGCACAGTGACTCACACCTGTCATCCCAGCACTTTGGGATGCAGAAGCAAGATGATTGCATGAGTCCACAGGTTCGAGACCAGCCTGGGCAACATAGCAAAAGACTTCGTCTCTACAATAAATCAAAAAATTAGCCAGGCATGGTGGTGCATGCCTGTAGTTCCAGCTACTTGGAAGGATGAGGTATAAGGATAGCCTGAGTCCAGCAGGTTGAGGCTGTGGTGGCTGTGAGCATGCCACTGCTGGGGCAACAGAGTGAGACTCCGACTCTAAACAAAAAAAAACAAAATAAATAATAAATCCATCTCAGAACCTGGTATAAATAATGCTTGCACACTGTCGGCTGGAAAGTCTTCATGCTTCAGGGCAGACTGCTATCTGGATATAGCCAGTGCTGTTCCACCGAATAAAGTGCAAACAGCAGACTCTACTGTGTCTAGTTTGTGCAGAAACAGATTTATTAACTTATGACAGGATTTCAGAGTTCCTGGCAGTGTCAGAAAACCAGGTGGGGATGCCTTTTTATATCTTTCTCTGGAAGATGCCTGTTCATGGTTTTTGCCCATTTTCCTGTCAGGTGTTTGTTTCTCTCAATTTTTAGGACTTCTTCTTTATATACTAGGAATTTTAGCCCTTTATCTGTGATGTGTGTTGAAATTATTATCTGTTTGTCAATTGCCTTTTGATGTTGTTCATGTTTTTTTTTTACCATGAAAACTTTTTTTATTTTTATGTTGTTAAACTTACTGATCTTGTCTTTTATTGCATCTGGATCTTGAGTCATGGTTAGAAAACCTTATTCTACACCTGAGTTGTAAATAAATTAACCCATGTTTTCTTCTACTCTTTATATGGGTTCTGTTTTATTTTAGAGTCCTGATCCATTTGAAGTTTACTCTTATAATATATAGTGTGAAGTATTTGCTTTTGAAATTCATTTTAATTAAATGTATTAATTAAACCAGATGCAAGAATGCTTAGCACATGTGTAGCAGGTGCCCAGGAATGAGTGGCAATCATGCTTTGTAGAGAGCCTGTATCCTGGTGTTTTGAGGTAGGCTCAGTCATGGGGACCACATAAACACAGCCAGTTCTGGGGGAGAACTGACCCATGGCAGCTGGATGTTGAATAAGCTCCTGATGCCAAATGAGCACCCTTGCCTCTGTGTGTGTGGGGGGGGTATATGGTAGGTATATGTGTGTAATATTCATGAGTGGTGTGTGTGTGTATATGTGTGCAATATGTGGTATGTGTATGCATGTGTGTATGTATATGTGGGTAGCCATGTGTGTGTGATCTGTATATATGTGTGGCATATGGTATTATGTGGTATGTGGAGTGTATGTGTGTGTGACTATGTCTGTGTATGTGTGTGGCATGTGGTATATGTGTATATATGTGTGGCATGTGGTGTATGGTAGGTACGTGTGTGTGTGTGTTCATAACACAGACACTCCCACCTGACATGGCTCAAACAGTGCCTGCATCAGAGAGCAGTCATGACAATAACCCATCACGGTGTCCACCTCATGCCGAGTGACCGTGTGTGACCTTCATGGTATCCACTTTGTGTCAAGTGGCCATGTGTGATCGTCATGGTGCCCACCTCGTGTCAAGTGACTGCGTGTGACCATCATGATGTCCACCTTGTGTTGAGTGGTTCTATGTGACTGTCATGGTGTCCACCTCGTGTTGAGTGGCCATGTGTAATGATCATGGTGTCTATGTTGTGTTGAGTGGCTGTGTGTGACCATCACAGTGCCCACCTTGTGTCGAGTGGCCATGTGTGACCGTCAGTGTCCACTTCGTGTCAAGTGGCTATGTGTGACTGTCAGTGTCCACCTCGTGTCGAGTGGCCATGTGTGACTGTAATGGTGTCCACCTTGTGTCGAGTGGCTGTGTGTAATGGTCACAGTGTCTGTGTTGTGTTGAGTGGTCATGTGTGACTGTCATGGTGTCCACCTCGTGTCGAGTGGCCGTGTGTAACAGTCACAGTGTCTATGTCATGTCGAGTGATCATGTGTAACCATCACAGTGACCACCTCATATTGAATGGGTCAAATTCTTCCTCAGTGCTCCCAGCACGGGTGAAGATAGAGTCATATGTTATCATCACGTTCAGATGAAATAACCAGGGCCCAAAGTGGCCAAATCACTTGTGAAGACCACAAGGCCAGCCTGGGGCTAGGACTCAGGCTGGCCCTCTTCTGTGCCTCTCACCAAGCCTGGCCGGGACCAGGGTTTTGGCACTGAGAGCAGGAAGAACAGAAACGCCAGGGACAAACAGTTTCATGCCTCATTTAACCCTCATGACATGCTTTGAAATCAATAGATCCTTATCCTCACCTGGCAGGGAAGGATGCCAGGCCTGGGGGTGCCGCAGAGACTGGCCGGGCTAAGACTGGATCGAGGCAGGCCTCCAGTCCAGCCCCACGGCTCTGTCCCCTCCAGGGCAGCTGCAGACCAAGACTGGATCACAACAAATCTGAAGAGAGGAGGATCGCTGGGATGGGTCTCGTCACATAAAGCAGGTGAGACCCTCGGGAAGCCAGGGCCTCACACCCCCATCTCACTCGGTCCTTGTGACAGTCTTGTAAGTAGGACATTCCTCTCTTACAGATAAGGAAACCAAGGCTCAGAGAAGCCACTTGCTCAGTGTAGACAGCCAGAATGGATAGATTCAGTTCTGCTTGGCTAGACATGCTCCTTAAGTAGCGAGTAAGAGCATGTCTTCTCCACAGTATGATCTGCAAATAAATGAGAAAGTAACATACTGCATTTCAATGCAAGTTTCATCAATCATTCATTCAACAAATATATGTAGCCCCCAAATATATGGACTCCAAAATATGAACCCCCCAAAACCAGAATTATCTTTTGGAGGGCGGGTCCCTCATAGCACAGGCTTCCCCGCTAGGTGAATGTTCTAGGAACCCATCAGCGTCAGTGGATCAGCCGGCATTGTTGTGAGAGGCTACGTTTGGTTTCAGTGAAATTTTGTGGAGATTCTTTCAACGCATTTGTCCATTTCATGATGGGTGATTTCATGATGAGTGTTCAGCAGTTTTTGGCCAAAAACGCATGAGCCCCATACTCTGCCCTCCCTATTCACCGCATATCACTCCAAATGACTTTTTTTTTTTTGTTTCCCTGGATGAAAAAAGTCCTCGAGGGGAAATGTTTTGCCAATGTGGAAGAGGTGAAACAAAAAATGGTAGAAGCAGCTAAGAGGCATCAAAATGGACGAGTTCAAAAACTGTTTTGAGCAGTGGGAAAAGCATCTCAATAGGCATATTGCATCCAACCAGGAGCACTTTGAAGGAGACTAAAGTTTACACATGTGACAGTAAATACACAATTTTTTTTTTTTAATTGCAGTCTCACTCTGTCACCCAGACTGGAGTGCAGTGGCCGCTCCCGGCCACCGCAGCCTCGACCTGCTGGGCTCCGGCTATCCCTCCGCCTCAGCCTTCCGAGTAGCTGGAATTACAGGCGCACTACCACGCCCGGCTGATTTTTTTGATTTATTGTAGAGATGAGGTCTCACTGCCCAGGCGGGTCTCGAACCTGCGGGCTCAGGCAATCCACTCACCTCAGCCTCCCAAAGGCGCGGGATTACAGGCTGAGCCACCAAGCCCGGTAATACACAATTTTTCATGAATAAATGCTGGAGTTTTTGTCCCCTTCATATATGAGTCACTGTGAGCGAACAGACCCAGCCCCCGGCCTCTGAGAGCTGCTGTCAGCAGGTCACCCAGTCAAGTCCTATTTAATGACAGAGCTTGGATTAGTCACCCCTAATACACCCTGGGGCTTCTGACCAAGGAGAGGGCTTTGTTCCTGTATTTTGACCACAGCAGCTCTGATAAGTATATATGTGTGTGTGCTATGTACATATTCATGTATGTTAATATTGGCCGGATGCAATGGCCCACGCCTATGATCCCAGAACTTTGAGAGGCCGAGGTAAGAGGATTGCCTGAGCCCACGGGTTCGAGACCAGCCTGGGCAACTTGGTGAGACCTCATCTCTACAATAAATCAAAAAATTAGCCAGGCGTGATGGCGCGTGCCTTTAATTCCAGCTACTTGGAAGGCTGAGGTGGAAGGATCGCCTGAGCCCAGCAGGTTGAGGCTGCAGTGGCCGTGAGTGTGCCGCTGCACTCCAACCTGGGTGACAAACCTATCTATAGGCTGACTTCCACTTAAGACTTTGTTTGAGGATGGTTTTTGGCTGACATTTTCAACCCACAAGTCCACATGTCACACAGACACTCTGCACAATGTGAATCATGACGCTCCTTGTTTCCTCTCACTTGGGGATGGCCTAGACACCAGCCCGAAGCCATCGGAACCGCCACCGGCTGTAGGACACGGTAAAGACATGACAGTGTGTTCCCCGGAGGCCAGCCATGCTAAGACACACCTGCGGCTTGATTAAATTCTTAGTTCCTTGCGAGTAGGGCCAGGCCTGATAGGTTTTGTCCCTCAGGATGTCCAGCTCTAAATGACTGCCATGTGCACAGTAGTTGCTCATTAAATGTTTACCGATGGTCATTCTGACTTACTGCATAAGCTTTTGCAACGCTCTTCTCAAAAGCGGTATTTCCTCCTGTACGGATTATGGTGGTATGGCTCAGTTCGCCAAACAGCAGGACAGCTCGTTGGTCATTTGTGATTTGTCGTGTGGAGCTGTGGCTTTCCCCAAATGTTTGCAAAGTGGAATTTTCCTGGAATACGGTTAATATTTTCTTCTAACGTGGCACTGATCCCAGGATGGGAAAGAAGAGCCAGAAGAGAATCCTGTGGTCA
Organism: Cephalopachus bancanus; assembly: GCA_027257055.1. Taxonomy (NCBI): domain Eukaryota; kingdom Metazoa; phylum Chordata; class Mammalia; order Primates; family Tarsiidae; genus Cephalopachus; species Cephalopachus bancanus. Next base: position 3,215,366 of record JAPVLO010000155.1, read on the forward strand.
TCTGGGTCAACTCCTTAAGTAGTGAGTGGAGAGCATAGAGTTCAAGGAGGCAGAGGGACCGCTGGGGTCCCTGGTTCCTGGTACAGAAAGTAAGGGGCTTGATTTGCATCTCCAGGCTTTTGATCCATCATGTGTTTGGCCAAGCTTTGCTGTGTCACAGGCGTGAGAACGTTTGGGAGCACACAGTCTCTTGGCTCTCTGTTCATACTTTTGTCATTAGACAGGACTTGACCCTGGAAACCTGCTAACTGGACACTCTTGGGGGCAGGGACTGGGTCTGTTGACCTGCAGGGACTAGGATATGTATTTGTTGAAGGAATGAGGGGTGAAATTTGAATTGAAAGGTGGCATCTTACTTTCTCATTTCTTCCAATGGTCCATTGTGTGGATACTGTAGCATCTCATATGCTACTTCTGGTTTGTTTTTGGTTTGTTTTTTTTTTTTGAGTTGGAGTCTCACTCTGTCGCCCAGACTGGAGTGCAGAGGCCGCTCCCGGCCACCGCAACCTCGACCTACTGGGCTCCGGGATCCTTCCGCCTCAGCCTTCCAAGTAGCTGGAACTACAGGCGTGCGCGCACTACCACGCCTGGCTAATTTTTTTTATTTGTTGTAGAGATGAGGTCTCGCCAAGTTGCCCAGGCGGGTCTCGAACCCGCGGGCTCAGGCAATCCACTCACCTCAGCCTCCCAAGGCGTGGGATTACAGGCTGAGCCACCGAGCCTGGCTTGTTTTTGTTTTTTATGAGTCGGGGTCTCACTCTACCACCCAGGCTGGGGGGCAGCGGCACAATCATGGCTCAAGGCAGCTTCAACCTTCTGGGCTCAGGTGATCCTTCCACCTCGACCTCCCGAGTAGCTGGGACTATAGGCACCACTGTGTCTAGCTAATTTTTTTGATTTTTTGGAGAGAAAAGGTCTTGCTATGTTGCCCAGGCTGGTCTCGAACTTCAGGGTTCAAGTGATCCTCCCACCTCTGCTTCCCAAAGTGCTGAAATACAGGCATGAACCACCAGGCCCAGCTGCTTCAGGGTTTTAATGAAAAATTAATAGTGGCCTAAACTTATGGAGACTTTATTTTCCTCAATGACAAGAAGACTTTTTTTTTCCCCTCAATGGCAGGAAGTCCAGTTATGGCAGCCATGATTCTTTTGGCCTTTCCTTATGGTAGCAAAATGACTGCCAGAGCTCCAAAGATCACATCCTGCATTCAGTGTGGGGGGGGCGGGTGGAAGGGAGGAAGGGATAGAACCAGTCAATGAGGAAAAGCAAGTGCTTCTCTCTCTCTCTCTCTCTTTTTTTTAAATTGAGTCTCCCTCTGTCGCCCAGACTGGAGTTCAGTGGCAGGCTCACGGGCACTGTAGCCCCAACCTGCTGGGCTCAGGGGATCCTTCTGCCTCAGCCTTCCAAATAGCTGGACTCACAGGTGTGCGCCACCACACCTGGTTAATTTTTCGATTTATTGTAGAGGTGAGGTCTCGCCAAGTTGCCCAGGTTGGTCTCTAACCCCTGGTCTCAAGCAATCCTCCTCCCTCGGCCTCCCAAAGTGCTGGGATGACAAGCGTGAGCCACTGTGGCCAGCTTAGCAAGTGCTTCTCTTTTGTTTTTTTCCTGAGAAGACTTCTCTGGGTTTTTGCTTAACTCTTCCTTGCCAACATTGCATCAGTGGCCACCTGTAGCTGCAGGAGGTGGGGAAAGAGAGGCAGGAGCTGACCAAAGGCTGTCACTGGGCCTGCTATGTTGGACCTTGTCCTCGCCCCGAGAGAACATGCCTGCCCTAGCCTGCTGATCCCACAAGGAGGGTGAGAGACAGGTGGAGCAGAGTGGGACAGCTGAGCCCAGTCCAGATCAGCTGACCTCAGTGGACCCCAAGATGGGTAAGTGCAGAGCTGTCCGGCTCAACCCACCTCAGATCAGCTGACCTCAGTGAACCCCAAGATGGGAAAACCTGGAGCTGCCCAAGTGAGCCCAGCCCGGATCAGCCAACCTCAGTGGACCCCAAGATAGGTAAGCCCAGAGCTACCCAGTTGAGTGCAGCCGGGATCAGCTGATCTCAGTGGATCCCAAGATGGGTAAGCCTGGAGCTGCCAGGTGAGCCCAACCCAGATCAGCTGACCTCAGCCTACCTACCTACAGATGTGTGAACGTAGCAATTGTGGTTTTGTGGTTTCTTGTCCAGTATTTGTATATCCATGGTTAATGGATACAGTAGTTAATGGATTAACGTAAGCCGTAAGTGGTTAATAGATACCTCGCTGTTTACCATGGGGCCAGAGCGAGTATCTGTAACGCAGATGCTGAGGCATAACCAAGAGGTCCGCAATGCTGTGTCCCTCGCAGGGCTCATGTCACAGCTGGTGGGCGTGACTTGTACACACTCAGGATGCCCCAGAATCATATTGGTTTGCTATGCTTGTTGTTTTTAAAGATGGCCTTTCACTCTCACCCAGGCTGGAGTACAATGGTGTGATCATAGCTCACTGCAGCCTTAACCTCCTGGGATCCAGTGATCCTCCTGCCTCAACCTCCTAAGTAGCTGGGACTACAGGGACATGCCACCATACCTGGCTAATTTTGGGATTTTTTTTTGTAAAGATGGAGTCTCGCTATATTGCCCAGGCTAGTCTTGAACTCCTGGCCTCAAGTGATCCTCCTGCCTCAGCCTCCCAAAGTGCTGGGATTACAGGCGTGAGCCACCATGTCCGGCCTATGCTTGTTTCTTATGTCATCACTGCACATAGTAGAAACTACTGTGTGCCAGGCATTATGGAAGATTCTTTATACATGTAATCCTCAACACAGCCTTGCATTGGGGGGGATGCTTTGATTCAGAAAATACAACTCAAAGGGGCTTAAACAGCGAGGACATTCGTCAGGAAATCCTGAAGTATAAGGCTCCAGAACTGGTTAATTCATTGACTTAAGGACACCATTGAGGACCCACGCTCTTTCTGTTTATACATCCTGTCCTGCTCAATGTATCAACCTTGACCTCGGGCTAGCTATCCTCGTGCACCCAAGTGACTGCAGCTGTTTCAGGCATCACAGCCAGCATCCAGCAGCAGAAGAAAGACTCTCTTTGTGTGTCAACTTTAAGGGTAACCCCCCACCCAGAACCTTTCCCCGAAGCCCCACTGCACACTCCCCTCTGTCTCATTGACCAGATTGTCTCACACATCCCCAGTCAACTTAGCCTTGGACAAAAGGAACAGAGTCATCATGACCAACTTGACCCATCAGGACACACCTTCTCGAACGTGGCTGTGCAGAGAGTGTGGGGGCCAGAACAAAACAGGGGTTCTGTCTGTGAATGAGGTCACTGTGTTCAGGGAGGTGATATGATTTGGACGAGTTCACACCCACCAAGGTTCAGGGCCAGTTCTCCCACTCGACTGCTGGCCCCAAGTCTCTTTCACTAGACCACCTTGCTGCTTGCACGGGCTGGTTGGGCAGGGCTGATGTCACCCCAGGGCTGTCATCTCCCTGTCAGTATCCTAATCATGGTCACTTTTGGTCACGGGTGCTCAGCAATCACACATCTTACAGCTGGGCAGACACACTCTAGGCCGCAGATGACTGTGTGAGCTCGGTCCACCGCTGCAGTCCGAGGCTCACCTGCCAGGTTCATCCTGCCAGATCGGTGATAAAGGCCACAGCTACCAGAACGCTTTTTCCTTCCTGTTCACCCTGCAGGCGTTTCCCAAGGATGAACAGTGGGGCTGGGAGGAGGGAAGGAAGTTACTGAGTCTGTGTCCCTCATTTGCGTCTCTGGGGAAGTGTGACCAGAGAGGCTGGAGAGGTCGTCTCTCCATGGCTTCCCCCTGTCCAACCCGCGGGTACCCTGACTAGAGAGAGCTACGGATTAGGGGCAATGGCGTCAGCATCCTCGTCCTCATCATCCTTCCACTTGGCACTTGCACTGTGATGATCCCTGGCACGAAAACAGCCTCCACCCTGCCTCTGTCCCGAGAAGAATGCTCTGGAACACTCACTGCATCCTTGACCTCCTGGGCTCAGGTGACCCTCCTGCCTTGGCCTCCAGAGTAGCTGGAACCACAGACACATGCCACCACACCCGACTAACTTTTTAAACCTGGCTTCTGTGTTTCCTACCTGTGTAGGCTTGAGTTTGCCTTATTCTTTCTCCCCGTGCCTCAGTTTTCTTGTACATGTGATAGGGCACTGCCTTAAAGCATTGCTGTGGTTCAGGGCCCTCGAATGCTGAGTATCTGACCCATAGAAGGCGCACAAGAGTGTTCGATACTAATGTCATTATTGCTGGACTTGGGCCAATAAGATTGGAATGAAGTCAAGGCTCCTGAGTCAAACTTGAGTTCTGCAAACCACAGTCCCAAATTTATTTATTTATTTTTATTTATTTATTTATTTATTTATTTATTTCTCTCTTTCTCTCTTTCTTTTTTTGAGTTGAGGTCTCACTCTGTCACCCAGGCTGGAGTGCAGTGGCATGCTCATGGCCACAACAGCCTCCACCTCCTGGACTCAGGCCATCCTTCCACCCTTGCTTACCAAGTAGCTGGGATTATAGGCGTGCACCACCATGCCCAGCTAATTTTTTGATGTGTTGGTAGAGACGAGGTCTCACCAAGTTGCCCAGGCAGGTCTCGAACCCCTGGACTCAGGCAATCCTCTCACCTCCGTCTTCCAAAGTGCTGGCATGACAGGCGTGAACCACCACGCCCGGCTCATGGTCCCAACTTCTTCCAGCACTTGGAGTATGGCCTGCGTTGCTTTTGGAGGAAGTGAGTTGGATCTCCCAGGAGTTGCCTGGCACCTGGCACCCCCTGAAGCAGGAGCTCACATTTCTCATGAGGGCGGGCTTCAGAGTCTTGCGAGCATCCATGTGGTAGCTCTTAGAACAGAGCAACATAAGCCAAGCGTGATGGCTCATGCCCGTTGCCCTAGTACATTGGGAGACTGAGGAGGGAGGATTGAATGAGCCTGGGGTTCAAGACCAGCCTGGGCAACCTGGCAAGATCTCATCACTACAAAATAAAAATTTAAAAAATTAGCCAGGCATGGTGCTGCACGTCTGTCATTCCAGCTACTTGGAAGGGTGAGGTGGAAGGATTGTCTGAGCCCAGCAGGTCGAGGCTGTGGTGGCCGTGATTGTGCTACTGCACTCCAACCTGGGCCACAGAGTGAGAATCCAACTCAAATAAAATAAAAATAAAAATAAGGCAGCATATATTTGTTAAGTATTGACTTTGTGAAATGGATTTGCCAGAATAGTCTTTATCTCATCTAGTCCTAACTAAATAAGACACGTGCCTTACAAGGATTCTAGTCAATGCTCGCAAGTCAAGCAGAGAGAAGGACGGGAGAATGGCAGAACCAATGGTCTTCTTCCTGGCCCAAGCTGCTAATCAGACACATTCTAGGTAACGACAAAGATAGCCATCCAATCAGACCTGCAAAGAGCACGGCCACACAAACCTCAAATGTTCAAATGGTCAAGAGTCTATCTGAGGCCAGGGGCAGTGGCTCATGCCTGTAACCCCAGCACTTTGGGAGACTGAGGCAGGAGGATCGCTTGAGGCCAGGAGTTCAAGACCAGCCTGGGCAACATAGCGAGACTTCATTTGTACATATATATATAAAAGTCTGCCAGGTGCAGTGACTGGTGCCTGTCATCCCAGCACTTTGGGAGGCAGAGGCAAGAAGATTGCCTGAGCCTAGGGGTTTGGGACCAGCCTGGGCAACTTGGCAAGATCTTGTCTTTACAATAAATCAAAAAATTAGCTGGATGTGGTGGTGCACGCCTGTGATTCCAGTTACTTGGAAGACTGACGTGGAAGGATTGCCTGAGCCCAGCTGGTCAAGGCTGTGGTGGCTGTGAACATGCCACTGCCCTCCAGCCTGGATGACAGAGTGAGACTCCCAATTAAAAAAAGAAGTCTATTTGAAATATGGATTAGAAAATCTATTATTGTTAACAATAATCCTCACCCCCAAATGCATATTTTGACTTGAGAGTTTATGGAAACCCTCACAATTAGCAAGACAATAAAAATAATATTGTTTGTTTAATCTTTTACTCAATATTTTGGAATTTCCATTTTGTAGGGGTTTTATGATTTACATAAAATATGAGTACAGCAATGCATATGTATAATTCATAAATTTTTAAATGCATATATATTGTGGAACACGCTGGCAAGTTTCTGCTTGATAGGATCTATGATCAAAACACTTTGGAGACTGCTGCCCTGAAGAATTCATGTCTACTAGCTGTCAAAAAAACACAACCTTTGGCAGGCAGAGTGGCTCACACCTGCAACCCAGGACTTTGGAAGGCCGAGGTAGGAGAATTGCTTGAGCCTAGGAGTTCTAGACCAGCCTGGGAGACCTCATCTCTACAAAATAAAATAAAATAAAATAAGCAAATTAGCTGGGTGTGGTGGCACATGACTGTAGTCCCAGCTAGTTGGGAGGCTGAAACGGGGGAATCGCCTGAGCCCAGGTGGTCGAGGCTGAGGTGAGCCGTGATCATTCCACTGTCCTCCAGCCTGGGCGACAGAGTGAGACTCTGACTAAACACACACACACACACACACACACACACACACACCATCCAAGTCAAACAATTATATAATTGAGAAAGTATGTAAAGAGAATAGCCACGAACAATAGTGAAGCTTTAAACATTTTTTATTGGCAGAGACAACCTGTTGTATAGAGAAGGTGTTCGTTTGGTAGAGTTGTATGTATGTATTTTTAAATTGTGTATATATATATTTTGAGTCAGTTAAAATTATATATATTGTGTATACATATATACACAATAATATATACAACTAAAATTAGATATTAATAATTATATATATTCATAATATATACAACAATAATATATTATATATCAATAGTATATGATTAAAATTTATATAAATAATACATACAATTAAAGTTATGAGTGGTATATATATAATTTTAATTATGTATATATATATTTTGTGTATATATATTTTTTGAGTCTCTGTTGCCCAGGCTGGTGTACAGTAGCACAATCATGGCCACCACAGCCTCAACCTGCTGGGCTCAGGTGATCCTTCTGCCTCAGCCTTCCAAGTAGCTGGAACCACAGACGTGTGCCACCACACCTGGCTAATTTTTTGATTTATTGTAGAGACAAGGTCTTGCCAAGTTGCCTGGGCTGGTCTTGAACCCCTGGGCTTAGGCAATCCTCTCGTCTCCACCCTCCCAAAGTGCTGGGATTACAGGTGTGAGCCACCACACCCAGTGGCGATGGGATTCCTAATGAAGGGTGTCGAGAAGAGGTTGACCTTCCTGAATTTGCATATAACATTTTACATGTAAGTGCGTGCAACCTCTATTTTCTTTTTTTAATCAGGGAGTCTGTAACTTCTACCAGATTCCTAAAGGAGTCTGAGACCTAAGAGAGTTGAAAAAAGCGTTGAGGCCAGGCATGGTGGCTCACGCCTGTAACCCCAGCACTTTGGGAGGCCAAGGGGGCAGGAGGATCACTTGATCCCAGGAGTATGAGCCTGGGCGACACAGTGAGACTCCACCGCTACCAAAAAAAAAAAAATTACCAGATGTGGTGTCAAACACCTGTAGTCCCAGTCCCAGGTACTTGGGAGGCTGATATGGGAGGGTTACTTGAGTCCAGGAGGTCAAGGCTGCAGTGAGCTGGGATCACACCACTGCATTCCAGCCTGAGACCTTGACTCAAAAAAAAAAAAAAAAAAAGAAAAGAAATTAGAAAAGTATAACTCTGAGCTCAGGCTGGGTTCTAGCTGTGGGATCCTCACTTCACCTCTCTGAGTCTCAGCTGTCCTCATCTATCCAATGGGGACAGTCTCACCAACACACTGAGCTCGGGGACCGACTGCAGTGCCCAGCCCCAACCATCCCTGGAGAGAGGCTGACTCCATCCTTCCCCCAGGATGGCGCAGCCTCTCTGGGTTCCTGGCTCCCGGTCTCCCCAGCAGCCGCTTTTTGTTTATTTGGAAGGGTTTCTTGGGGTCTCCTAGAGAAAGATTCTCAGCTGAGTTCCAGAAAGCAAGCACACGTCCCATCTTGGAGGACTCCCAGCTGTCCCGGGGCTGGCCAACTCAGAAGAAATGATGTTAGGAATGTTTATCTCTGAGGAAGCTGAAGAGCTCCTTTCAGCAAAACAAGAATTAACCACAAGACAGGGCGCAGGGCCTCGACAAAGCCTCCTAGCAGGCGCGATGGAAACACCCCTTTCCTTTGTCCTGCCTCGGCAAGCAAGGCCTCCGGGAGAGTCAGAGCTACGTAAGCGGGGCTGGCACACAGGGACTCCTTCCTGGTTCTCTCGCCCGGAGTGGTCGTTTCATGTTACAGAACACAGTGGCTTTTCAAGACCTGAGACCGGGAGCCGTCGACTCCACCTCCGAGTCTTTCTTTGGTGGCCCAGCAAGGCATACTGTCTGGGGTCAGCTTCTCAGCATCCTTTCCCGGCTGGCAGAGAGGGAACACTTTTCTTGGATGCCCTCTGATGACTTCGACTTAAATTCTTCTATGGTCAGAAAGAAGCAGCCCTCTTGATGAGGTTTGTATCTGTAAAAGTATGTTCAGGGCCTCTGATGTGGAGTCAGAGTGACTAGGGTTTGAGTCCCGGCTCTACTGCTTGGCAGCTGTGTGACCTTAGGAAAACCTGTCTCAGCACCCTGTTCTAGTCTGCAGAACAGCAATGCCCGCTGTTCCTACCCCAATGGCCTGTTGTGAGATTGAAGGGGATAACTGTTAGAAAGCATTCAGAACAGGTTAGGTGCTGATGGGCAGAAAGGAGACAATAAATGGTAGCTGCTGTTATGTTAGTTGTCTGATTATAAAAATCAGAAAATCAGAAACAGAACAATGCCAAAAAGCAGTCGGGCACGGTAGCTTCACACCTGTAATCCCAGCACTTTGGGAGGGTGAGGTGGGAAGATTGCTTGAGGCCAGGAGTTCGAGACAAACCTGGGCAATGTAGTGAAACCCATCTTCACAAAAATAGAAAAAATTAGCTGAGCGTGGTGGCATGTGCCTGTAGTACCAGCTACTTGGGAGGCTGAGGCAGGAGGATTGCTTGAGCCCAGCGGGTGGAGGCTACAGTGACCTACAATTGCACCACTGCACAGAAAGAGACATTGTCTCTGAAACACACACACACACACACACACACACACACACACACACACACACACACAAGGAAGAAGAAAACCAGACTCTCTCCTAACCCATGACCTGAGACCCAACCGTGACATTCTTCCCGGCCTCTTTACCTGTGGACATGTGTGTGTATTTTTCCTAGGACCTATTCATTGTCAAATGGATGTAGTTTACATGTGTGTGTACATGTTCGGTTTTCTTAGTACCAGGCAAGATATTTCTTAACCTACTTCTTTTAAACTTAAAAATACATTGAGAACATTTTCTCCAAATCATTACATGTTCCCATATTGCATATTTTTTCACATTTTAATGTTTCTGAAGTAAGGATGTGTCTTAGAATCAATGTCAAAAGAAACGTGCCAGCTATTTCTTCTTTCTTATTTTTTTTTCCCTAAAATGGGGGTGACAAGATGAGTGATCTGCGTCACAAGTGATGGCGTCTCAGAGTCCAGGAGAGTCGGCTTCCCAGAAGATACTTTCTGACGACTGCACAGGAACCTTCAGGGCCAGTGGCATGATGAACTCACCGACCTTGATTCTGGGACATTTCGGCTCCTTTTAGTTTTTTGTTATTGTCTGCAATACCGCACAAGAAAAAGACTGGTCACAGATGCAGTCTGATGGGCTGCTGGACCCTGAGGGACAGAGGCTAGGTGGGTAGGTGGAGGAACCGGAGGCTTTCTGTCAAGGTCACAGTTAGCCTGCTGTGACCTTGTGGGGATGAGGATGAGGACTGGTCTCCCACTCCTCCCTCCCTCCCATCTCATGTCAATGGGAATCCAGAGGGTGGGAAAAGGAAAGATGTGGTTCTGTGTCCACCCCTCGGGTGAGCAGCATGGAGCCTGGCACCCCAGCCCCGTGGCACTGAGACATCGGCTTCAGATGGGGTAACTTACAAGGCGGGCTTCCCCTTCCCCAAGGAGCAGAAGGGACCACAGTGGCCCTCCTTGTCAGCGCCAGGGACAGATTGCTCAGATGTCTTATACTCCCAGGCACAAGAGGGAGGCTGTCTCCTTTTCTGGAGTTCCGTCTCATGCCTACGTTTCGGGTAGGATGCTATTTTTAAACGACTGGCACTGTGGCTCTGCGCGCCTGCGGGGAGGAGCAGAGACAAGGCACATGGCGGGCTGAGCAGGGTTGGGGGGCCAAGAGGGGGCCGCGACCAGCGGCTCTGACAGCGAGGCTGAGGGCTGGCTGGCTGTCACACCCACTGCCGACATTAATCACATCCTGCCTGAGGCTCCTCGGTGGCTCTGACACATGTGGCCGCACCCCACTTCTGGAAAGCTCTCCGCCCAGACTCCACAGAGCTCTTCTCAGTGACACCTCCGCGCCAGATCTGCGCCCCCGACGTGGCTCCTGCTGCCTGCCTCGGCTCGGGCGGGCTCTGGGCCGCCGTGGCAAGTACGCAAGCTGCCTTCTCTGGCAGGCCCTTGAGGGCCACGCATGCTGTCCCCTCCGGAGTGCTGGCAGTTATGGGGCGGTGGGGTGGACAGGGCTCAGTCACTCATCTGTCTAGGGTTTGAGGGGGTGCAAACAACAGAGACTGACTCTTGCTGGCCATGTTGGGCTGAAGACAGGGTTTGCTGAAGGGTCGGAGCTGGCTGGCGGAACGGAAAGCCCAGAGTGCAGGAGGCAGGAGGGTTGGGGCACTGGGGACCTGGAAAGTAGGAGCCAGTGAATTGTCTTGGGTGGAGACTGGGCCAGGCTCCATTTTGCAGAGGGAAGGAGATTTGCCAGGGCCACTTGGCAAGTTGGAGGCATGGCCGACCTCTGAACTCAGACCTCTGATGCAGAGGCCGTGCTCTGGCCTGTCCAAGGCCTCCTCTCCTCCCCGTACAGGGACGGGGCCCTCACAGCAGGCGCACCCGAAGGGGCTCCCTCCCCGCCGGATTCTGACCCCTCAGGCCACATGTTGCTTATTTTGGATGACACAGGGCAGCTTGCACCAGGCAGCGGGAGGGGGGCCTGGGCAGGCCTGGGGAGTATGACTCATTTCTGTCAACCCAGCCAAGCGCCCAGCGCAGAGGCTGGCAGGCAGGAGACAACTGCGCCACCCACCCGCAGCCCAAGCCCTGGCTAGGAACGATCAGGCCTGGGTGCACACAGAGGACCCCGATGAAGGGCCCTAGCAGGACGCCAGACCCCGCCCCTCCCACCACCAGCAGCACACCTGGTCCCTGTCCACGTCCACACTCTCGTTAACGCCCATGTCCACGCCCACGCCGGGCCCCTCCCTGCCTTGCTGCGCCACCCTGACCGGCCAGCCCCTCCCTCACTGCTGGCGTGCCCCACTGGGAAGTCCTCTCCCCGCATTCCTCCCGGCCCCCCAAGCTTAGCATGAAAGAATCCAGGCTCTGCAGTCACAAGGCCACATCCTAGAGTTCCACCTTCCCAGTTTTGGATCACTCCTCTCTGCCTTAGTTTCCTCCTTTGTAGCCTGGGAATGAGACCTTCCTCTCAGGGTTGCTTTGAGGTTCAGGGGCCAGGTGTGCAAATGCCCATGCTTGGCCCCTCCTAGGGATGACAGCTGTCCTCCAAGAGCCAGCGTCCCCCAGGACCCAGCCTGGAGGAACATTCCAGGCCCTGAGTGCCACCCTCCCTCACGCCACCACTGTGACCCCGGCCATCTTTCGGCACATCCCAGATGCTGTAAAAGAGAGGCTGTATTGCCCTCGAGGCAGGAAGGGACCATTTTAGCTACTTAAAACCAAACCAAGCCCTGCGCAGCGGCTCACGCCTGAAATCCCAGCACTTTGGGAGACCAAGGCCAGAGGATTGCCTGAGCCCAGAGTTGCCTGGGCAACATAGCGGGACCTCGTCTCTATAAAAAAATTAAAAAATCAGCTGGGTGTGGTGGCACAAGCCTGTAGTCCCAGCTACTTGGGAGGCTGAGGTGGGAGGATTGCCTGAGCCCAGTAGGTAGAGGCTGCGGTGGCCATCATTGTGCCACTGCACTCCAGCCTGGGTGACAGAGTAAGACATCAAATTAAAACAAAACAAAAACAACAAAAACCCAACAAGAAATTTGCTGTCCTCAGTCCTTCCCTCTGAAGGGAGCAGCATGTTTCATGTTGGGGATGCTGGCTGGGAATTCCTGCTGGCCAGGAGCAGAGGGAGCCCGCCGTTTTTAGGCAACGGCTGGCACTTTATGCCACTGAGTGTCCCGTGGTATCCCGTCCTGGCTCAGTCTAGTGCCTTGGTGAGCTCATGGTCTGCATGTTGTTCGGGACTTTATTGACTATCAGTGACAGAAATTCAACCCAAGTCACTAAAGCAAAGAGAATAGTAATGATGCACTTAATTGCAAAAAACCAAAATCTATAGGCGAGCTGGTTTCAGGTACAACAGGATCCAGGAGCTCAAGTGATAATGTCTCTCTCTGCTCTGCTTTCCTCTGTGTGTTGGCGTCACTTTGTAGACACCCTCATGGAAGGCTGGTAGCAGCTCTAGGCTCTGTGGCAGGTTGTATGTTCTAAATTTGGCCGTACCAACATATGTTCCATCCCACATGCGCCTCTCAAATGTAATGTTGACAAAAGTCCATCAAGAGGCAGAATTTGACATTGAACGTCCTTCGTGACCATCTTAACCCATGAAAAATGGCAGAAGAGACAGTGCATAACTTCAGAGGCTGGGTCTTGAACGGCTGCCACCATCTGGGGACACTAGCTCTTGGAAGTCAGCAGCCATGCCTTGTCCTGACCCATGGAATTTCTAGTGTGGTCAGTACTTAGATCTACTACCTTTTGGGATGGTTGGTTGTGTGGCCATACAACTGTGATAGCATCTCTGACCCCTGAAGCTCAAAATCACAGACGGGGAAATAGGCCTTCACTCCCCTGACGGCCACTCACCAAAGTCTTCATAAAGATTCCAATGGATCCAGGCTGGGTATGGGTCATGTTCCTAACCCAATCACCGTGGCTGGAGGATAGAGTGCTCTGGCTGGCTGGGCTGGGTCACGAGACATTCCCGTCCTGAAGGACCTTGTCAGGACTACAGGGCATTGACTAGGGGTGATCATCCGGGGAAAGTGACCATTCATCAGATGGAGGGGAGGGGCAACGGTCAATGTCTACTATATAACAGAAGGGAACCCAAAAAACCCAGAATTATCCTCTGGAAGGCGGGCCCCTTGTAGGACAGGCACCCCCTGCCAGGTGAGTGTTCTAGGAACCCATGGGCATCTGTGGACCAGTTTGTGTGGTTGGGAGAGGCCACGTTTAGCTTCAGTAGATTTTTTGAGATTCAACATGTTTGCCCATTTCATGATGGGTGCTTGACGAGCACACCTACCCACACCATGCTGAGTGTTCAGCGGTTTTTACCCAAAACAGCATGAGCCCTGTGTCCCACCCTCCCTGTTAGCCCCATCTCTCCCTGAGCAACTTATTTTTTGTTTCCCTAGATGAAATAAGTCCTCAGCGGGAAAGGTTTTGCTGATGTGGAAGAGGTGAAACCAAAACACCAGAAGCACTAATTGGCATCGAAATGGATGAGTTCAAAAACTGTTTTGAGCAGTGGAGAAAGCATCTCGATAGGTGTATTGCGTTTAACGAAGAGTGCTTAGAAGGTGACTGAAGTTTAAACACGTAAGAATAAACACACGATTTGTATAAATAAATTCCAGCTTCGTTTGGGTCCTCCCTTGTAAGGGCAGGAGCTTACTATGATCGCTCCACTTATCAAGAAAACTTTTTATTTGTTAAAGTGCGGGTGATGGGTGATTTTGAGAGATTTGGAAATGGACCACAGAAAATAAGAGTCGTGGCACTTTTTCTTACTGTACAAGGGCAGTACTTGGAGAAAGCCGAAGCCCAAGATATCCAAGCAAGGAATTCTGGGGCTTCCCATATTTGTGTGAGGCACTGACATTCACCCGGGGCCGGTCTGTGCTCAGCCTCGTCTTGAGTGCGTTATAGACATCCTTGCTTGACGAGCTTGCAACGCTTGCTTGGAGGGCAGGATCAAGCCTCCCGCCCAGCCTCAGACACAGAAAGGGGTATCTTCATTGGGATTACATTCTGGCCTCTAGAACAAAGGCAAAGTAACAGTGACTTAAACAAGACAGAAATGTATTCTTTCTGATGAAATAGCCAAAAGATTAAGCCCAGCAACTCTGAGTGTTCTTTTCTATTTATCTTGTTGGTCTGCCAAGCCCACTGTGTGGTTTCTATCTTAAGACCTAAGATGGCTGCCCCAGCTCCGCCAGCCCAGAGTCTACATTCCAGCCTGGCACAGAGGGAAGAGGAAAGAAGGGCACCTCCGCTTCCCTGGAAGCACAAGGCCCAGAAGCCTAAGGCATGTCTTCTGCTTGCCCCCCTCCTTCTCCAGCCCCATTGGCCGGGTTGTATCACGTGGCCACATCGAGTTGCAAGGAAGCCTGGGAAATGTAGTTTTTAGATGGTGATGCGGAGCCCCACTGAAACTCAAGGGCTCTCATGCTCAAGAAAGAATGGGAGAGTGGATACTGGGTGAAAACTGGCAGACTCAGCCTGACACTCGAAGCTGGAGAGAGGCAGTGTGGGATGGTGGTTAAGAGCTCAGGCCCCGGAGTCCTCAAACGATCCTCCCTCCTCAGCCTCCCAAAGTCCTGGGATTATAGGCATGAGTCACTGTGCCCAGCTTATTTTATTGATTCTAAGATTCACATCTTAACAACTCTAAAATTGGAATACGTTTCAAGTAATGCCATGTTTAGTGGGCAGGTTTTTTTTTTCATTCTTTATGGTGTATAATAGAATGGTGTATCTTGCAACTAATGGTGTCTAATATTGAATGAGATGCAATTGTTGATAACATCATTCAGAGATTATGCATATTCTGTCTATTTTTATTTTTGTTTTTATTTTTTTTTTAGTTGGAGTCTCACTCTGTCGCCCAAACTGGAGTGCAGTGGCCGCTCCCGGCCCCGCAGCCTCGACCTGCTGGGCTCCGGCGATCCTTCCGCCTCAGCCTTCTGAGTAGCCGGAATTACAGGGGCGCGCTACCACGCCCGGCTGATTTTTTGATTTATTGTAGAGATGAGGTCTCGCCTGCCCAGGTGGGTCTCAAACCCGCAGGCTCAGGCAATCCACTCACCTCAGCCTCCCAAAGGCGCGGGATTACAGGCTGAGCCACCGAGCCCGGCTTGCATATTCTGTTTATTAACAACTTCACTAACAGATGGAATATAGAATGTTTGTATTCATTTGAATAGTTCCAGGACTGTGGTAAGAACTCCATCAATATCAGCCATTATTATTGACACGAAGTGCCCCCAGTGGGGAGAAGAACTGGCTCACTTTGCTGGTGCTGAAAGAACACCTGTAGGCAAGGCAGGTGAGCTCTTAACCACTGTTTCAGAGACAGGCAGGCCCTTTTTCCTTTTTTTTCTATCCTCTGTCGCCCAGGCTAGAGTGCAGTGGCACGATCCTAGTTCACCGCAGCCTTGACTTCCTGGGCTCAAGCGACCCTCCCGCCTCAGCCTCCTGAGTAACTGGGACCACAAGTGTGTGTTACCATGCCAGGCTAGTTACAAGAAAAAAAAATTTTTTTTGTAGAATTAGGGAGTCTCACTATGTTGCCCAGGTTGGCCTTGAACTCCTGGCCTCAAGTTAGCCTCTTGGCTCAGGCTTCCCAAAGTGCTGTGATTACAGGTGTGAGCTACAACGCTCAGCCAGGTTCTTTCTTTATTGTACACAGCACTCAGGTTTCTTTCTTTCTTTTTCTTTTAATTTTTTTTATTTTAGATGTGGGGTACAATTAGCACTCAGGTTTCTAAAGTCAGTGTTGCAGTTACCGCTGGATGGAGGGGCCAGTGTGGCAGCCGGGGACCAGCTCACTCACCCTCGAGGTTTTCCGCCATAAGCCTGGGACGTTTCCTTTGGCGACTGTGACAAATGACCACAAACTGGGTGGTTTAAAACAAATATTTATTCTCTCACGCCACTGGAGTCCAGAAGTCTGAAATCAAGTGTCAGCAGGGCCACACTTGGCATCTTCCTTGCCTCTTCCAGCTTTGGTGGCTCCTGGCAGGCCTCGGTTCACAGATGCATCGCTCTGGCCTCTGTTTCCATCCCACGTGCCTCTCTTGCCTCTTCCCATGAGGACACTCTCCTTGTATTTAAGGGCACTCCATTCCAGCGTGACCTCGTCTTCACAGATTACGCCTGCAAAGGCCCTGTTCCTGGGTTGACGTGTGTTTCTGAGGGCCGCTGCTCCTCTGCCTGGTCTGGGCGGACTGTTTTCCGCTTCCTCGTTTGTGCTTTTTCTCCCCACTCCCTGGCACATCTGCCAGTTCTGTAAGGCATCTCTGACACCATCCATTGTGAACAGTCTGTTCCACACAGATGGAAAGGGCGGGGCCCAGCCAGAACGTTCTGCGTTCTGCGGGCTGCTGCTAGATGATTATAAGTGAGAGAGGGGACGAGGGGAAGATAGCCGGGAGAAATAATTAACAGAAAGGAATGTCATGCCTCACACAGCATTTGTTACCAGAGCCTTGCTCGCAGCTCTGTTTACTTTTTATTTTTTTTTCCTTTTGGTAAGAAAAACAAAAGGAGAAACATTCCGGTTAAGGGCTGAACTTCTTAACACAGAAAGATGGCCCAGGAAGGAGTTGAGTTTGAGGTGGGGTCTCTGCTCTTCTCTTTGTTAAGGCGAAAAGGAAATAAACATCATCACTGAGTGTTACAGGTGAGATCGTTCTACCGGGGGACAGAAGGAAGCCTTCAAAGAGCCAACAGGGGCAATGACATTTAACCAGCCTCTGGGTCCACGAGGGTCACGGTGGTGCAGCGAGGCTCTGGGGACATTTTACAAGGCACCATGTGTTTGGTTTTAGTAGAATTATGGAAAAAAGTTTTATAAGGTCAGGTTTAATTACTTAAATGCTGGAAGGGATCTGAAGAAGTCATGTAACTCAGTGTTTCCCAGAGCCGTATCAGCCTTAATACCTTTTTTTTTTGAGTAACAAATATTTTGTAATAGGTATCTCTTATTATTCTGAAATGAAATTATAGAAAACATAACCCACCTACACACCAATTACAAAAAGAAAGAAAAATCAATGTAATGTCCTGAGTGTAACATAAGAAAATGTAAAAAAAAAGGAAAGTCAATTATGATAAAACAATGGGTACTGGAAAAGGTAAATGTTCGTGTCTGACCACACTAGATGCCACGGTGAAGTGGCCCAAAACTTGTATACCTGTGCGGACAGTCAGGTAATATGACGGCTGCGGGTGCTGGTGGATACAGGCATGTCATACGGGCGCCCAAAGACCGTGAAGGTGTCACTCTGGTGGTGTCATTTTCCAAAATGCTGAACGACTCTTTAAAAAGTTCCAAACAGACAGAGGAACCATCTCCCCTCGATCATACAGTGGCTGATCCCTAGAATACCTGAGGTATGTGACAGCTAGGTGAGAAGACCAGACACATACCAGAATTTGAATATATATATTTGAGTTGGGGGTCTCATTCTGTTGCCCAGGCTGGAGTACAGTGGTGCGATCACAGCACACCACAGCCTCAACCCCCTAGGCTCAAGAGATCCTTCTGCCTCAGTCTCCCAAGCAGCTGGGACTACAGGTGCATACCGCCATACCTGGCGAACTTTTTCATTTTTTTGTAGATATGAGGTCTTGCAAAGTTGCCCAGGCTGGTCTCCAATTCCCAGGATCAAGCAATCCTCCCACCTTGGCCTCCCAAAGTGCTGGGATTACAGGTGTGAGCCACCATGCTCAGTGGGATCCATAGTTCACAAGAGAATTTTCCACTTCAATGAGGGAGGGGGAGGTCTTTATTTTGGGGGAATTTCCATTTATTCTACCCCTTTAAGCTTCCAGAATGCCCCCTAGGGGACAGCACCACCCCTGTGGAGGACCACTGGTCACTGTCTGGTCACTTTTTAAGGTCAACAAGTGCGACAGGGCAGGGATGTGGGGGTAGTGGCACAACACAGTCCACACAACCGTGTGGTGGCAGAACTGAGCGTCCTGGTGAGACAGTGATGGGCCAGGGTGCCTTCAGTTTAGGGCTCTCTCCCTGCCAACACTCAGTCCCTTCTGCTACTGCTGAGGGAGGGTGGAGCTGGAAAACCTGGAAGCTTCTGGACCAAGAAGCTCGTGAGCTGCCATGCCACCCAGGCTAGCATCCTGGAAGGAGGAAGTCTAGTGCCCTCGACCTCACTTTACTACAGTCGAGTGTTAGAATGGTGCTTTAGAATTAGGTGGGCATGGGGCCAAGTCTCAGCTCTTCTATCAACCGGCTGCGGGTTCTTAGGCAAATCGTCAGATTTCTCTCTGAGTCTCAGTTTTCTTCTCTATAAAATGGGGTTAATAATATTCCCCAGGCTGGGCACGGTGGCTCACGCCTATAATCCCAGCACTTTGGGAGGCCGAGACAAGAGGATTACCTGAGCCCAGGAGTTTGAGACCAGCCCGGGCAACTTGGTGGGACCTCGTCTCTATAATAAATCGAGAAAAATTAGCTGGGCGTGGTGGCGTGCACCTGTGTTTCCAGCTACTGGAAAGTTGAGGTGGAAAGATTGCTTGAGCCCAACAAGTAGAGGCTCCATGGCCGTGAACGTGCCACCACACTACAGCCTGGGCGACAGAGTGAGACTCTGACTAAAAAATAAAATAATAATTATTATTATTATTATTGTTATTATAATATTCCCTGTCTGGGCACAGTGGCTCACACCTATAATCCTAGCACTTTGGGAGACCAAGGTGGGAGGATTGCTTGAAGCCAAGAGTTCGAGACCAGCCTGGGCAGCATAGCGAGACTTCGTCTCTACAATAAAAAGAAAACTAAAAAGATCCCAGCTACTCAGGAGACTGAGGCAGAAGGATCACCAGAGCCCAGGGTGTTGAGGCTGTGGTGAGCCATGACCGTGCCACTGCACTCCAGCCCGGATCACAGAGCGAGATCCTGACTCAGATAAATAAATAAATAATAGTAATAATAATAATCCCCAATTACAGGGAGATTGAAAGTACTTAGTGCAAAAGATGCACGTTGAAAGGACATGACGTAGAGTCAACATACCCAATGAGCAATTATTTTGACACTTCCTAGTTTGGTCATATTTTCTAGCAGTTCCCTTCTCTTTACCTTCTAATCACTAGCCAAGGATAGAACCAGTTCCTAGAGGTAGCTATTGATAATTGTCTTACAAGCCCCTCTACAACTTGCTTTGTACTAACTAACTTTTTCATTCCAAGTATTTGCATAAGAAACAAGTTAACCTAACCAGCCCTTCATGACCTTGGTGACACAGACCCCATCACCATGACAGCAGTCATGTGACTAGCCCACCCATCTGCCTGCTGTCTATCACCGGACATCAGTACCTGTGCTTACCTGTCACCTTCATGATGATGTGGAACAGACCACCACCCAGTCACCTTAGTGATCTGCCCCATCAAAGGGAAGGTTTAAAAGCATCCAACCTCAGCCGGGCTCAGTGGCTCAGCCTGTAATCCCGCACCTTTGGGAGGCTGAGGTGAGTGGATTGCCTAAGCCCACGGGTTCGAGACCCGCCTGGGCAGCGAGATCTCATCTCTACAATAAATCAAAAAATCAGCTGGGCATGGTAGCGCATGCCTGTAATTCCAGCTACTCGGAAGGCTGAGGTGGAAGGATCGCCGGAGCCCGGCAGGTCGAGGCTGCCGTGGCTGGGAGCGGCCACTGCACTCCAGTCTGGGCGACAGAGTGAGACTCCAACTCAAAAAAAAAAAAAAAAAGCATCCAACCTCAAGCAACCATTGGGCATTGCTCTGCTAAACTCTAGTCTGACCATGTGGCTCTTTGAGCTATGGCCACCATGGTTCCTAGCTTTAGCCCCCTCGCTTGCCTTGGGGAGGTGACTCTCCTCTCTCTCTCTCTCTTTCTCTCTCTCTCTCTCTCTAATTTACTTTCTTTTTCTTTTCTTTTCTTTTTATTTTTGAGTCAGAGTCTCACTCTGTCACCCAGGCTGGAGTGCAGTGGCATGCTCACAGTCACCACGGCATTGACCTGCTAGGCTCAGGCAATCCTTCCGCCTCAACCTTCCAAGCAGAGATGAGATCTCGCCATGTTGCCCAGGCTGGTCTCGAACATGTGGGCTCAGGCAATTCTCTCAACTTGGCCCTCCCAAAGTGCTGGGATTATAGGCATGAACCACCACACCTGGCCTCTAATTTACTTTCTAGATAAACTATATTTTCCAATCCAACTTCTGTGCAATTATTTGCATCTTAAACTGAACCCGACCCCCCCCACCCCTGTCTGCCTTACATTTCGGAGGCCCCACTGGGATTGTGACCTAACACATGTAAAAAACTTCTTCGGCGCAGAACCTGGGGACATGTAAGACCTGCACAGGGAACCCAAGAAATTGACAGCAAAGCATCAGCCTCGGGTAGGTGTAACAAAGAAACTCCCCCACCTTTTTTTTTTGAGTTGGAGTCTCACTCTGTCACCCAGACTGGAGTGCAGCGGCCGCTCCCGGCCACCGCAGCCTCAACCTGCTGGGCTCCGGCAATCTTTCCGCCTCGGCCTTCCAAGTAGCTGGAACTACAGGCGCGCGCTACCACGCCCGGCTGATTTTTTTGATTTATTGTAGAGATGAGGTCTCGCCAAGTTGCCCAGGCAGGTCTCGAACCCGCCGGCTCAGGCAATCCACTCACCTCAGCCTCCCAAAGCGCTGGGATTACAGGCTGAGCCACCGAGCCCGGCTAGGAAAACCCTTTCTTGGGGGAACCATCCAATTGGGCTGTTTTTGTGACGACGCAACAGCCCAACATACATCCGCACAGCTGTGCCCCTAGCACCCCACAAGGCAGCCTCATTCCTCGTAGCAGCCATCCCCACTCCTCCTCCCTCCAGCCCCTGCAACCACAAACCCACCTACTGTCTCTGGATTCGCCCCTGTGAAGATTCCAGGCGCTGTGAAGACACATGTCGATGGACGGATCATGTCACCCATGGTCCTCTGTGCTTGACGCCATCACTCAGTGGAACGACTTTGAGGCTCCTCCACTTGGGAGCACGTGTCTGTGGCTCACTCCTGCCTGTGGTGGAGGAGTCCTCCATTGAGTGGATGCACCACGTCTTGAGTATCCATTCCTCCATGCATAGATTTTGCTGTCTCCTACTTTTTAGCTATTGAGAATCATGCTCCATGTTTTTGTTTTGTTTTTTTCCTGTCAGGGCCTCACTTTGTCGCCCAGGCTGAAGGGCAGTGGCACGGTCACGGTGATCACAGTGCACCGCAGCCTCAACTCCTGAGTAGCTGGGTCTCCCACCTCAGCCTCCCAAGTAGCTGGGACTACAGCACTCGCCAACACACTTGGCTCATTTTTAAAATTTTTTGTGGAGATGAGATCTCGCGATGGTGCCTAGGGTCGTCTTGAACTCCTGGGCTCAAGCAACCCTCTTGCTTCGGCCCCCTAAAGTGCTGGGATGACAGGCGTGAGCCATTTCACCCGGTCACACTCCATTTCTAAGTGCTGAGCACCCCCAGCACGTCGTGGGTGCTGAAGGAGAGAGAGCTGGATCTACTCTGAATCTGCCTTTGCTTGGGTGAAAGGACACAGGCTTCGGAAGGAGACAGATGTGTTTTGGATGATTCCAACTCCATGTAAATCACCTGTGCCTCAACCTTTCTGAAGCCCAGCCTCCTTGTATAACACACGGATGGCTGTGAGGCGTCAAGCCAACATCTGTACGTGACCAGCACCTAGTCGGCAATCAACAAGCGTTTCTCATTCATCTCAGGTCAGCCCCATTTTGGCCTGAATCGTCACACTCCTGCCCAAGCCGGGCATCCCCTTCCCTCCAGCGCAAATGCACGGAGCCCAGTGGGTCTGGCCAGGACTGCATGGGGCAGACTCGTCGCGCTCATGGGAGCCGAACATTCACTTCTCTCCCCTACTCTGCGTTCAGTGCTGTCACACTGGCAGCTTGGAATCAGCCAAAGTGGGAGTATTTACACCCTGAAAATCAGCGTCTCCAGATAAGGGCTCACCCCCTGACCCCCACCCCAAGAGTCAGTTGTTAAACATTGACCAGCCGGGCTTGGTGGCTCAGCCTGTAATCCCGCGCCTTTGGGAGGCTGAGGTGAGTGGATTGCCTGAGCCCGCGGGTTCCAGACGCGCCTGGGCAGCGAGACCTCATCTCTACAATGAATCAAAAAATCAGCCGGGCGTGGTAGCGCATGCCTGTAATTCTGGCTACTCGGAAGGCTGAGGCGGAAGGATCGCCGGAGCCCAGCAGGTCGAGGCTGCGGTGGCCGGAAGCGGCCACTGCACTCCAGTCTGGATGACAGAGTGAGACTCCAACTCAAAAACAAAAACAAAAACATTTACCAACACACCACAGGATCTAGTAATTTCTGTCCAGCAGGCCTGGTGGCAACAGGCCAGAGATCAGGAGAGGGTGAAGCAGGACCATCGGGGTTGGAACCGAAGATGCTGGAGCAAACGCTTAGTTTTCTGCCCACCGGCCCTCCCTTAGTTCTGAGTGGCCAGCCCACCACCCCCTAGAGCATCTAAAAGTCAGCTGGGCATTGTGGCTCATGCCTGTCATCCTATCACTTAGGGAGGTGGAGACAAGAGGATTGCCTGAGCCCACGGGTTCGAGGCCAGTCTGGGCAACTTGACGAGACCTAATCTTTACAATAAATTAAAAATTAGCTGAGCGTGGTGGCACATGCCTACTTGGAAGGTTGGCAGGGAGTCTGCTAGGTGGAGTATGGGATGGGAGGCTTCCAGGGAAAGCTCTCCTCCCTAGTGAAAGTGTTGCAAAGATGAATTATCTCCTCTTATTGAACTTTTTTTGTTCATACAGTGACTCCTGAAGCTGCAGCAGCCAGCGTGTGGCCGTGTGGAGAGAAACCCAAGAAGCAGACTGATGTGCTGGGCGTGAGAGGGCAGACAGACCTTGGGTTCTCAGTGGCACCATGCTAATGAACCAGCTGTGGAACTGCTTACATGAAACAGTTCTTTAAGCCATTGTCAGCCAAATGAAGTCCAACTAATCAGACAGATGCCACCATAGGCTGAGATTGTGGTTCCAAAGATAATTTTTTTAAAAAAGGATTGTAAAGAGTAAACTCAGAGATGAGCTCAAGATTAGAAGGCAGGAGCAGGCCCTGTGTGAGACCAGGCAAGGGTGCTTTCAATTCAGGGAGTGGCAGGGAAACAGAAAAATTATTGGAAAAAGAATAATCTACCAATACTGACTCAAAAAGAAAAAGAAAGCCTGACTAGTCCTATTGCCATAAATGAAGTTGGACACTAGTTTAAAATCATCCTACAAAGAAGACACCAGGCCTGGTGAGTTTTACAGATAAGTTCTATCAAACGTTTAATATCTATCTAATAGTCTTACACAAACTCTTCCAAAGAACAGAAGAAGAGGTAAAGTTACAGGTCAAAATAATCCATGAAAACAGATGTAAAAATCCAACACAAAAAGTGGACAAACTCAACCTTTGATATATAAAAAAGTCATATATCATGACAAATATATCTTCTTCCCAGGAATGTATGGGTGATTTACCACTACAGAGTCTATCAATGACATTCATCACGCCAACAGATTAAAGGAGAAGAACCTATGCGGAGAATCTTCAATCACATCGGTAAAATTTCTTTTGCCAAATGAGGTGAATTACTTAGCAAGGTAGAGATACTCACAGATTTTGAGGGTTCAGACATGAACATCTTTGGGGGCTGTTTTTCTGCCTATTGGAGACCCTCATCTGTTTCTTCTAATCCAGTAACCTCCAGATTGTTTTGAAGATATTACGCCATGAGTTAAATGAGAGAGAAAGAGAGAGAGAGAGAGAGAGAGAGAGAGAGAGAGAGAGAGACTAAGCCTGGACCCCATGGCCCAACTACCTGAACCCGAATCCCAGTCCCCTACCTCCTGACAGCCCTCTTTCCTCATCTGCACAATGGGGGTGTCTCATTCCCCCAGCCATCACAAAATACCAGAGACTGGGTCGTTTACGTATTTATTTATTTTGAGTTGGAGTCTCACTCTGTCTCCCAGGCTGGAGTACAGTGGCACGCTCACAGCCACTTCAGCCTTGACTTGCCGTGCTCAGGTGATCCTTCCGCCCCAGCCTTCCAAGTAGCGGGAACTACAGGCACACACCACCATGCCGGGCTAATTTTTTTTTTTTCTGAGTTGGAGTCTCACTCTCTCACCCCTACTGGAGTGCAGTGGCCGTTCCCGGCCACCGCAGCCTCGACCTACTGGGCTCTGGCGATCCTTCCGCCTCAGCCTTCTAAGTAGCCGGAATTACAGGCATGTGCTACAACACCCAGCTGATTTTTTGATTTATTGTAGAGATAAGGTCTCACTGCCCAGGCGGGTCTCGAACCCGTGGGCTCAGGCAATCCACTCACCTCAGCCTCCCAAAGTGCTGGGATTACAGGCTGAGCCACCGAGCCCGGCTTTTTTTTTTTTTTTTTTATTAATTGTAGAGTTGAAGTCTTGCCAAGTGACCAGGCTGGTCTCAAACCCATGGGTTCAGGTAATCCTCTCATCTTGGACTCTTAAAGTGCTGGGATTACAGGCGTGAGCCACCATGCCTGGATGCAGATGAGACTGGGTAGTTTAAACCTCACAGTTGGGAGGATTGAAAGTTCAAGTCTGCACACTGGGCTCTGATGAGGGCTCTCCTCTTGGCCTCCCGAAGGCTGCCTCCTCCTGTGTCCTCACAAGAAGCAGAGAGAGAGAGGGAGAGAGGGAATCAGGTGTCCCCCTCATCAAAGCTTACTCACTCCCCCAGGGCCTACCCTCATCACCTCAGCTAACTCTCATTACCTCTTTTTTTTTTTTTTTTGAGTCGGAGTCTCACTCGGTCGCCCAGACTGGAGTGCAGCGGCCACTCCCGGCCACCGCAGCCTCGCCTGCTGGGCTCCAGCGATCCTTCCGCCTCAGCCTTCCGAGTAGCCGGAATTACAGGCACGCGCTACCACGCCCGGCTGATTTTTTGATTTATTGTAGAGACAAGGGCTCGCTGCCCAGGCGGGTCTCGAACCCGTGGGCTCAGGCAATCCACTCACCTCAGCCTCCCAAAGGCGCGGGATGACAGGCTGAGCCACCGAGCCCGGCTTCTCATTACCTCTTTACCTTGACATTGCCACACTGCTCGTGAGAGTGCCCCAGTATAGGAATCTTTGGGGCTTGCAATTTAGTCTATAGCAGAAGCTGATAATATCTCCCTGAGTCGCAGGGGGTAAATGAGTGAATATTTTTTTAAAAAATGAAAACAGGCCTGAGGCACGGAGGCAGTGTAAGGGTTGGCTATTATTATTATTATGTGATGTGTTATAAAACAAACATCTGTCTTCTGCTGCTGATGTCTCATGCATGTCATAAAACATCAAAAGGGCCAGACACGGGTGGCTCATGTCTGTCCTCCCAGTGTTTTGGGAGCCAGAGGCAAGAGGACTGTCTGAGTCCAGGGATTTAAGACCAACCTGGGCAACTTGGTAAGACCTTGTCTCTACAAGCCAAAAAATTAGCCAGGCATGGTGGTGCACACCTGTGGTTTCAGCTACTTGGAAGGCTGAAGCATAAGGATTGCCTGAGCCCAGCAGGTTGAGGCTGCAGTGGCTATGAGCGTGCCACTGCACTCCAGCCGGGGAGACAGAGAGACTCCAAATCAAAAACAAAATGAAACAAAACAAAAAATATCAAAAGGGAATATGTCAAAGGATGAGATACGCTGAAGGATATTGGAGGGATGACACCTTCTTCCCATATTCCAGCTGACTGTCCTGTACATCTCTTGGGGTACAGCGACCCCACTACTTTAGCCCAGGGGTTCCCCGACATTAGCATGCACCCCAGTCACTTGCCTCACTCTTAAAATGCAGTTTCCTGAGCCCCATTCCAGGCTAATAAAATGAGCCCTTCTGATGGTGGAGCCCAATGTGTGCATTAAATATATATATATTTCTAGCCAAGCGTGGTGGCTCATGCCTATAATCCCAACACTTTGGGAGGCCAAGGAGGGAGAATTGCTTGAGTTCAGAAGCTCAAGGCCAGCCTAAGCAACATAGCAAGATCCTTCCTCTACAGGGAAAAAAAAATTAGTTGGGTGTGGTGGTGTGTGTCTGTAGTCCTACCTACTTGGGAGGCTGAAGTGGGAGGATCACCTGAGTCCAGGAGGTCAAGGCTTTGGTGGGCCATGATTGTGCCACTGCACTCCAGCCTGGGTGACAGAGTGAGATGCTGACTCAAAACAAACAAAAAAAAGTTAAAAATATACCGTAGATATACATATAGATGTGTTTGAGAAACCCTGTTTTCATCAACTGTGGGAAACCCTGAGACTCACTCACTCACAACCACTGACCACAAACGCTTCCAGTCAAAGTCATTTCCACCTGCCTGAGTCTGCAACTCCAACCAATGAACATTGAGTCCTCATACAGACAAGGTCAGCATTGCCAAGCCCATGACCAAATGACCAGGCAATCCTACAACTCCTTGCAATGAAATTCTTCTTTCCAAGATGTCTGAAAAGGGAATGCTTTCTTTCTCTTCTCTTCTCTTCTCTTCTCTTCTCTTCTCTTCTCTTCTCTTCTCTTCTCTTCTCTTCTCTAAGTTGGAGTCTCACTGTCGCCCAGGCTGGAGTGCAGTGGTACGGTCACACCCACCAAAACCTTGACCTGCTGGGCTCAGGCAATCTTTCCGCCTCAGCCTTCCAAGTAGCTGGAACTACAGGTGTGTACCACTACACCTAGCAAATTTTTTGATTTATTTTGTAGAGATGTGATCTTGCCATGTTGCCCAGGCTGGTCTCGAATCCAGGGGCTCAGGCAATCCTCTCACCTCCACCTCCCAAAGTGCTGGGATTGCAGGCATAAGTCACCTTTGCCCAACTGAGAATGCATTCTGGTCGTGGCTTCTAGGGACACTTGACACCTGACCTTCACCACTGGTGTGGAATCTCCATGAAAGAGACAGCCACACCCACCTACCCAGGCTGAGACAGCGGTTCTCCGGGCCGGTGTATAAGGCCTAGATTCATTTCATAAATGTGAGAAGCACAGTTCCAATTCCCTTTGACTCTTTTTTTCTTCCTTTTCCATCTGCCAGCGTGGTGGACTCTCACGTGGCCGAGGTGGGCGCAGCTGCTCCTGAGAGCTGCTCCTGGCTCTCGCCAGCCCTCCTGCTTTGCCCTTTCCCCCCAGGAGACATTCCTCATAGTCCAAGGGTCAACTCAGAAACCCAGATAAGCACTCGCTGGAAGGCCTGGGGAGTGTTTGTTTTGTGTTTTCTCAACCTTTGTGGGTCTCCAGATTCCAGCCACACGGGGGCCCGCGCCCTCTGCTCTTGCAGCAACGCACCCCCGAGAGCCGGCTCTGGAGGCTTTAGGGTTAGAATAACTGAAAACCATGCTCTGAGCAGTTTGCCTGGCGTGCCTGATTGCTCAGGTTGTGAGCAGGGGGCCAGAGGCCGTTTTCAAGGCAGAACACCCAGGGCAGACTCCCCAAAGCCTTTCTTGCGTGTGTTGTATTTGATCCTGGCAACAACCCGGTGAGATCGCTTCATTATGGGTCCATTTGACAGACAGCAAAGTGGTGTCCCAGAGAGGCCAAGGGACTTGCCACCACTGGGACATGGTGGAGCCAGATGCGGACAGGGACCTGCCTCCCATTCCCCCCATCTTACTGTCTCCTTTCTGCCTCTTTCCTTTCTCTCCAAACCTCCATTCATCTATATATATATATATATTTTTTTTAATTTAATTAATTTTTGCGTTGGAATCTCACTCTGTCACCCAGGCTAGAGTGCGGTGGCACACTCCCAGCCACCACAGCCTTGACCTGCAGGACTCAGGTGATCCTTCTGCCTCAGCCTTCCAATTAGCCGGAACTACAGGCACACACCACCACACCCAGCTTATTTTTTGATTGTAAAGATGAGGTCTCGCCAAGTTGCCCAGGCTGGTCTCGACCCTGCGGGCTCAGGCAATCCTCTCACCTCAGCCTCCCAGAGTGCTGGGATTATAGGTATGAGCCACCGTGCCCGGCCAAAAAATTTATTTTTTTAGAGATGGGATCTATGTTGCCCAGGCTGGACTCAAACTCTTGGGCTTAAGTGCTCCTCCTTCTTCAGCCTTCCAAGTAGCTGGGACTACAGGCATGTCACACCAAATACAGCTCATCTATTTTAAATTGAAACATTAACACATGCAAATATGAAACAATAGCCAAAATGACCAAACAGCACGGAAAAGGATGTCATGAAAAGTTAGTCTTGCTGGGCGTGGTGATTCATGTCTGTTGTCACAGTACTTTGGGAGGCAGAGGCGAGAGGATTGCCTGAGCTCAGAGGTTCAAGATCAGTCTGGGCAACTTGGCAAGACCTTGTCTCTACAATAAATCAAAAAATTAGCTGGGCATGGTGGCGTGTGCCTGTAGTTCCAGCTACTTGGAAGGCTGAGGTGGAAGGATCACCTGAGCCCAAAGATCAAGGCTGCAGTGGCTGTGAATGTGCCATTGCACTCTAGCCTGGGCCACAGAGTGAGACTCTGACTCAAAAAAAAAAAGAGAGAAAAGTTAGCCTCCTTCTGCACCACATCTCTAGAGTATCAGACTTGCCTTCCTAGCTTTGTCCGTACACACATGCCCATGTACATGTGTGTATGCACATACAGAAGTGGACATGTGACCCATTCCATGGCTCCTACTGTAGAAACAGCAGACGCCCCTGCATGGTGCCCCTTGTTCTTTCTCCCCGTCTACTCCAGGAGGCCATTCTGCATTTGTGAGAGTGAAACCACACTCCCTTGTGCTGTGCGTGTCGAGTTCTGGGTGTACAGCCTCCAGTCCCCTCCTGTACCCCCTGCACCCGTCCCCTCCTCCAGACTGACATGCGAGTCTGTTCTCAGCCTTTGCTGAAATAAGCAAGTGGCATGGATAGCTGTGCTCCACCCCTCGACACCTATGGCCAGGCAGAATGCATCCTTAGAGGTGGGATGGTGGTGCCGAGGGCTGGGGTCAAGTTGCTGTCCGGAGAGGCTGCACCCACTCACGCTCCTTCCCGCCAAGCTTCAGGGCCACACCCACGCTCCCAATGCCATCCAGTCCCAAGAGCCCTTCCAGGCTGACCAGGGAGCTTGCACACATCAGAGACAGCAAAGGCCTTGGCTCTCTTCAATTTTCTAATGGCTTCACCACCAGCACCTGCCTCCTCAGCCCCCTGGTTTGGGGAATGTGATCCCTTCCCTGGAAAACTGCTAGAAAAAGAAACACAAAAGCAGACACACTGAGTAGGGCATCCTTAACACACAGACCCCGGAGGTCAGAGGGACTAGAATCCGAATCCTCAGACCCCACCTTCCACCCCACCAGGGCCGTCTAGTGAAGCCGAGATCCTGACAGGGGCAATCAGCTTCTACCCCTCTGAACTTCCCTTGGTCCCTAAACCACCAGAAAGCATTTTTTAACCCCTCACCCCTCGCCCAAGCTTTCCCTGGCTGAGGGTGGCCGACTTGGGTCACACATTTCTGAGACACAGTCAAAATGGAACCTCCCAAGCTTCCCAGGAGGCTGTGACCTCACGGCCCCAGGCCTGGCGTGGCCTGGTGTGCTCCCTCCTGGGGCCGTCAAGAACCACCCCGTGGAGCCCCCCTCCGTTCACCTCTCCACAACTGGTCTAGAAATTATTTATAGACCCAAACTCCACAGACACCATTGTGTCTGCCGTTGCCATGGCAACATGGAAGTGGCGCGAACACCCGGCTTCCAGGGCCAGTGGAGGCTGGTGGAGACCGATCGATTTTCAGCCGGAAGCCCCCGACTCACATGTGCCGTCAGATGCCCCAGGAGCAGGAGCCAGCTTCCGATCGCATTTCCAGCAGAGCTGGCTCATGTCCCAGAAAATGGCACCACCAGTGTGTGGAGCCTGGTTAGTCGTTCAGTGTTGAAAACCTCTTGATGAAATCAGGAGAACAGCCTTGCCAACCCTGGGGGTGCAACCTCACCCAGGAACCTCCTGGGAATACGGAGTCCAGTTCCTCACCACAGAGCAGCTCAGTGGATTCCCGGACAGAGGGTGGGGCCTGGGAATCTGCATTTCAGGGTTTGAATCTGCTGAAATCACAGGACAGGATAGCCCGAACATCAGACACTAGGATGTGTACCACCCTGGCGCCCGAGTTCCTGCTGCCATGGGTGCCTTGTCCTTCCTTCTCCTTCTCTTTATAGAGAGGCCAGCAGACACGACATGCCGGATGGGCGCATCTTCACCCCGCAATGTAGAGCACCACGCCATTCCCTTCCCCTCGCTTTTCTCACCTAATACGCGATTCTAAAGTCTCCCAGACCAGCAGCCTCTTCATTTTTATGCCGTCTACCAGCTGCCCAGGGTGGGACTACCCATGGGGCCAGCGGGGGAACCTGCTTCCATTCCCAGATCTTCACCCTAGAGAAGGTGTCCAGGTGCAGACCCTGAGAGGATCGGGTGTTTTCCAGGGCTCACTAAGAAAGGGCTGTGTGGGGTGAGGGTCAGGGAGGGGAAGGCCCCAGACAAGAAGAGAAGGTGCAGACAGGGCGCTGTTTAGGCACAGAATCTGCGGCCCAAGGCGCTGGGGAGGGGAGGTAGGCCTGACCCCGCAGGAAGCTCTGGGATAGAAGGGGCACCCCAGCCCACAGAAAGCTCAGGAATACAAGCCATGCTCGATGCCATAGAAAGTTATGGAACATAAGGCATGCCCAACTCACAAGGAGCTCTAGAATACAAAGCATGCCTGATTCTGCAGAACATTCTGGAACATAAGGCATGCCCGACTCACAAGGAGCTCTAGAATACAAGGCATGCCCAACCTTGCAGGGAGCTCTGGGATACAATGTTTCCCAACCCGGTGGTGAGTGCTAGAATTTAAGTAAGCCTAATTGCACAACGGGTTCTGCATACAATTGCGTCTACAGGGCAACTGAGGAGGGTGAGTGATGCCCTGGTGAGAGACGGGGGAGCTGGGGCTTGAGACCCTCACCCTGAAGCCCCCTGCCCTTGGTTACGAGCTGCCAGGGGAGATGTGCATTCCAGGTGGGAGAAACAGACACCCCTGCATCCTCAGGCCACCTGGTGGCCGGGGGTTCTGCCTTGCAGTAGAGTCCTTGCCTCCCCTCCAGCCTTCTGCGCAGTGAGAACCACCGTGGAGATCAAGCATCAAGTCTGATCTCTCTGTGTACGTATTCAGCACAAGTGTTTATCGATGATAAAATGCGATGTATTCCCAGCGTCTGCTCTGCAAAGCTGAAGGTCCTTCAGAGAAGCAGAGTCCTTGCAGGAGCTGTGTTAGCCTCCTGATCTGAGGCCTCCCCATGGCCTCCGCGGTCACTTTCTGTCGCTTCCCACACAGGGCAGCCGCATGTGGCCCACAAGTCATCCTGAAATCAGAGGCTGCAACCCAGCTGGAGCCGCATCCTGTGGGAGCCCGAGCATGAGCCTGGATGAGTCTGTGCAGCAAGTTCCTTATAAGGATGGCCCACTCCTGGGGACGCCTGTCTGTACTGTGGCCACCCTCTTCTGCACTCCCAGCTCTGAGCTGTCTCCCAAGGGCAGGAAGGGGCCCTCGCTGCCTTCTCTCCTGGAGTCTGCAAGCCCATGAGGCAGGAGGGGATCGGCCAGTCCTTGGGGGTCTTTTCGCAAGTTAGAAAAAGGCCACCGCCCAGGTGTGAGCTTCTGTCCCCTCAAAAGGGCCTGTCAAACAGGAATCCCTGATGTGGCAGGAATGCAGGCCTTTTGGAGGCTATGACTGGACTAGTCCACGGATGGATTAATAGGTTGATGGACTAGTGAGAGTGGGCTAGGTATCACAGGAGGAGTTGGGCTATCATGGGGTGGGTGAGCTATCATGGGATGGATTACCTATCACTGAAGTGGGTTAGCTATCAAGGGATAGGCTAGCTATCACAGGGTGGGTTAGTTAACACAAGAATGGGTTAGTTATCATGGGATGGGTTATTATCACAGGAGTGGGTTAGTTATCATGGAGTGAGTTAGCTATCATAGGGTGGGTTAGCTATCACAGGTAGGTTAGCTATTATGTGTGGGTTAGCTATTATGGGGTGGGTTAGTTAGTTATCATGGGTTCATTAGCTACTACAAGGTGGGTTAGCTATCATGGGGATATCACAGGAATGGGTTGGCTTACCTATCACAGGGTGGGTGGGTTAGTTTTCACAGAGTGGGTTAGTTATCATGGGGTGGGTTAGCTATCACAGGGCGTGTTAGCTATCATGGAGTGGGTTAGCTATCATGGGGCAAGTTAGCTATCATGGGGTGGATTAGCTATCACAGGGGTGGGTTAGCTATCACAGGACTGGGTTGGCTATCATGGGGTGGGTTAGCTATCATGCGGGGGTTAGCTGTCACAGGTGCGTTAGCTATTAGGAGATGGGTTAGCTATCACGGAATGGGTTAGCTATCACAGGACTGGGTTAACTATCCTATCACGGAGTGGGTTAGCTATCACAGGACTGGGTTAACTATCTCAGGATGGGTTAGTTATCACAGGGTGGGTTAGCTCTCACTGGGTGGGTTAGCTGTGGTGGAATGGGTTAGTTATCATGGGGTAGGTTAACTATCACAGAGTGGATTAGTTATCATGGGGTTCATTAGCTATCATGAGATGGGTTAGCTATCATGGAAGTGGGTTAGTTAGCACAGGAATAGGTTAGCTAGCACAGGGTGGATTAGCTATCACAAGGTGGGTTAGTTATGGAGTGGGTTAGTTATCATGGGGTGGGTTAGTTAATACAAGAACGGGTTAGCTATCATGGGGTGGGCTACCTATCACTGGAGTGGGTTAGCTAACATGGGCTGGGTTAGCTACCTCGGGAGTGGGTTGGTTATCACGGAGTGGCTTGGCTATCTTGGAGTGGGTTAGTTATCACGAGGTGGGTTAGCTACCTCAGGGTGGGTTAGTTATCGTGGAGT
Organism: Cephalopachus bancanus; assembly: GCA_027257055.1. Taxonomy (NCBI): domain Eukaryota; kingdom Metazoa; phylum Chordata; class Mammalia; order Primates; family Tarsiidae; genus Cephalopachus; species Cephalopachus bancanus. Next base: position 3,248,477 of record JAPVLO010000155.1, read on the forward strand.
GAGTTAGCCATTATGGGAGTGGGTAAGTTATCATGGAGTGGATTAGCTATCATGGAGTGGGTTAGCTATTATGGAGGTTGGTTAGCTATTATGGGGTGGGTTTGTTATCTCAGAAGTGGATTAGTTATCATAGGAGTGGGTTAGCTATCACAGGGTGGGTTAGTTAATACAAGAATGGGTTAGTTATCATGGGGTGGGTTAGCTATCACAGGAGTGAGTTTGTTATCACAAGAATGGGTTAGTTATCATGGGGTGGGTTAGCTATTATGGAGGTTGGTTAGCTATCATGGGGTAGGTTTGTTATTTCAGAAATGGGTTAGATATGGGACTGGGTTAGCTATCACAGGGTGGGTTAGTTATCACAAGAATGGGTTAGTTATCATGGGATGGGTTACTATCACAGGAGTGCATTAGTTATCATGGAGTGGGTTAGCTATCATAGGGTGGGTTACCTATCATGGGGTGGATTAGCTATACAGGTGGGTTGGCTATCATGTGTGGGTTAGTTATCATGGGGTAGGTTAGCTATCATAGGGTGGGTTAGCTATCATGGGGTGGGTTAGCTATCATGGAGTTCGTTAGCTATCATGAGGAGGGTTAGCTATCATGGAGGTGGGTTAGTTATCACAGGAATGGGTTAGCTATCACAGGGTGGGTTACCTATCACAGGGTGGGTTAGTTATCACAGAGTGTGTTAGTTATCATGGGGTTCATTAGCTATCATGGGGTGGGTTACCTATCATTGGGTGGGTTAGCTATCACAGGACTGGGTTAGCTATCTGGTGGGTTAGCTCTCACAGAATGAGTTAGTTATGGTGAAGAGGACAAGTTATCATGAGGTAGGTTAGCTATCACGGGGTGGATTAGTTATCATGGAGTTTATTAGCTATCATGAGGTGAGTTAGCTATCATAGAGGTGGGTTAGTTATCACAGGAATGGGTTAGTTATCATGGAGTGGGTTAGCTATCACAGGACAGGGATAGCTATCATAGGATAGGTTAGCTATCATGCACGGGTTAGCTGTGGTGGAGTGGGTTAGTTATCATGGGGTAGACTAGCTATCACGGGGTAGATTAGCTATCATGAGGTAGACTAGCTAGGTGGGTTAGCTATGGTGGAGTGGGTTAGCCATCTTGGGAGTAGGAATGTGGTTCTATAAGAAGAGGAAGAGAGACTCGAGCCTGGTGCCCAATCTCTCATCATAGCATGCCCCGCCCTCACCATGGCATGCCCTACCCTCTCCATGGAACGCCCCGCCCTCACCATGGCACACCCCGCTCTCACCATGGCATGTCCAAGCTTCTTCCAGCCTCGGCAGATTCCCCAGCAGCACAAGGGCCCTCACCAGATGTAACCCTCAGCCTTGGCCTCTCAGTCTCCATAGCCATAAATTCTGTTTCTTTATAATTATCCAGTTTCAGTATTCAGTTACAAGCAGGAGAAATCAGTCCAAGAAAGCCCTCTTGGTGTGATCGGCTGAGTTTACAAAGGCACAGCCTTCTGCGTGGGGACTTTAAAAGGCGTCTCCTGATGACTCTGTCCATGTCCGGCCTCCTGTGCGCTGTCCAGGAAATGAGTTGGGTGCCCTGACAAAGAAAGTTAAAAAGTCCCACTGCCCTTAGGGGAGGGCTCCCACAGGACGCTACCCTGGGATGTGCCTGCCATACCCTAATACTGTGACCGTGAGTTGGGAAGGCCTATGTTCCAGGCCTGCCACTGCCATATGACCTGGGACAAGCCTCTCTGCCTTTCCTGGCCTCGATGTCCTTCTCTGTCCAGCAGAGCAGTAGAGTCCAGTGGTCATTGGCTTCAACACTGAAATAAATTTTTCCCTAGTGTTCCAAGAACACGTTTTACTGTTTTTCTCCCCCCCCCCTTTTCTGTTTTCTTTTTAAATTTTTAAAAATTTTCTCTTCCTGCAATTTGGATGAACTTAGAGTCTGTCATACTCAGTGATCTATCACGGAAACAAAGAACTGAGTACCTCATGTTCTCACTCATAAGCGGACCCTGAACAATTATAAGTATACTACAAGAAAGGGATTGGCAGTAGTGGGATACTGCCGGGGATGGGGGAGGGTACCTGATCTCAAACCAGGCAAAGAGGGAACCAAAGTAGGGCCCAAACTTTACCTGTACGATGACCATTTGTATACCTAACCCTGAATTGTATCCCCCATTTTTAAAGTAAAATAATTTTTTAAATGATTAAAAAAAAGATCTCTTCCAGCTGTTTCCCGTGTTCATGGTAAGAACGCCCCACCCACGGCTGTGAATGGTGCACGATGGCAGGCCCATGGGCGCGGGGTGCTCCACACACAGGCTTCTCTCACAATCCTCTCCACAAACCTGTGAGGGTGGACTTGGGGTCCTGGCTTCACGAACCAGGAAGTCTGGCTCAGAGTGGCGGAGGGACCTGTCCAGCTGCCCGAGTAGGGAACAGAGAGGTTAGGGCTCTGAGTCAGGAAGGTGGGACTTCAAAGTGCATGCCCTTCCTGCTCCGGTGCTATCTCCCGCTGGCCACTGTCCTCACTCCTGGTGGAATGTGACTTTCCAGCAGGCAGGCGGGTGGGGGGAGGAGGTCACCTCCTTTACCCTTGATGGCATGTGTGGGAAGACCTTAGTGGGCAGGGGCCTCGTGTCCATGCCCCCCACCCTCCTCTCTACCACCTCTTTCATCAGAGCTCGGGGTAGGGAAGGGACAGTCTGATGTCCTAGGCTGGCCCCAGCAGACCGACCACCACCTTCAGTCTTTGTGATGGCCCACCTTGAAGAGAACAGCAATTGGACCAAGACACACACGGCCACTGCTTGAGGCCAGGAGTTTGAGACCAGCCTGGACACCCTAGCAAGACCCCCATCTACACAAAAATGAAAAAATACAAAAATCAACCACAGCCAAAATTAACTGTCGCTGAAACCTGTGAGGACACTTGCTTGCCGGTCTTTCTTGCTTTTCTGGGGTGTCTCTGTCTGGGTGGAGGGGTTGGGGGTCTCTGCAGGAGGAAGGTGGCCCTCGGTCCATCGGTCAGTTCAGAGCAACCCGGGGGTCCTCTAGGGAGGTGCCAGCTGTGAGGCATGGGTGGGAGGGGACCCTGGGAGACACTGCAGGCCGAAGGTGAGCTGGCAGTGCTGACACCTGGGATGGCGTGTGTGCTCTCAGCTGCCGCTAATGCAACCTTTAGGGGAGGGACACGTTGGCCGAGGCAGCCCTGGGATAGGGTCCAGGGGAGGAAACACTGGCCTCGTTCTGCTCCTTCAAGCTGATTTTGTGCCAAGGCGCTCACAGCAGCCAGAGGCGGAAGAGCAACCATGTTGATTCTGTTTGTTTATTTTTAGTTGGGGTCTCGCTCTTTCCCCCAGGCAGGAGTGCAGTGGTGCAATCATAGCTCAATGAAGCTTTGACCTCCTGGACTCAGGCACGATAGCTTGGACTACAGGCATGTGCCACTACCCCTGACTAATTTTTTTGTTTTTTTGTAGAGACGAGTTCTCATAGTTATGTTGCCCAGGCTGGTCTTGAACTCCTGGGCTCAAGCAATCCTCCTGCCTTGGCCTCCCAAACTGTTGGGATTACAGGCGTATGCCACTGCGCCCAGCTAAAACTTCTCTTCAAAAGCAATTTAATAAATAAAGCAAAAACACAAGTCACAGATGAGAAGTTACCTGCAAGATAATGGATCCAGGATAAGTGTCCAGGCGACATAGAGACCTTCTGAGATGCTACCAGTAAAGATAAGCAGGAAAGGAGGAGTCAGGCGGAGGGTGCCAACAGGCCACCAGAAGAAGAGAGCATGTGCCCGGAGGAGAGCCCTGCAGAAGGGGCCCGGCTGGTGGTGAGGGACATGCACATCAAAGGCCCCAGGTGATACCTTCCAGACCCCAGAGACTGGCAACGCTTGGAAGTCCTGGCCACTGCACAGGGCAGCGAGGAGCAGGAGAGACAGGGCCGCGTGCTCAGCTGGGGAGGCTGTGCAGAGTTCAGCAGAGCAGAGGTCATGCAGCATCCAACAGGGGGGAGGTCGTGTGCACCTACGACCCGGCGTCCCTTCAAGCAGGAGCTTCCAGGGTACATGGCAGTGTGGCTCATGTCAGTGGGCGACCTGGAAATGCCCATCCACTGAAAATCAATACATTACGCCAAGGTGGACACCGGAACCAGAAGGCGAGTGAGCACTGTCTACATCTCCAAAACATGGCATCGAGTCAGAATATGCCGAATATGATCGCAGCAGAGTTGGAAGATGCCCAGGAAAGGTGGGCGGAGCTTCCCATGGAGCCAGGGACGTCCCTCCTGCACCTCATCCGCCTCTCAGGAGGGACCAATCATTGCACAGGGAGGCGGGGCGTGTGGCCGTGTGTGGCCGTGTGCGTGAGCCATGTACATGTTGTTAAGTGTGTGGTCATGTATGCATGGCCAGGTACGTGTGGCCGTGTGTGTGGGCTGTGTGCATGAACCATGTGCATGTGCCAGCATGTATGAAGTTTGTGTGAGTGTGTGTGACATGATGAATGCGCAGGGTTGCACGTGCGTGCCCCTGTATGGGTGATGTCACAGTCTGTGCACGTGTAGGGCGCTATCACATACCTGGTGTGTGAGTGAGTGCGCAGTGCGTGTGTGACAATGGCATGAGTATAAGTGTGTGTGTGCCAAGGATGGGGTCTCAGGGTCCCCAGATGCAGTGCCCTTCCTGGGTCACCACCCAGCTCCTGGCTGTCCACAGGCCTCTTGTGCCAGTGTCACCAGGTGTGGGTGGACACGAGAGGAAAGAAATGAGGATCCTGTTGTCTTCTGCCTCAGGAGGTCGCCTCTGAGGGGAGGACACAGCCAAGGACAGGCGTGAGCAACCCGCAATCCCTGATGGTTGTTGAGAATGTTCCCACCTGGCGTGCTACCCCAGTTGTCCAGCAGGTGGCGCAGTCCCAAGCAGCTTCCCTCGGGATGCCAGGGGTCCCAGCCCCACCCTCTCAATGCAGGTGGAGACACTGAAGGTGGCATGCTCCTGTCTGTCCTGCATACCGGAGTGGTCAGGGTAGGGGGAACTTGCTCGGTGCTGGGAGCCACGGAGAGCCAGACAGACTGGCCCTGCTCCAGAGCTTGAGTCCCAGTGAGGACACAGGGCCTGTCCGTGGGGCATGGCCAACCCTGAGACACCCCACTAGTGTAAGACCCATCCCCCTGCTGCCCTGAGCCCACCGTGTGCCAATTTCTCTCATCCAGCCTCCTGCACCCCTCCTTCACTCCCTTATCCCTTCACCCTACCCGTGTTTGGGGTACAGGCAGCTGTCCCAGTGGACAGAGTACGGAGGCATGGGGTCTGCGTGCTCTGTCCACTTGGCTCTCCACACTCGAGCTGTGTGGCCTCGGGCAAAGTGCTCAGCATCTCTGGGCCTGCTTCCTTCACTTCAAAGTGGGGATAATAACTGTCACCAACACAGAGAGTCCTGGGAGGACTGAAAATGGAAATATGAAAATATCCCACAAAGGCACCAGGTCCCTCCACATGGGCACTGCAGCCAGACCTCCCCTGGATTTTTTTTTTTTTTTTGAGTTGGAGTCTCACTCTGTTGCCCATGCTGGAGTGCAGTGACACAATCACAGCCACTGTAGCTTCAACCTACTGGGCTCAGGCCATCCTTCTGCCTCATCCCTAGTGGCTGGAACCACAGCATGCCACCATGTCTGGCTAATATTTAAATTTCCTGTAGAGACAAGGTCTCACCAAGTTGCCCAGGCTGGTCTCGAACCTGTGGGCTCAGGCACTCTTCTCACCTTGGCCTCCCAAAGTGCTGGGATTGCAGGTGTAAGCTGCTGCACCTGGCCCTTTCCTGGTTTTATTGGGCCCCCCAAAAGATACGTTCAAGTCAAACCCCCTGAGACTTGTGGATGTGACTTCACATGGAAATACGGTCTTTGTGGGTATGATTAGTTAAGAGGTAGCCACACAGGGTAGGGTGGACTCTAAAGCCAGTGTCAAGTGTCCTCATAAGAAGAAGAGAGACACACAGAAGAGGTGGCTGTGTGAAGACAGAGGTGGAGGTGAGAGTGGTGGAGCCATGAGCCAAGACACACCTGGGGCCACCAGGAGCTGGAAGAAGCAAGCACAAGCCTCTTCTGGGCCTTCACGAGGAGGTGGCCCTGAGATGCCTTGGCTTCAGGCTCCCGGCCTCTACAGCTGGAAGGAGGTACCCTCCTGCTGTAAGCCATGCAGCGTGTGGTCACTGGTCACCAGCCCCAGAGACTAAGGCACTGGGTGTGCCCAGGAGGGGGGAGGAGGTGGGCCTGGCCACAGTTCCAGGCCAAGCCCTGGCTGGCTCCTGGCACTCTTTGACTCTCATGGGGCGAGGCGAGTAGGCGGTCCTACTCAGTGCCCAGTGGTTGCCTGCAGACCCCCAGACAGCCACCTTTTTTGCACACGCGTCCCATGTCTCTCTCCCTCCCAGCCTGGAGTGCTCTGAGGACAACTTGAGCAGGTGCTGCAGGCCCAGACATGGCAGGAGGAAGCTGGCTCTGTGCAGGGGTGTTGGCGCGGGAATCCTGCCTCTGTCCTGCACCGGGAATGGGTGAGCTTCCCTCTGAGCCGCAGTCTTCTCATCTGTAAAGGGAGGTAGCTGCAATGCCTCGCTCATAGGGCTGTTGTAAGGATGAAACCAGACATCACCCATCAGGGACATGGCATAGCGTACGTAGGCACTTGGTACTTGCTCCATGACTATCATACATACTAAACGCTTCTCAAAACAGTGGATGGGGCTGGGCTCAGGGGTTCATGCCTATTATCCCAGCACTTTGGGTGGCCAAGATGGGAGGATCACTCTGAGCCCAGGAGTTTGAGACCAGCCTGGGCAACACAGCGAGACCTTGTCTCTACAATAAATAAAAAAGTTAGCTGGGTGTGGTGGTGCACACCTGTAGTCCCAGCTACTCAGGAGGCTGAAATGGGAGGATTGTCTGAGCGCAGGAAGTTGAGGCTGTGGTGAGCTGTGATCGTGTCACTGCACTCCAGCCTGGTCGACAGAGTGAGACCCCGAGTCAAACAAAACAAAACAAAACAACAATAGATGGAGGAAAAGAACAGAGACCGTCAATCCCTAGGTTGCATTTGGAAGTGCCCAGCCCCGAGTAGGGTTTGTCAGGGACAGGTGGGGTTCGGCCTGGATGTGTGCGTGGGCTCTGGTGGGCACTTTCTCAGAGGGGGCAGAGGGAAGAGTCTGCCCAAGACCTGGGTCATTAGGAGAACACCAGCTTCTGCAGCAGGAATGTGGGCATCAGAGGAACGGAAGCACTGGGGCTCCAAGTGGGACATGGGCATCCGGGCACCTCGGAGCCACCTGGAAGGTTTCTGGAGTCGGGCGGAACCACAATGCACTGGGACCGCAGGCCTGTCCAGCAATACGTGTCAGAGGCTCCACTTCAGGGACTGTGTCAGTGTTTCCCGGCCCAGAAATTCATTCATGCCAAGGGGAGCAACGGAGAGAACTTTCGTAGCCAGCAAGGGCGGAGCAGGAGAGCGGAGTACCCGGGAGACAACAGGGCAGAGGCAGGAAGGGAGGCCAAGCCCGGCCCCTTCCCCCCTGCACCCCAAGCACATTGAGCTTCCCGTGTGGGAGACCAGGAAGCTGCAGCAGAACTTCTGAGAGAAGATTTAGGTTCGGGTTTTGTTTTTGTTTGCCTGTTTGTTTTGGGGACAGGGTGTCACTCTGTCCCCCAGGCTGGAGTGCAGTGGCATGATCACAGCTTACCGCAGCCTCTACCTCCTGGGCTCAGGTGATCCTCCCACCTCAGCCTCTTGAATAACTAGATGGAGGAACACAACAGAGGTGCGCATCCTCACGCTCAGATTTTGTTTTAAATTTTATTGTAGAGATGAAGTCTTGCTACGTTGCTGAGGCTGGTCTTGAACTCCTGGGTTCAAGCTATCCTCCTGCCTCAGCTCCCAAATGCTGGGTTTACAGGCGTGAGCCACCATGCTAGGCTGTGGGATGCTGTGTGCTATTCTAATGAAGACGTTGTAGCCTGGAGGCTGATGGACACACAACGCTATGGGGTGAGTTTTGTGTCCCCTACAAATTTTTTTTTTTTTTTTTGAGTTGGAGTCTCACTCTGTCGCCCAGATTGGAGTGCAGTGGCCGCTCCCGGCCACTGCAGCCTCCACCTGCTGGGCTCCGGCGATCCTTCCGCCTCAGCCTTCCGAGTAGCCGGAATTACAGGCACGCGCTACCACGCCCGGCTGATTTTTTGATTTATTGTAGAGATGAGGTCTCGCCTGCCCAGGCGGGTCTGGAACCCGCGGGCTCAGGCAATCCACTCACCTCAGCCTCCCAAAGGCGCGGGATTACAGGCTGAGCCACCGAGCCCAGCTCCCTACAAATTTATATGTTGAAATTCTGGCACCCAAGTGAAGATGTTAGGGGGTGGGGCCTATGAGAGGTGGTGAGATCTTGAGAGGGAGTGTCAGGGGTGGGATTTGTACCCTTATAAAAGGGACCTCTTCCTCCACATGAGGACGCAGTTAGAAGGTGACATCTGTGACCAGAAGGAGGGTCCTCACCGGATGCTGAATCTGCCCATGCCTTGACATGGACTTCCGGCCTCCAGAACTCTGAGAAATAAATTCCCATTTCTCGTAAGCCATTCAGTCTGCTGTGTTTGTTAGGGCAGCCCACGTGGATTAATGCACGTGGACATCCAGAAATGCAACATTTGTGCTTGTGAGCTTTGGAGTTCTCCGCCCTTGCTGGCTACGAAAGCCACCCATTTGAACTTGGGTGATGATGGCTATCTTAAATGAACTGCCAAGCGCTGGCCGAGGATTCCTATGAGTCTTCTCTGTAGCCAATGCAGAACAGCCAGCCAGCCAGGAAGCTGTCCTAGAGACAAGGGGAGCTTAGCACACAAAAATGGCCACGGCATGTCAGGCACAGTGGAAAATGCTGAAAACAGCAGACACGTCCACCCAGGAGACGGCGGAATGAATGATGCTCTTACTCTGGTGGAAGACTGTAGGATCATCCAAAGAAAGTTAGAAACGTGAGAATGTGCCTGTCTGGAGACCCTGTAATTCACTTCCTGAAATTCATCCCAAAGACATGCACACAGGAGCGTGAAGAAATGAGAGACTGGAGTTTCATGACTGGGGACAATCAGGAACCACTCACGGTCACTCCTGGGACTCAGTGGAATAACCGGATGGACTCGTGCAGGTGGAGCACAGGGCTGTCCCCGGGTCAGAAACAGATGGCCAGGGTCAAGGAAGACAGGGGCGGCTTATGAAGGTGTGGGATGAGGGTTGGAGGGAGGTCGAAAAGGATGGGACTCAATGCTGATCTCACAAGAGGGAGGCTACTGGCACCCCAGGCCAGGACCCAGGGCCACTGGGCAGAGCTGAGACTTTCAGAAGGGAACGAAGCCTCGGCCCACCCACCAGGACCAGGAGCAAGGGAGCCAGCGGTGAGCTCCCGGCCTTCTCTCCCCCTCATCTCAGGTAAGCTCCTGGCCCTTTTTCCCCCCCTGTCAGGTAAGTACCCCATCCCTGTCTCTCCTCCCCCTCCTTGAGTAAGCCCCCCAGCCCTCTCTCTCCCTCCACTCTTGGTTAAGCATCCCGCTCTCTCTCTCACTCTCTGTTCTAAGTCTTCTTTGACCAAGCCCAGCTGAAGGACCGAGGGCCAGAGAGCTCAGTGGCGCAGTGGGCCAGGTCAGTCCTCAGGACACAGGGCAGTGGAGAAGGGAGGAGAGAGGGTAAGGGGTCAGGTAGGGAAGGCCTCACAGAGGGTCGTGTTGGAGAGACGGTACAGCGTCTAAAACGCATGTGTGTGTGTATCTGTAAGTCTAAATGCGACACAGCCTGTGTATTCTCCTTCTCCTTCTCCTAACCCAGCGGGGTTGTAAGAGGAGAAAATGCAATAAAAGCATTACATGAATATATGTATAATGTGAGCAAAACTTCATCTCTACACAAAAAATCAGAAAATTAGCCAGGCATGGTGGCGCATGCCTGTAGTCCCAGCCCCTTGGAAGGCTGAAGTGGAAGGACTGCCTGAGTCCAGGAGGTCAAGGCTGCAGTAACCGTGATGGTACCACTGCACTCCAGCCTGGATGACAGAGTGGGACCTTTACTCAAAAAATATATATATATATTTATATATGTATGTATGTATGCATGCATAATGTGAATATATACATGTTTGTATACCCATATATATATATACACATATATGTGGATATAATAATATAATATCCACCTATAATATAATAATATATATATGTGGATAATAATATATAATATCTAGCACATATGTGCAGGCATGAGCTTACATTTGGAAGTAAAAACATTTACATAGAGGTTTCTAAGAGTCACGGCCCAGCAGTCCATGCGCCAAGGGGCTGGCAGTGAGCGAAAGATGACCTTTTTTTCCTCCCTCCCTTGTCAGACTTTTCATTTGCTGAATATTCTGGGCAAGCACGCTTGCTCTCACGATGAAAAAGCAATTATTTTGCAGTGAATATACAAGTGACGTGGTCAGGATCCGTGGTGTCCACAAGGATGGCGGTGTGACATGAACTGATGCTTCCCAGTGCCACACGACGTGGGACGAGCAGCCAAGCTCCTGCCGTGAGTGTGGAAGCAGCCTCCCCTGGGAGGGGGACCCTGGTGGTGGAGGTCGCATGGGGGTGCTGCTTTTGTCCTGCCTCCATATTCCCTGCACAGAACGGAACCAAGTGGGCTTTTACAAGACAGGAGGCTCTGTGATCGAGCCTGGAGGAGGCGGGGCTCAGTTTCCAGACAGAAAGAAGGGGTCAGGCCAAATCCAGAGGCAGGTTTAGAGATGGGGAGACTGAGACCCAGAGGGTGCCCTCCTGTGCTCACGACACACCCCGCGCTGCACTCACTCCCAGCAATCGCTCTGGTGCGTGTTATCCACATCTTACAGGAAGCGCCCTCTCAGCCAGAGTGGGCATGGGACCCCGGCTTGACCCCATGGCACAGACTCTCCTGGCTTGCTATCTCCTTGGAGGGTCCTCTTTCCTGCCCAGAGGTGCCCCCACCTCACCTTTTGCCCTGGGGTCCCTCGCTCTCTCTGTCTGTCCAGGGCAGGAGTGACTGGGCTGAAGTCCAGGGCCTTCAGGGCAGGGAGGCAAGTGGTCAATGCTCCTCCCACCCACAGGTAAAGCGGCCAACCAGCTCTGGACCACGCGCAGGCATCCAGGCCTCCGGTCACGGCTGAGATCACTCACAGCTAGGTGACATCTCCACTCCCAACCGGGCCAGCACTTTCCCATCCTGCCAGAACTTTCAGGAAACAGCTGGCTGGCTCTGAATAGAGGGGGCCAGGCCCTGGATGGCCTTTCTGGTTTGCAGGACCCCAGGGGCACGGCAGGCATAGAAAAAGCCCTGCTTTCCTCTTGCAGGACGGAGTCCAGCTGCGGGCTCATGTTCTGAGTGACCCTGGCAGGCCTGTCCCCAACTTGGGGCTGGCCCTGTTTCCCGTCCAGGCTGAATAGAAGGCAGAACATAACAACCTGCCAGCCCACGGGGGCGGGAAGGGGCGGTACCATTGCCCCTGACCTCCCAGACATTCCTGTGGCCACTTAGGCTCAAGAGGTTACCAAGTTCCCATTGCTCAGAGGAGGACAAGGATGAGTCCAGTGGCCCTGACATTGTGAGCCCTGGATGTCTGACTCCCATAGAAACAGGCATTCCCATGGGACTTGTGGATACACTTCAGGAGTCTGTGAATTTAACAAGAAAAAATTACATCCTTGTTTCCACCAACCTCCAGCTAGTGCACACAGGACCCAGATTCAGCGGGCTCAGACTTTGCCTTTCAGTTAGGGACCTCAGTCAGGGGCCCGCCAACCAGAGTCCCGCCAAGTATGTCACAGAAACACCGTCCTTACCCTCAAGTGTCCAGGCAGGTGCTGTGAGCTACCCACTTTACAGATGAGACGACCAAGGGACGGCAGGGCAGTGTCAGCCCGCAAGGCTCCCGGTTTGAACAACGGGTCTGAGATTTGCGTCCCAGTCCCTCTGATCAGCTCAGACACTGTACCAGAATGGTACGACTCCACAGCTATGGACAACCCCGCAGGCCCTCCCCAGCCTGTGGGAGACACGGGATATGAGAGCTGGTTATTTAATGCACTATTAAAGAAGCACCATCACCAAATCTTAATCTAAAACAGTATCTATCTTCTCTCTCTCTCTCCACTATCTCTCTCTCTGTCAATCTCTCTTTCACCTGCCTATTTATCTATTATCTATCTCCCTAGCATCTATCTCCCTCTCCATCTATCCTATCTACTATCATTTATCATCTATGTATCTATCTATCCACCTATCACCTATCTATTATCTATCTGCCAATCAATAATCTGTTTATATCTGTCTGTCATCTATCATCTATGTATGTAGCTATTCATCTATCACCTATCATTTATCTACCTATGTATCTATCTAATCTAGCAACTGATTTTTTGTATAGCCTATGCACTTTATTTATGCACGTATTTATTGGTTTATTTTTTAATAAAATTGTTCTTTCTTTTCCTTTTTTTTTTGCGATGGGGGGGTCTCACTATATTGCCCAGGCTGGTCTTGAATCCTGCGCTCAAACAATGCTCCCGCCTTGGTCTCCCAAAGTGCTGGGATTCCAGGTGTGGGCCTCCATGCCTGACTGATTTGTGCATCTAAAACATTCTGAGAAGGGATCCCGGGCTTGCATGAAATGACAGGTGGACCCGTGGCGCACAAAGGGCTAAGAGCCCTTGCTTTCGAGCTTTCTTGGAAAATGATGAGAGTGAGGATGTGAAGGCAGCTTCCATGAGGGCAGAGCTTGCCTGTCTCAGCTCGTGGTTCTGTTTCCAGCATCTGAGTGAGCTCCTGGTCAGGGCAGTGTCTGGCTTCCCTAAGCCATGCCTAAGGGAAATGTATACCTTTAAACTTGTCCCTGTGGGTACCATGGGGGCTGTGGTACAGCATGCCCTGCAAATGCAGCCTCAATTTGAGGCCCTGGGATCCGCCTTCTGGGGAGATTGCTGCCAGGTCGCCTTGCCTGTGTACACGCTGGGGCAGCCATGGGCCTTGATGACTGCCCAAGGAAGGGATAAGTCCCAGAGTGTGTGCAGAACATGACTCTGCATAGTCACCCAGGTTCAAATCCTGGCCCCATGATGTATCAGTTGGGTGACTTCCCTAACCTTTCTGACTCTTGTTTCCTTATCTGTAACATGAGCTTAATCATAGAACTTGAATGAAAATGTTCCGTTTGCTTGATCACATATCTATACAACCATTCACCCACCCATCCACCCATTAATCCACACAGCCACTCAACTACCCACCCACCCACCCTTCCACCCATCCACCTATCCATCCATCCACCCATCCACCCACCCATTCAGCCAGCCAGCCAGCCACCAGCCACCCACCCGACCACCCACCCGTCTATCCACTCATTCACCCACTCATCCATCCATCCATCCATCCATTCACCCGCGTCCATCTACCCTCCATCCATTAACTCACACACCCATCTGTCTATTCATCATCCATCCACCCACCCATGCACCAACCTATTCGCTCAGGCTTCCACCCACCCATCCATTCATCCACCATCCATCCATCCATCCATCATCCATGCATTCAGCCTCCAACCACCATCCATCTATCCATTCACCCATTCATCCACTCACCCATCTATCTACTCATCCACTCACCCATCCACCCCTTCATCCATCCATCCACCACCCACCCACCCACCCAGCCATCAATGCATCTTTCACCTTTTTTCTTATGTGCTTCAGAATACACACTTTTCTCCCTAAATTCTTCTGATGGCAAATCATTGATAAAAACTTCAATATTTCAGAAGTATTTCTGAATATTTCCGAATGTACTTCTAGAAATGAAGATGGCCAAGTCCTGCCTCCTTCTTGCCTCTCCCTATTCCTGCTCTGCACTCCCAGACTTAGAGACCCCAAGCCAAGGAGCAACAGGACCTCTGAATTCCTTCCAGACCCCTGATTGTTGAAGGACCCTCTATTGAGAATCTGAGGACAAGCAGAAGCTGGTGCTTTTGTCCACTGGGGGCAGCGTTCCTTGAAGCCCTTCAATGAGAGCTGAGAGCTTGCTCTTCTGGCTGTGGGACTCATGCCTAACTTCCCCTGGATGATGTCCAACTTTGGCACCAGCTTGGACCAGAGGCTTACAGAGGTAGTGAGCACTCCATCACTGCAGATGCTAAGCCAAGGCTGAAACAAGCTCTGGTGGGGTAGGAGAAGGTTTTGCAGAGGATAACAGAGCAAGGGTTTCTCACCCCCAGCACTGTTGAGGTTTGGGCTGGTAGTTCTACACTGTGGGGTTGACCCATGCACTGTGGGATGTTGCCCGATGTTCCCGGTCTCAGTCCTCTGGAGGCCAGTAGCATCCCCCCCAACCCAAATGGCCACCCAAGATGCCTCCAGTCCCAAGTGTCCCTGGGGATAAACGTGCCCACAGCTGAGGACTTCTGGCCTAGAGGAAATGCAAGGTCCTGCCATCTTGAAGTCCCAGGGTGTTCCGGTTCCCCAGGCTCCTTCCTGCCTCAGCGCCCTGTGCTCATAGCGGCATCCTTTTTGTTACTATGGACACAGGGCTGCTCTTATACCTCCTTCTCCCTCTCCTTCTTAGCCCACCTCATGTATGCATCCTTTCAACAACACCCCGTGCGCTGAGTCCAGGGGAATGTAATACCAACAGCTCTCCGTCTCGTCTATCGGGTGGGAATAACAGTCGTCTGGCCTGGAAGTGTGTGCAGATCGAGCGAGGCAGTGCCAGGAAGAGCACACGTGCTCACAGTCAAGAGCCATGACAAAGGTCTGCTGGGAGGAAGGGGCCGGGCGGGGCAGGGAGGCTGTGTCTGGAACACCTGTTCTGAACCTTGGAAGCAGCATCTGAAAGCGGGGCGGGGGGTTCTGGGCAGCGGTTGTGCAGCAGTGGGGAGGGGCGGAGGTGGACCAGGGGAGGTAAGGCTCCCAAAGGCTCCAGCGCCTGTCTTGGGGACTGGGCCTCACCCCTGGAGACTGCAGGCTCCCTGGCAGGTTTCAAGCAGGGAGTGAGTGACACGTGCTGAGGGTGAGAAGGGGGCTAGAGCGAAGGCTGGGAGACCAGCTGGGAGGCAGTTACAGCAGTTTGGGAACTAGGCGGTGGGGGTTGGTCGCAGAGGAAACCCGGAGGAGGGACCTCACAAGAAGAATGTCAACAGGTTCTATGGAGACGGGGGTGGGGCCAGGCCTATGGGGGTGGGGCCCGGCCTCCAGGGGCAGGGTCAGGCCTCTTGAGGACAGAGCTAAGCCTGGGGAGACGACGTGTCTCCTGAGGGAAGGGACAGACCTGGGAGTGGAACCTGGCCCTTGGGGGCGGGGACAGGCCTGGGGGAGGAGCCATGCTTCCTGGGCATGGGTGGGGCCGGGCGTTCTGGGAGGGGGACTAAGTGTGGGGTGGAGCCAGGATCCTGGGGGAGGGACCAGGCCTAGGGGAGGAGGCAGACATCTAGGGGTGAGGCCAGGACTCCTGGAGGTGGGGCCATACCTGGGGGCAGAGCCAGGCCTTTTGTGGACGGCCAAGAGGGAGTAGGGCCAGGTTTCTTGGGGTGGGCTAGGTCCCAAGGGTGGGACCTGTCCTGAAAAGGGTCTACATCTGGGAAATGGCCGAGCTCAGAGGCCGGGCTAGGCTGATGACAGGTTGGAGAAAGAAACCAGAAAAGGCAGCCTCCTTGCCGACTTTGCCGAGTCCTACAGCCTGGTTTTCTGTCTTTCCATGGTCTTAACATCTGACCAAATAGCACCTTTACAACCTGTTGCCGAAGCATTTGCTGGTAAGGATGGAAATAGTCGTCCATAAGGGACTGGCTAAATCATTTGGGGTGAGCTCCCATGGGGAGACGCATGGCTGGCGTGCAAATGTGCCCCTCTGGGAGAGGGTCTGAGTGTATCACCTAGAAAATGTGGGAACAGACAGTGTGCTCTGTACACACCGTCATTTGGGTACAAAAGCAAAAACACATGTTATTATATGTGATTATCTCTGCATCTAGAACTTCTGGAAAGGCCCCAGGAAGCCGGTCACATTGTCCCTGGGTTGCTGGGAGCCGGGACAGGTCTGAGAAGGAGAGCCTCATTTTATTCTCATTTTATCCCTGAGCTGCTTCAAGCTGCGAGTGGCTGCAGGCCACAGATCACCCTGGTATGTGTTCTGTCATGAAATGGTGGTATCCAGATGCAGGCAGTCCTGGCTGGGACAGCAGCTCCTTGTTGGCAACAGAGGCCTCGCCTGCTTCTGCCCTCATGGCCGCAAGATGGTGGCCACCGCACCAAGTTCAGGAGGCATTCCAGGTCAGAAGAAAAGTGGCATGTGACTCAGAGGCAGCTCAGCGAAGGGCTTTTACAAGCCCCACTGACCTGTAGGTCTCATCGGAGGCGCTGGGTCACATACCCAGCCAGCTGCGGAAAGCCTGGGGAAATGTCACTTCTCAGCTGTACCTTGGTGCGCGAGACAAAACCAGAGCTCTGTTGGGAATGGAGGGATGTGTGGGGCGGGGTCAGACACCCGCACCTTTTGAATCTTGTGGTCTATAACTATGGGGGGGAGGCAAAAAAACCCTGGAATTTATTTATAAAAATAATGTGTTTATTCTTACATGTTTAAACTTCCGTCACCTTCAAAGTCCTCTCCATTAGATGCAAGACACATATCGAGACCCCTTTTCCACTGCTCGAAACAGTTTTTGAACTTGTCAGTTTTGTTGCCTTTTAGTGCTTCTGCCGTTTTTTGTTTCATCTCTTCCACATCAGCAAAATGTTTTCCTTCAAGGACTTTTTTCATCCAGGGAAACAAAAAAAGTCGCTCAGGGCAAGATCGGGTGAAAAGGGAGGGTAGGACATGGGGACCATGCCCATCTGGGTCAAAAACTGCGGAACACTCGACGAGGTATGGGCAGGTATGATCATAAATCACCACCAAGACATGGGCAAACGTGTTGAAAGAATCTTCAGAAAAATTCACTGAAGCCGAACGCAGCCTCTCTTGACCATGCTGGCTGGTCCACGGATGCCAATGGGTTTCTAGAACACTCACCTGGTGGAGGAAGCTGGTTCTACAAGGGTCCCGCCCTCCAAAAGACAATTCCGATTTTTTGGGGTCCCCCTTGTGTTACCTGCCAGCACAGACAAACATCTTCCACACCAAACCAAGAGCCACGGCTGGAGAACGTGCTCCTGGCAGTTGACAGCTCGTCTCCCAGACCCTCCACTCACGTCTGCGGCACAGCTTGGGCCTTGGCCGGAGCCTCCGTGGGAGCAGATGTAGGTATGCCTTGGAGGAGGGAGCTTTGAGGCAGCAGGGCCCCCTTCCTGCTGGCGGGAGGATGGGGGACGTGCCAGGTGACAGGTGAGGTGGCAGATGGTGGCTGAGGGGGGTGTCAGTCTGAGAAGTAATGAGGTAGCTCATTAGCAGGCGATTTGATTTTTGTTTGTGGCCGAGAACTCAGCCCAGCCCAGCTCCCTGGGCCCCGGTCAGGGCCCTGCTGCTGCCTGTTTAGAGGTGACACAACCCTGTCCCTTCATAAAGCCTCCGATGCCCCTTTCTCTCAAGCCGTGGTTCCCAGACCTGCCTGTGTCTCCCAGACACTCGGAGATGTGTTTCAAATGCAGATGCCAGGCTCTGCCACCCAGAGGGTAGGATCCAGAGGGAGTGAGGGGGCCCATCAACCTGCACTTTTTTTTTTTTTTGAGTTGGAGTCTCACTCTGTCGCCCAGACTGGAGTGCAGTGGCTGCTCCCGGCCACCGCAGCCTCGACCTGCTGGGCTCCGGCGATCCTACCGCCTCAGCCTTTCGAGTAGCTGGAACTACAGGCGCGCGCTGCCATGCCCGGCTAATTTTTGATTTATTGTAGAGATGAGGTCTTACCAAGTTGCCCAGGTGAGTCTCAAACCCGTGGGCTCAGGCAATCCACTCACCTCGGCCTCCCAAAGTGCTGGAATTACAGGCTAAGCCCGAGACCGGCCAACCTGCACTTTTTAAATTAAGACTTTAAAATTTTTTCGTAGAGATGGGAGTCTTGCTATGTTACTCAGGCTAGTTTCGAACTCCTAGGCTCAAGCAATCCTCCCGCCTCGACCTTCCAAAGTGCTGGGATGACAGGCATGAGCCACTGCGCCTGGCCCAATCTGCATTCTTAGACAAGCTCCCAGGTGCTTCTGATGAGGGAAGTCCTTGCCTCGACTGTGGATTCATATCCAGATGCGGTTTCTTGAGCGCTTCTGTGGGCGGGACATAATTCTAGACCCCGCATATACATTAGGATCATCACCCACGAGGCAAAACTGTCATGACCCCATTTTACAGACAAGGACATCGGAGTGCAGAGAGGTAGAGTCCCTGTGTCTAGTCACACAGCAGTCTGGGAGGAACCTGCGACAGCCTTGGTCTCCTGAGCTGACAAAGTCCTGGTGGCTGCTCTGTCCTGCTTAGTCTTGCTACGCACTTGAAGGTCTGGTGCTGTCGCTTCCCATTCACAGACAGGGCAGACTGAGGCTGGAATGGGGGGTGCCCGCTCTGAGTCCCAGCTCTTCCAGATGGTAAAGTGTCTTTATTCATCAGAACCTCCATAGTCAGAGCCAAGTGTGCGTGTGTGTGTGTAAAGAGAGACAGAAATTTAATGCAGGGAGTTGGCTCCAGTGATTAGGGAGGTTAACGAGTTCCAAATCTGCAAGGGTGGGCCAGGAGGCTAGGGACCCAGAGAAGGGTTGGCTGTCTGCTGCAGAATTCCTTCTTGCTCGAGGGAGGTCAGTCTTTTTCCTTCTACTGATTGGAAAAGACCCACCTTGTGACCTGCTTTACTCAAAGTTCACCATTTGAAACGTTCATCTCATCCCAAAACACCCTCACAGAAATGTCTAGAATAGCATTTGACAAATACGTAGGCCCTGGCACGCAGTCAATTTGACACATAAAATTAACCATCACGGTGCCCAGTGAATACGCGTTGAATGACTCGGTGAACCCTCTTGGAGTCAGACAAAGCCTGGTTCTGTTAGGGCAGATTCTTCGCTCATAATGTCTGCCCAGACACGAGAAAGCTCGGCCCGAGGCTGGCACCTCCCTGGATGGCCTCCTTGTGCGGCAGCCTCGGACCCGGCCCAGGCGCCCACGCGGTGCCTTCTGGAGGGAGATGCGTCTGATCTGATCTGGGGCCAGCTCTGCCACCTGCCTGTCGGCTCCTACAGGCAGCCTGGCCCAGCCCCATGGGGTGTCTCCGTTTCTGGCCAGGATGGAGGTGGCCTCTCCGGGAAGCCTGCCAGCTTGGGCCTCGCAGGTGGCTGCCTCTGAACACCTACCACTACCTCCCGGGGAGCAAGGAGCTTTTGTTTTTGACATTGACCTTGAGGCTGCAGCTTGGCTTCTGTTGCCCATTATGTAACACGCCACCTGGGGAAGGTTCCGGTGTTTGCCACACTGAATCGACCTTTCTATCGAGGGGCGTATTCGGGGCCCAGGACACCTGCCGGCAGGTGGTATGAGCAGGGGGCGCCGAGTCTGAGCCTGGTTCGAATCCCCCTTCAGCCACTGAGAGCTGCGTGGCAGGGGGCGCCTCCTTGGGCCTCAGTTTCCCCAGTTGTAACATGGGGAAAATCCCAGGCCCTGCTTCTGAAGTGGTTGTGAGAATCAAGAGAGAATGCATGAGTTGACTGACCCAGGCCTGGAGTGGAGGAAGGTGTCCACAAACCAAACACACTGGTGGCCGTGGAGTCCTGCGTGCTGTGACCTGAAGCCCTAGTCTAGCCTTCCTCCGTGACCCTGCCACAGGCTTTTAGGGGAGGCAGTGGCCCGCCTGACCACATGACCACCCGTCTCTTCCCTCCTCACCACCTGCCGGCGAGTTCCCATAGTCGTGGAAGCAGGTCACCTGCACAGACCAGGAGAGGTGGCATCCGGCTGGGCCATGTGTGTGTGTGGCCTTGTCCAGAGCCCCCAAGCTCCACTCGGCCCTCTCTTACTGCCTGGGAGGCCTGGCTTCCGTGGGCATCCAATTCCTCCCCTATAAAGCGAGGGTGGTGGTGGGGATCGCCTCTGGGACAGTGTTGGGCATGAGATGAGGGACTGTGGGCTCTCTGGTTGGAACAGTCCCTCCCAGACCCCTGCTGAGATATAATTCCTCATGTGGCAGGAGCGGGCGGGGCTTCTCAAGGTGATTGGGTCATGCGGGCCCTGCCTTCATGAATGGTTGGTCCCCCGTGGATTCAGGGATGAGTGGATGATCCTGGAGGGGACCAGTGGCTCTGTAGGAAGAGGTCTTCGCCTCCCTGGGACACCATGGAGGGCTCCCCCAGCAAGAAGTCCTCACCAGACACAGCCCCCAGCCTCGGTCTTTCTGCCTCCAGAGTTGTAAGGAAGATACCCCTTTCCCTTAAAAGCTACCTGGTTTCAGGGAATCTGTTATAAGCAACAGAAAACAGACCCAGACAGTAGGAAAAGGGCTTATCCAAGAGCCTGGCATATAGTCAGGACTCAAAGCGAACACACACCACTGTCACCGGGGGTCTGTCCATGTGCGGTCCAGTCCTTCTTGTACAGGGTCATCCTCATGGTGCTTGTATGAACTTTTTTAAAACATAAAATTAACCATCTTACTAGTTTTTTTTGAGTCAGGGTCTAACTCTGCCACCCAGGCTGTAGTGCAGGGGCACGCTCACGGCCACCGCAGCCTTGACCTGCTGGGCCCAGGCAATCCTTCTGCCTCAGCCTTCCAAGTAGTTAGAACTACAGGCACATGCCCTCATGCCCAGCTATTTATTTTATTGAAGAGACGAGGTCTTGCCAAGTTGCCCAGGCTGGTCTTGAACCCCTGGGCTCAGGTTATCCTCTCACCTCCACCTCCCAAAGTGCTGGGATTATAGGTGTGAGCCACTGTACCCACATAGAGGATGGGGGCTGCCAGCTGGGGGGATGAGAGTCCCATCCCCGGTGGTTTAGTGGTTAGGAAAAACAAAATTTTTTTTAAAAAAACCTTGATTTTTAAAAAATGTTTTATTGAAATACAGTTCATACACCATACAATTCACCACTAAAGGTGAACGAATCATGGTAGTTGGTGTAGTCATAGGAATGTGCAGCTGTCACCACAATCAGCTGGAGGGCGTTTCCACCCTCTCCCGAAGAAGCCCTGCCCCCAGCTGGCAGTCCCCAGGTCCCCAGTTGGCAGCCCCCATCTCCCATCCCCCACCTGGCAGCTCCCATCCTCTATACCCCAGCTGGCAGCCCCAATCCACCAACTGGCATCCCCCATTCCCCAGCCGGCAGCCCCCATCCCCCAACTGGCAGCCCCATCCCCCATTCCCCAGCTGGCAGTCCCCATCCCTCATCCCCCATCCCCTAGGTGGCAGTCCCCTGTTCCCCATCTCCCAGCTGGCAGCCCCCATCCCCCATCCTCCATCCTCCAGCTGGCAGCTCCCATCCCCCATTCCCCATCCCCCCAGTTGGCAGCCCCCATCTCCCATCCCCCATCTGGCAGCTCCCATCCTCTATACCCCAGCTGGCAGCCCCAATCCCCCAGTCAGCAGCCCGCAACCCCCAGCTGGCAGCCCCCATCCCCCAATTGACAGCCCCCATCTCCCAACTGACCGCCCCCAATGCCTATCCACCAGCTGGCAGCCCCCTATTCCCCATGGCCCAGCTGACAGCTTCTATCCCCAAGCCCCATCCCCCAGCTGACAGCTTCCATATCCCAGCTGGCAACCCCCATCTGCCATCCCCCAGCTGCAAGCCCCATTCCCCATCCCCCAGTTGGCAGCCCCATCCCCCAGCTGACAGCCCCCCCCAGCTAGCAACCCCCATCTGCCATCCCCCAGCTGGAAGCCCCATCCTTCATCCTCCATCCCCCAGCTGGTAGACCCCTGTTCCCCATCCCCCAGCTGGCAGCCCCCATCCCCTATCCCCCCAGCTGGGAGCTCCCATCCCTCACCCCCATCCCCCAACTGGCATCCCCCATTCCCCAGCCGGCAGCCCCCATCCCCCAACTGGCAGCCCTGTCCCCCATTCCCCAGCTGGCAGTCCCCATCCCTCATCCCCCATCCCCTAGGTGGCAGTCCCCTGTTCCCCATCTCCCAGCTGACAGCCCCCATCCCCCATCCTCCATCCTCCAGCTGGCAGCTCCCATCCCCCATTCCCCATCCCCCAGCTGGCAGTCCCCATTTCTCATCCTGCATCCCTCATCCCCTAGGTGGCAACCCCCATCCCTCCTCCCCCAGCTGGCAGTCCCCCTCCCCCCATCCCCCAGCTGGCAGCCCCAACCCCACCCCCCGACTCTAGGCAGCCATGAATTGACTTTCTGTCTCTGTAATTTGTACATTTCACACACATGGACTCGTGCAGTGTTTGGTCTTGGGGTTTGGCTTCTCTCACCTGACTCGGTATTTTCAGGGCTCAGGCGCACTAGCACGTACCCAGATTCGTTCCTCTTGGGGCTGAATCGTAGTCCAACTACGGATAGATCGCCTTTTGCTTATCCGTCATCCAATGGGCATGTGGTGCCTCCACCTTTTGGCTGCTATAGACACCGCGGCGCGCAAGTTCTTGTGTGAGCAGATGTTTTCAATTCTCCTGGGTAGATTCTGGCGAGTGGAATTGCTGAGTCACATGATTGCTCTAGGCCAAGCTGTTTGAGGAACCGCCAGACTGTGCCCTACAGAGGTTGCGCCGTCTTCTGTCTCCAACAGTCTCTGTCTCTGTGCCCAGCAGCACATGCCACCCCACCCCGTGGTGCCGACCACAGGCCAGCCTCCGAGAGCTCAGCATCTTCTCACGGGTGTGGGAGGAAGCCGGGGAGGCATGTGCATCGATGGTGGGGCCCAACCCAGGAAGGTCAGCTTCTGGGCAGCGTCCAGGCGCCCTTGGTGGTCAGGCATGAATGCTGTGGCCTCTGCGGTGTCTCAAGGTGGCATCTTGCCCAGAGTCATCCGTGGGACATGCTGCCATGGCCTTGGCCCCTTCCCTCTGAGATGTCATGCTCCCCTGTTGCAGGAGCCTCCCCAGGAAGGACGGTGCAGACCCCCACATGAAGCATGGGTGGGGCGAGGAAATATCATTTCTGGGGAACTTCCTGGAGGCTGGGCCCAGAAACCTGCTCACCTGTCACCAAAGCGGAGTTCCTGGTGGGCGGGGAAGGAAGGGGTCACCCAGACGGCCCTTGGATCCTTGGTCATGCGAGTTCCAGAAAGTTCCCTTTGCTTTGTTCTATTTTTAGAGATTAGGTCTCATTCTGTTACCCAAGCTGGGGCGCAGTGGGGCAATCATAGTTCACTGTAGCCTCGAACTCCTGGGCTCAAGAGATCCACCTACCTCAGCCTCCTGAGAAACTGGGACTATAGGTGCATGCCGCCATGTCTGGCTAATTTTTTATATTTTTGTATTTGTAGAGATGGGGGCGGGGTCTCACTATACTGCCCAGGCTGGTCTTGAACTCCTGACCTCAAGTGATCCTCCCATCTCTGCCTCCCAAAGTGCTGAGAGAACAGACATGAACCTCCCAGTCCAGCCTAGAAAGTCCCCTTTGAAGTGGAGAAATTCCCCAGAACAAGAGGAGGGAGCTCTGCTTCCTGTCTGCAGAGAACACAGAAGCTCATGGGGGAAGGTGCCCCTTGGATGGACGTACAGGGGAACCCAGTCTGGCTCGTGGCCAGCAGCAGCAACCTAGCTTTGGTGCAAAAACGCCGGACACCGGGGGCAGGACTGTCCCTGCAGGCGCATCACACAGTCTAGGACTGGACCCCACTGTCCGCATGAACGGGAGGTGTGGCCTCGCGGGATCTGATTCCCTGTTCTCAGGCCCTTCTGAACCATGTTGCCAGCGGGGGAGACCGCATGGCGTGGTGTTCAGGATGTGGCCAAGAGGCTTCCTCTACTTGGGAAAGCCATGTAGCCGATGGCCATACTGAGAGAGGTGGGCGGGCCCTCCAAGCACCACTGGGCCCCCATGGCAAGCAGCTGACGGCTCCGCTCTCTCTTCCCAGGGGGCACAGAAACCTGTGGTTTTGTATTTCTGTGTTTTCCTTTCTCATCAGCTGCGTGTTTCAGTTGAGTCGTTTTGTGGAGTTGAAGAAATAATTTGTGGAGGCTTGTGTGTATTTCATTTCAGGATAGCCACAGAGGCATAAGATTATTTGCTGTAAAGGAAGGGGTTGGTGGCTGGGTGCAGTGGCTCACGCCTATAATCCCAGCACTTTGGGAGGCTGAGGTAGGAGGATCGCTTGAGGCCAGGAGTTCAATACCAGCCTGGGCAACATGGTGAAGCCTCATCTCGATAAATTGTAAAAAAGAAATTACCTGGTTGTGGTGGTGGAGGCCTGTAGTCCCAGCTACTTGGAAGGCTGAGACGGGAGGATTACTTGAACCAAGATTGTGCCACTCTACTCCAGCCTGGGTGCTGGAGAACAACCGTCTCTAAAAAAATAAAAAAGAAAACAGCTGATCTTTGGGACTGAGCAGCACCAGCTGGGCTGATGCACCCTTGTGGCTGGTCAAATGTTTTTAAACTTTTTTGTTTTTTTTTTTGGAGACAGGGTCTCGTTCGATCATTCTATCTGGAATGCAGTAATGTACCCGTAGCTCATTGCAGCTTCGACCTCCTGCCTCAGCCTCCTGAGTAGCTGGGACTATAGGTGCATGCCACCATACCCAGCTAATATTTAACTTTTTTATAGTCCAGGGTCTCTCCATGTTGCTTAAGCTGGTCTCCAACTCCTGGTCTCAAGTGATCCTCCTACCTCAGAATCTCAAAGTTCTGGGATTACAGGTATGAACCACCTTGACTTGCCTAAAACTTGTCTAACTGTCACTAGTTAAAAAAATAAAACGCCAGGCTCGGTGGCTCGGCCTGTAATCCCACGCCTTGGGAGGCCGAGGTGAGTTGATTGCCTGAGCCCACAGTTCAAGACCCGCCCAGGCAACTTGGTGAGACCTCGTCACTACATTTAAAAAAAAAAAAAACTAGCCGAGCGTGGTAGCACACGCCTGTAGTTCCAGCTACCTGGAAGGCTGAGGCGGAAGGATCGCCGGAGCTCAGCAGGTTGAGGCTACAGTGGCCGGGAGTGGCCACTGCACTCCGGTCTGGGCAACAGAGTGAGATTCCAACTCAAAAAAAACCACAAAACAAAACAACAACAACCAAAAACAACACACCACAACAATAGCAACAAAACCAGCTTTACTGTGGTATCATTGACATACAAAAACCTGCACACATGTCACGTGCCCTTGCTGAGAGGGATGTGGCACACACTGGGAGACCATCTCCACACCCCAGGGACTTGGCATATCCAGCCCCCAAAATCTCCTCGTGTCCCCCTCTTCATGGGAAGAACGCAGCATGAGGCCTGCCCTCAGGCCAAGGCTCGTGTAATAACAGCATCACCAGCCATGGGCACCAGTGGACGTGGACTTCCAGAGTGCATTGTCCGGGGTTTTTATTTATTTATTTATTTATTTATTTATTTATTTAATTATTTATTTATTTATCTGAGTCAGAGTCTCACTCTGTCGCCCAGGCTGGAGTGCAGTGGCATGCTCATGGCCACCGCAGTCTCTACCTGCTGGACTCAGGTGATCCTTCTGCCTCAGCCTTCCAAGTAGCTGGAACCGCATGCATGTGTCACCACGCCAGGCTAATTTTTTTGATTTATTGTAGAGATACCTCTGGGCTCAAGCAACCCTCTCGACTCCGCCTCCCAAAATGCTGGGATGACAGGCGTGAGCCACCGCACCTGGCCTGGTGGTTTTATCAAAGGGAGTTATTTTTAACCCTGTCTGGCCATCACCAGCTTCTGGGGTCTGGTTATTTTGCAAGTCGGGCTTTAACTACCTACCTACAGTTTCTCTTTTTCCTGGAAAATCTTAAAGCAATTTCCAAATGCTGAGTTATTCCACATACACTCTAATATGTTCTCTGGCTATGAAATGCTTTTAAAAATTAGCCTAGGTGGGGTGGTTCACGCCTGTCATCCCAACACTTTGGGAGGCTGAGGAGGGAGATTTTCTTGAGGCAAGGAGTTCAAAATCAGCATGGGCAACATAGTGAGACCTCATCTCTATCAAAAATTTTAAAATTAGGAAGGCGTGGTGGTGGCAGGCGACTGGAATCCCAGCTACTCGGGAGGCTAAGGTGGAAGGATCACTTGAGCCCAGGAGGCCGAGGCTCCAGTGAGCTATAACCAAGCTACTGCACTCAGTCTTGGTGACAGAGTGAGACCCTGGCTTAAAAAAAAAAAGTACTCAGCATGTCATTATGATACCTCACTCGATCAATAACTCCATATCATCTGATACCCGCATCATGTCCAAATTTCTCCCGTTACCCAATGATGTAATTTCTTAAAATCAGGATTCAAACGTGGTTCACCCCATATACTCTGTGGTTCTTTTTCTGTCCCAATGCTTTTCCCTCCCTAGTCCCCTCCCTCGCTCCTACTCCTCCCTCCCCAACTCTCCCTGCGCAAAGTGGTCTTCCCTTCTCTCTACAGTACATCCATCATGTATGCATGTATGCATGCATTCATTCATTTATCATTCTGTCACCTAAGCTGGAGTGCAGTGGCACAATCATAGCTCACCGCAGCCTCCTGGGCTCAAGCGATCCTCCCACCTCAGCCTCCCGAGTAGCTGGGATTACAAGCGTGCACTACCACACCTAGCTAATTTTATTTTTTTTTTATTTTTGTAGAGACAAGGTCCTGCTATGCTGCCCAGGCTGGTCTTGAACTCCTGGGCTCAAGTGATCCTCCCGCCTTGGCCTCCCAGAGTGCTGGGATGACAGGCGTGAGCCGCTGCGCTCGGCCCCCTTTATCATGTAGTCAAGATTCATGCAGTGCCTGCTGTGTGCCAGGCCACGTTGCAGACTAGGGCACAGTCCTGAGAATGGCTCTGGTCCCTGTTGTGGTCCCTGTCGTGGTGTATAGCAGAGACAAGAGAAAGAGCAGCATGTTTGTTCCAGTCGAGCTGTGACCGTGGAGACAGGAGGGATCCCTCTCTTCCCCGCTGCCTCCTCCCTGCTCTTGATCCAGTTCCCTGGGCCCCAGTGGACCCTACGGTGTTAATTACCACAGCCTCCCAGCCCTCGCCAGCTCCCAAGCGCTGCTCCAGCCTGAAGGAGGCGTCCGTGGCCCTTCCTGGGTGGCATTTGCACTCCAGCCACTGGGTCAAGCCAGCACACGTGCTTGGATCTGGAAACGGGGCCTGGAGGCTAGGGGGGTGGCGTGACAATCTCCTTTTTACCAACGAGACTCAGGGAAGTCTGTCCCTTACCCAGAGTCCCCCACAAATGAGCCTCCCAGGCAGGATTCAAACCCAGGCTGGGCCTCATGCTCCTGCTGTTTCTCACCAAGGGCCAAGGTTTCTCTGTGCTTAAGTGAGCTGTCAGGGATTGGCAAACCATGGTCCTCAGGCCACACCCAGCTTCAGCCTGCTGTTGTAAATAAAACTTTATTGGAACACCAACGCACCAGGCCACTGCCGTGTAATGAGTGACTGCTTCACAGCAGCAGAGCCTGGTAGTCAAAACAGAAACTGTGTGTGCGCGAAACCCAAAATATTTCCTCTCTGACCCTTAACAGAAAAAGTTGGCCAAACCCTGAGCTCTGTGTTTAACAGGACAGAGAAAGGAAGAAACATGCTGGGAGCCTCTTCTGAACCTAAATTACTTTAAATATAAAGCCACTTTCATGTTGTGGGGCTTTCTTCCCTTCCTTCCTTTTGAGTCGGAGTTTCACTCTGTTGCCCAGGCTGGAGTGCAATGGCACGATTCATGGCAACCTTGACCTCCTGGGCTCCTGGGCTCAGACAATCCTTCTACCTCAGCCTCCCAAGTAACTGGGAGCACACACCACCAACCTAGCTAATTTTTGCATTTTCATTTTTTTTGTAGAGACAAGGTCTCACTGTGTTTCCCAGGCTGGTCTTGAGCCCCTGGGCCAAGCGATCCTCCCACCCTGGCCTCCCAAAGTGCCAGGATTACACCACTGTGCCCGACCAATGTAGTGGTTTGTTCTTGACCTGACTGTGGAAAGGGGTTCCCTGTCCCGGAAGGCAGACAGCATGAGATGTTTAAGGTGAGGGTGGAAATCCTGCCCCATGTCTGAATCTAAGGATATACTGCCCAGTTGTGTAGATTGCCTATGTGAACTGCTTAATTTACATTTTTGAAAAGAGAAAGGAAACAGCCATCTCCATGGCTTTTCTTCTCATTGCTCCAATTCCATAACAAGAAACCCCCAAACATGCCCCAACTTATTCACATTCCAGAGTCTGGTCGTATGGGTGGGGGATGGGAATCTTCTTCCCAGATTGGATCACACAGAACGGGCATTTTGTTTTCTGCCAGCAAGCGTCTTGGTTTGTGTGAGGGCAGATGATGGAGGGAGAGGGCTTGCAGTGAAGCCACAATCGCCTGACTCCCCACCGCCTGGACAAGAGGCATCTCTACTTAGAATAAGACCCTTGGAGCAGCACCCACCAGCATCCACAGCTGGCAGGAGTCTGTCCTGGCCAGGTGAGCATCCGAGTGTCCCTGGGTGGCGAAAGCTCCAGGAATCTATCCTCTCACAGTCTGGAGGGCAGAGGTCCAGGATGGAGGAGGGGCAGGGCTGGTTCCTTTGGTGGATGGCAACTTGTCCTGGTGAAATGACCCTCAACAGTGTCCAGAATAGATGAAAGCCTCAAAGAACTTGGAAGCTGAAGAGAAGCTGGATGCTTGGGACACCGAGTCAGAAGACTCGAGAGGCGGCTCTTGAAGATGAAGACGCTGATGAGGATGAGGGTAATGGCACTGAGGAAGGCTCTCGTCAACTGCGTGGAAGAGAAAATACTCCTTCTAGAGTAATGAGTGAATTAGAGAGGACTGGCCATAGCACCCTCAACCTGGACATTGGCAGGAAGTCATACCATGGCTTCGTGCTTCTTCACATGCTTGGCGGGTGATCTTCTGTGTGGCAATTTGGAAATCCAAGTGTCTTCTGCGTAGTGGATCCACCATCCTCTGGGCCCCCGGTGTCTGCAGGGGATTCTCAGCATCCAGCCAGCAGATGGGGGACTTAGGAAGACTGGGTGTGGGAGTTTCCAAGGCCAGACCTATTGTCACTGCCTGACTCCGTTGGACAAAGACTGTCACGTGACTGTCCTGACTTCAAGGGAGGCTGGGAAATAGATGGACCTGTTTTCCCTTGAAAAACAAATAGCTGGTCTCATCCACACATTCTAATTTATCTCACTTATGATTTTAAAATGAAGGAACTACATTGTATAGGCATGCTTGTGCCTTTTTTGTTGATATCCCAAACATTTACATATCCAAGAGGAATAAAAAAAGCATTTTGGAGGACTCGGTTGGGCACAACCCTGTATTTGAGGTTCCCTTACAGGCACAAGTGTCATTTCTTGATGTGGGAAGATGTTACATTAGGTTAAGTGAAGAAAAAAACAAGTGAAACAATAAGCATTCACCGCGGTTAGGTTCCTGCTTTGGCCTGGACCCCAGCAACTCACCTGGATGGAGGACCCGGGTTAAGCCCCTACAGCCTGGCTTCTGTGAAAACGTGGGCAGTAGCGTGTGATTTTTTATCTTTCCATGAAAAAAAAAAGTGTCTATGCAGGGAAAAATGTCTATAGGAAAACAACCCAAACTGCTCACAGTGGCGACCCCTTGCAAACAGCAGGGGGACGGCTTTAGTATGATATTAGTAAACACTCTATAGAACACACATATGGGATGGTACACAGATCAGGAATGTTCAGCTCAGTGAGTTTTCCCAAATGAACCACCTTCCCTTGTATAATCAGCACCAGATTCAGCAATGGAACATTCCAGCCTCCCTTCCAGACCCTGACCCCTCCCTAGGGTGGCCACCATCCTGGCTTCGAGCACCACGGCCGGTTCCCCGTTTTGACTCTACATAACGATGGATGGGGCCACGCCAAGTCTGGCTTCCTGCGCGCAACGTCACGCATGTGAGCCATCCTGGCTGTGTGAGGGCGAGTTTCTCGCTCGCGGAAAGGGAGGGATGTAAAATCTTCTTTCTGCTTATTGACGTTTTCTCATTTTTCTCCCATGAATATATACACTTACATAATGAAACCGATTTTAAAAATCAAATGAGAAAAAAAAAACCCACTTGGATTTCAAGGAGAAGTCAAACAATAAATCCAGCGCCCTCCTGGGGCCTCTGGGTCAGGAAGCACTTCAGAACCTATCATTTCGGGCCAGGGCCAGCCTGTCTGTCGGCAGTGTTACCGCAGGCAGTGGCCTCCGGTCTCATGACTGACCCCAGCAAACGGATGTGGCTGGAGCTAGCGGGAGGCCGCCCTGTTCGCTCTGGCTAAGGATATGGGCAGGAGGGGTCTCTCCCACCGTGGTTTGCAGGGAGGAAGAATAAAGACAGCCCTTCCGGAGGGGCCCACAGCCAGGCAGGGGTGGCCTGGAGCGAGGATCTGGACCACAGTTTAGGCGGCCCCGCAGACCAAAGAGCCGGCCCTGCCCGTCGGGAGGCGTGGTCATGCAGACCTCAGTTGTCTGGCAGCAAATGTTCCAAACTTCCCAGCCTTCAACTGCCCCAGGAAGCAGCTCTGCAGGCTGAGGGCGCATGGGGTCCCTCCTCCCTTCTAGGCCACCAGGAGAGAGCCCCACCAGGCTGCAGGCATTCTAGCGCCTTGCCTGGTCCCAAGTTCGGTAAGCTTGCAGGGACGCCTCCCCGCTGTGGACTAGATGCATTCTGTGGTGATAATGAGGATGATGACAGGATACATCTTGTAGGGTTGTTGTGAGAATCAGGTGGATTAAAACATATAAAGCTCTTAGAACAATGTTGGGCCCATGATAGGCGTTCGATAATTATTACTAGGTGTATAAACTCACACATACAGACATACACATACATATACACATGCACACTAATGCACGCATGCACACACGTACATGCATGTACACACCAACACATGCATACATGTGTACTCATGCATAACACACACACGTGCATGCATGAACACACACACCAACACACACATGTGTGCATGCACACACACACATATGTATTGTTCGCATGCCAACACATGTACATGTGTCAGATACACACATGTGCACACGTGTGTATGCACGCCGACACACATTTACATGCACACATGCATGCTCCTGCACAGATAGACAATACATGTACACAAATATACAAACATGAACACTCATGTACCTATAAACAAATACACACATGCACACACATAGATATATACAGATATCTACACATGTACACACACTTTCACGTATGTACACACAGACACACACATGCACACATCTGTTCACATGATTTTTCTCTAAACCTGGACCAGGGCCACCAGGACAGGCTGTGCTCACCCTCGGGGCCGCCCCTGTCCCTGGACCCTTAGAGTACACCGTCTGGGGTCTTGCAGCCTAGACCTCACCCGCCACCCTGCCCGGTTTGGCAGGGGTCCTCACAGGAGGCCCTGTGGCATTGTATGACCCGAGGGCATGAGAAGCTTGTGGGAAGGGGGAACTGGAACAGCCCCTATGGCCTCTCACTTCTTACAAACTCCCAGTGTGCATCAGCATTCATTCATTGATTCTCATGAACGACAAAGCTCCTATGGTGAGGGGCTTCGCCGCCATCAGAGAAGTGGGAGTCTGAGAAGAAAGCATCTGTGGGGAGGGGTCCAGGTGGCATGGTGGGAGAGCGGATGGGTAGGGAAGGGACGGGCCAGGCAGGATGTGGCCGTGGGCAGCTGCGCTCTGTCCTGCTGGGTTGTGGGGGCGGGGGGACGTCCCGCAGAACCCGGCCCCTGCACTCCTCCTCCTGTCCCTGAAAGGGCTGCTTCCTGGCTCAGCTCCGGCACTTCCAGCCTCTGCGCGCCATGAAGGCCCCACTCTCAGGTCCTAGGTCCCTGCAATATCCCTGTTCACCTGCAGGCCCCTACCTGGGCCCAATTCTCACACTGAGAGACACTCGCAGCCTTCACGTGCCGGACCTGGGTGCAGGTGGGCAAGATAATACCCATCCCTGCTGGCACAGGGCTTGCCCCTTTATCCAGAAGATTCCACAAAGCCAAGTGGGAGGGGAAAGTGTGGGGAAGGGACACAAAGGGGGTGCCCAAAGGCCAGGGAGCACTGAGGTTGGGGGACGGTGAGGAGTTGGGTGCTTTCGGCTTCCTCAAAAGTAAAGGGAGGCTGAGGCGGGAGAAATGCTTGAGGGCTGGAGTTCGAGACCAGCCTGGGCAACATAGCAAGACCCCATCTCTAAAAACAGTTTTAAAATTGGGGTATGGTGGCGCATACCTCTAGTCCCAGCTCCTGGGGAGGCTGAGGTGGGAGGATCCCTTGAGCCCAGGAGGTAGAAGCTACAGTGAGCTGTGATCCAACCACAGCACTCCAGCTGGGCAATAGAGGGAGACCCTGTCTCAAAAAGACAAACAAAACCCAAAAAAAGCACAGTAAATGGAGAATGACTCCATGTCCCAGCAACCCACTTCCCCGCCAGGTGTTCAAGCAGGTTGAGGCTGCAGCGAACTGTGATTGTGCCACCGCGCTCCAGCCTGGACAACAGAGTGAGTCCCTGACTCAAAAAATAAAAAAGATAAAATGATAAATTTTGCGTTATGTTGTTTTTGCCTAAATAACAATTACAAAAAGAGTTAGCCGGGGGTGGGAGAGATTTGGGCACAGGGCACACATCACAAGGGCGCGTGGGGAGAGGCAGGGGCTGAGCACAAAGCAGAGAAGGCAGCGAGGCCGGAGCGCAGAGGCCAGGGAAGGTGCCGGAAGGTCTCCCCCATCCCCACAGCCCTGGGACCACAGCCTGGGAGCTCCAGGGGAAGCCACGTTCAGCACCGCCCCTCCTGTCCCTGTGCTGAGCCAGACCCGCCTCCTGTCACAAGGCCCATGCAGCCCCACCCACTGAGGGCTCTCCAAGCTTCTCACACCCTGATGACAGCTGTCTGTCTTCCCAGATCTCTCTGTTGTCCCAGAGGCAGGCAGATCATTAACCTACTTTGGAGGAGATGCAGTTGGCAAGGCCTACACTCCAGGTCCGCCTGACTTTCAAGCCCCTTGGAGACAGTGGCCGGTTTCGCATCCGCAGGTTGTACTCGAGTGGAAACTGGACGGACTCAGCCCGGCAGACGGGAGCTGAGGGGATGGCCGGGCAGGGCTGCCAGGGAACTGGTAGAGGACGGGCGGGGATAGGCAGCGAGGGCAACAGGGCCCAGAGAGGCTGAGGGCGGAGAGGAGGAGGGTCTGCACATCCACACACAGGCGAACTGTGCTGCATCGGCCCTTGCTTGGGCACTGCTCGGCACGATGGGGAGAGTTGCATGCCATGGACTGGGATGCTGGGTCCTCACACACCCTCTGAGGCCAGTGCACTAGGAGACCCTAGAGGCTGTGGGTGGGGAAGCCTGCGGGGCCCAGTCACCTGTGTTCTGCCACCTGGACTTCACGCACGTGGGCCATTGGCCATCTGACGCTACCTGACAGACAACCCCACCCTCAGGGGCCTAAAAGCCCACGCACATCACCTTGTAGTTTCTGTGGGCTAAGAACCGGGACTTCTGTGGGGGGCGGCTCAGGGGTCTCATGTGTTTTCAGTCAAGGTGCTGTCAGGGCTGTGGTCACACGGGTGGCGACTGGGGCGGCAGGACCCCTTTCCAGGTCACTGGCAGCCTCAGGCCCTCGCTGGCTGCTTGTAGGAGGTTTCTGGTCCTCATTCTGTGGGACTCTCTGTGGATAGCACAGCATGGCTGCTGACTTCCCAGAGAGGGAGGGAGAGAGAGGTGGAGGCGAAGAGGTGGAAGCCAGTTTTTTATTTTAGTTTAAGTGTCAGAGTCTCACTCTGTTGCCCAGGCTGGAGTACATTGGTGCAACCACAGCTCACTGCAGCCTCCAACTCCTGGGCTCAAGCGATCCTCCTGCCTCAGTCTCCCAAGTAGCTGGGACTGCAGGTGTGTGCCACTATGCTCAGCTAGTTTTATTCTCGGTAGAGATGGGGTCTCGCTATGTTGTCCAGGCTGGTCTTGAACTCCTGGCCTCCAGCAATCCTCCCGCCTCATCCTCTCTGAGTGCTGGGATGACAGTCGTGAGCCACCGAGCCTGGCTCCACAGTCCTTTTACAGCCTCACCTCAGACGTGACATCGCACTGCACCTGCCATGTCCTGTTCACTAGAGGTGACTCCGTCCAGTGGATGCTCAGGGACTAGGGAGTCACCTTCCATCTCTCAAGGAGCAGAGAATCTGTCGCTAAACCCGCACCGTGACAACCTCAGTGGGGCATCTGCGGGTTAGCTGAGGTCTGTGCGCCTGTGGACAGCCCTGCTGGTGGTGGGCGGAAGGGTAAGGGTGTCTGGAGGCTTGTGTGCATGCCCCGGCCCTGCCGCGTCCCACTGAGTAATCAGTAGCCTCCTCCAAAAACAAAGACGACGGCAAACACTGGCAACAGCCTCACGCATGTGGGGTGGAACAGGGGCTGAAGCCACGAGAGCTGGTGATGGCAAAGCCAACCATGTCCAGGGGAGAAGCCTGTCGCTGGAGGGTTCGATGGGTGGTGACCTCCATGTGAGTCCCATGTGACACACAGTTCTGGGCATTGGCTGGGGGGCAGTGTGGGAGGAGACACGCATGGGAGGAGCAGGCAAGGGGATAACGCGTGTGGAATAACACGTGGAATATCATACGTGGAATAATACATGAATGGGAATAATACACATGGAATAACAGGCATGGAGTTAACACACATGGAATAACACATAGAAATAACACACATGGAATAACAGGCATAGGAATAACACACCTGGGGTTAACACGCATAGAGATAGCACTCATGGGAATAACATGCATAGGGAGAACACACATGGAATAACACAGGATAGCACATGTGGGGCTAACGTGCATGGATATAACACAGAGCAGCCCCAGGAGGAAGTTGCCCGGGGGTGGGGCAGGATGTGGTGGCGCTCTTGCTGTCTCCAGCTCCGTCTCCCTGGAAAACACTCGGAAGCAGATCTGGAAAGATGAACATTTGTCACGCTGGGGGGTGGCCCAGGGGTGTCTGGTACATGTCGAACTGTTCACAGCTGAGGATCGCAGCATGCTTCAACAATATCGCTGCTGTGGCGGTTGGAGGAGGTGACTGGAACACTCCCCCAGGATGCCCATGAGGAGAAAGTCCTCCGGCCTCCACCCTCATTGCCAGCTTGAGGGTTGCACCGTGAGCCCCTCCCCACACAGAAGCCCTCGACCCACCTCGCACCCCAGCCACAGTCAGACCCCACGCTGCCGTCTCAGCTCGGGAAGCCCGCCCTGCTCCCAAGACACAGGCTTCTCCCTACCCTCTCATGCATCTCGGCAGCTGTGCCCAATGTGGCCCAGGCTGTCCCTGCAGTGTGACCACGATGGCACTTGGGATAAGCCCACATCCTAGCTCAGGAAGGTCAGGCCACAGGAGCCAGGCGTCCACCTGTTGGCATCATATCTGAGCCCCTCCCCGAGTCAACATGCTCCTGGCTAGGAGCTGGCAATCCCCTCCCCCAACACACTCACTGGTACTGACCCTTGTCCCACCTGCAGGAGACAGATGCCCTCTGGGGGCTCCTTCTGCTGGGTTCACCAACCAGCCCCCACAGGTGCATATTCCCAGGCGTGTACAGTGGTCCCAAGGCAGGGAAAGAGTCGATCACAGCCACACTGCGGCAGGCGCAGGCAGAGTGGCCCAGAGCCCCCGGCGCCTGGTGGCCTCTCAGATTCCACAGGTGGCAGATGTCACCGGCAGTCATGTGACACACATGACTACACTCAGCCATGTCCACATCGTGTGTCCCGGGGTTGGGAAGGTTGCTAGGAAGATGAAGCTCCAACCACATGAAATTGCCCTTTGGAGCGTATAAAGTGGCCAAATGTTGTCAGTTTCATGGGGTTCACACGGAAAGTGAGGCCAACAGTGTTCTGCAACCTCTTCCAGTATTCGTCAGGATAGAAAGTTGATTTTTCTGGCCGGGCACGGTGGCTCACTCTTGTCATTCCAGCACTTTGGGAGGCGGAGGTTAGAGGATTGCCTGAGCCCAAGGGTTTGAGACTAGCCTGGGCGACTTGGCAAGCCCTCATCCCTAAAACAAATCAAAAAATTAGCTGGTGTGGTGGCACGCGCCTGTGGTTCCAGCTACTCAGGAGGCTGAGGCAGAAGGATCGCCTGAGCCCAGCAGGTGGAGGTAGTGGTGGCATGCCACTGCACTCACTGTACTCACTGTACCATGAGCATGCCACTGTACTCCAGCCTAGGCGACAGATACACAAAAGAGAGATAAAGAAAGTTGTTTTCTCCTCAGCACAAGGAGCGCACAGGCACCGGTGGCCTCCTGGGGGAGTCTGAGCACACAGCACTGAGCACGCGCAGATACGTTCCATGGAGGGAGCGTGGCCACAGCACTGCACAGTTGCTCCTGTCCAGACGGGGTCTCCCTCGGTCCGCGATCCTCTCTGGTCCTGCTTGCCAAATGGCCTCAGGGATAGAGGCCACGAGCCTTGAGGCTGGAGAAAAGACCCCCACGCCTCTGCTCAGGGTATGCTGGCCAGGATCCTCCCCTTCCAGGCCTCATGCGGAGAGCCAAGTGCTCAGTCTTCCCTGAGGCAGATCAGGTCTTCAGGAATCGGCCGCACACAAAGCCCGGCTGGACTGGGGCTGATGGCAGAGATTCAAGCACCCGGGAGCAGGCAGGAGCCCTGCCCGGACGCAGGCAGCAGCCAAGAACGGGTCTTCTCCGGCTTGACCACCACATGTCCAGTCTGGCCATGAGCACCCTGCCCTGGGCTGTCGTCTGCACCTGGCTTCCTGCAAGAGGGGTGGAGGGAAGGGACACGGGATGCCTGGGCCCCACCTACTTGGACCAACACCGCCTCGGAAGTGTGGAGTATTGGGCTCCTCCCAGACCAGCTGGCACACAACCTGCATTGGAGCAAGAGTCCACGGGACTGGAGGGCAGCTGAGCAGGGGGCAGGTGGGCAACTGAGGGCACGCAGAGCCATCAGGTGACAGGGGGAGGCACATGATCTTTCGTCCCACCAACCTACCTTTTGGGATTTATCCAAAGGAAGCAACCAGAGACGTGCAGGGGCACTAACCCAGGGCTTGCCAGAGACGCCATGGTGTGCTGGCCATGGCGGGAGGAGGCTGCTCTGATGAAGAAGGAGCTGAGAGCCGGGCATGATGGCTCACACCTGTCATCTCGGCACTTTGGGAGGCCAAGGCAGGGAGGATCGCTGGAGGCCGGAGTTGGAGACCAGTCTGGGGAACATAGCAAGACCCTATCTCTAAAAATAACTCGAATATTGAGCCAGGTGGGCATGGTGGTGTGCACCTATAGTCCCATCTACTAGGGAGGCTGGGGCAGGAGGATAAATTGAAGCTGGGAGTTCGAGGTTGTGGTGAGCTATGCTGGTGCCACTGTACGTGAGCCCGGGTGACAGCATGAGACCCCGTCTCAAAAAATAAAAATAAAAAAGAACTGAGATTCAGGGGAGCTGAGAAGCCCCCCAGGCCACCCCACCAGGGTGTGGCAGGATCAGGAGTTCGGTTCAGACAGCCAGCTTGCAGGCTCCTGTCCCCAGTCATCCCTCCTATTGCCTCTGTGTGATCGTGGTCCCTGGTGTTAGTCACAATAGAGTGAGATGGTCACAGTTCCAGCACTGGGGCTGGCCGAGGAGAAGGTGACCTGTCTACACTGCTGAGTACTCTCTCACACCTCTCCCAGTAGCACCCTCCTCTACTGGCCTGAAGTCTGTGCCTTCCTTCCTGGCTGTGCCTTCTCCCCGCCCCACAGAGTCCCAGAGCCGCCAGGGCTCACACAGCCTCCCAGGGAGAGAGGGCGTGGCTGTCCTGCAGGCTGAGGCTGCCTCCAGCCCTTGTCTCTGCTGGTGTCCTGGCTTCTACTGGCCAGTGCCAGTCGCTGACATGGGCTGGCATTGCCACTTGCTGCCCTCCATCTAGGGGCGCTGAGGGGCAGGGGATGGGGCGAGGAGAACAGGTAACAGGTCTCCCACCCTGTGTGGCTGTGTACCTGCAGCTATGAGCTTCTAGGGGGCACACATGTCCCCAGAGCCCACAGGGGAACCTCCCCTACACAAGCTCTTGGGAACAGGGCTTGGAGCACAGACGGCCCAGCGTTGGTTACACACTGACCCAGAGCCGGTTGGTCTCTTGCCTCTAGGCTTATGGAGCCCCTGAGAGGAGGAAGCCTGCCCCTCCCACACAGGGAGGGTGCTTCAGAGGCAGTGTGGACTCTAGAGTCAGAATGCCCAGGTTCAAGTCCTGGCCCTGCCACTTAGCAGCTGTGTGACCTTGGGCAAGTTGCTTTCCCTCTGTGTGCCTCAATTTGCTCTTCTGTAAAATGGAGTCATACTAGCATGCTTATTTCACACAATTGTTGTGAGGATTAAATAAGTTAATATATAGCATTTAAAAATAATCATAATATACGAGGGGGAACCCCCAAAAACCGAGAATTTGTTTATAAAAATTGTGTATTTATTCTTACATGTTTAAAC
This sequence comes from Cephalopachus bancanus, assembly GCA_027257055.1. Classification (NCBI taxonomy): domain Eukaryota; kingdom Metazoa; phylum Chordata; class Mammalia; order Primates; family Tarsiidae; genus Cephalopachus; species Cephalopachus bancanus. Next base: position 3,287,089 of record JAPVLO010000155.1, read on the forward strand.
GTCATCACCTTCAAAGCACTCTCCTTTGGATGCAATACACCTGTCGAGATGCTTTTCCCACTGCTCAAAACAGTTTTGTTTGTTTGTTTGTTTGAGTTGGAGTCTCACTCTGTCGCCCAGACTGGAGTGCAGCGGCCGCTCCCGGCCACCGCAGCCTCGACCTGCTGGGCTCCAGCCATCCTTCCGCCTCAGCCTTCCAAGTAGCCGGAATTACAGGCATGCGCTACCACGCCCGGCTGATTTTTTGATTTATTGTAGAGATGCGGTCTCGCTGCCCAGGTGGGTCTCGAACCCATGGGCTCAGGCAATCCACTCACCTCAGCCTCCCAAAGGCGTGGGATTACAGGCTGAGCCACCGAGCCCGGCTTCAAAACAGTTTTTAAACTCGTCCATTTTGATGCCTTTTAGTGCTTCTGCCGTTTTTTGTTTCATTTCTTCCACATCGTCAAAACATTTCCCTTTGAGGAAAAAAAAGAGTCGCTCAGAGCAAGATTGGGTGAATAGGGATGGTGGGACACGGGAGTCATATCGTTTTTGGTCAAAAACTACTGAACACTCAGTACAGTGTGGGCAGCCCTGTTGTCATGATGGAAGAACCAGTCACCTGATTGTCATAAAAAAAAAATTCACTGAAGCCGAACACAGCCTCTCACAACAACGCTAGTTGGTCCACTGATGCCGATGGGTTCCTAGAAGGCTTACCCTAGCAGGGGAAGCCTGTCTTACATGGGGTCCGCCCTCCAAAAGATAGTTCCAGTTTTTTGGGGTCCTCCTAGGAAACATTATAAAGCTTGAAAGCACCATATCAACAGTGTAAATACACAAACATTTTCTATATTAACAGCTATAGAAGGACCCTAGCAACCACTGAGTTGGGCTATAGAAGACAAATGAACAAAACGGGGAAATGTCCAGGGTATCTTGCAAAGAAAAAAAAAATTAAGTGCAAAACAGCCTTCTTGGTGTGATCTTAATTTTGTAAACTATATCTGTGCTCACCATGTGTAGGCAAAAAAACAACTGGAAGGAAATACGAGAAGGATTTCCCCCAAACCCCAGAGTTATCTTTTGGAGAGGGGGGCCCTTATAGGACAGGCTTCCCCCGTTTGCTGGGTGTTCCAGGAACCCTTCGGCATCTGTGGACCAGCTAGCGTTGTTGGGAGAGGCTGTGTTCAGCTTCAGTGAATTTTTTTGGAGATTCTTTCAACACGTTTGCCCATTTCATACCGCACTGAGTGTTCAGCGGTTTTTGACCAAACATGGCATGACCCTCGTGCCCCATCTTCCCTAGTCACCTGATCTCACCCTGAGCAACTTTTGTTTGTTTATTTCCCTAGATGAAAAGAGTCCTCAAAGGGAAACATTTTGCCGATGTGGAAGAGGTGAAACAAAAAATGGCAGAAGCACTAAAAGGCACCAAAATGGACGAATTCAAAAACTGTTTTGAGTGGTGGAAAAAGCATCTCGACAGGTGTGTTGCATCAGTCAGCGAGTGCTTTGAAGGGGACTGCAGTTTACACAAGTAAGAATAAATACATGATTTGTTATAAATAAATTCTGTTTTGGGGGGTTTTCCCTCATCAGTCAACTGTTAACAGTGGGGGGGGCACATAACATCACTAAGGGTGCTTGATCCTAACAGGTGAAGTGAGGTTCCGTGGGAGGTCCAAACTGCACCTGCACCAAAACCGCTTATGTACCCAATCCTGACTTGTACCCTACAACATTAAAAAGTAAAAAATAGGGGAAAAAAAAGCCAAGCAAACAGTGGTGACTACTAGACAGCAGGATGGTGATGATTTTCAATTTTTGTGATTTTTCTGTATTTTGCAAAATGTCTATAATAATTAGCATGGTTATGATAAGAACCAAGCGCATTTTTAAACACTGTTATGTGGGGGAGAAAGCTGTAGCCCACGGGCCCCCAGTGCCTTTTGGGATGGGGTACTACCTTTCATTTTCCCAGAGCCTTGGGCTCATCGGAGGGTGAGGGTGTTGGGGGTATGGGCCAGTGTAGGAGGGTGGGTGACAGGGGCCACTGTTCTCTCCCCTCAACTCTCTGGGAAAGATGTGGGCTCCCGGCAGCAGGCTCTGTGCCTCTCCCTCTCAGGGCCCCTGGTCTCACTCCTGGGGATACCTCCCGAGTGGGCTTGCAGGGGTTCACCAGGGTGGAGCCTAGTCCTGGTCCTGGTGGCTCTACAGTGACAGTCACTGGCGTGGATTGTGTGCACGTGATCTTGCCCTGTGCAGGGAGGAGGGACTGTTTTCTTCTTCCTTTTAGACAGGCAACAATTCACAAGCCCAGAAAGGCTGAGGGACTTATCCAAGACCACACAGCAGCCAGGGGCAGAGTCAGAACAGAGCCAAGATCCTCTGAGCTCACACAAGGTTTCCAGAAGTCCTTCAGCTCTTGGTTCCTTAGTTATTCAACAAGGGGATGTCTTAACCAACATAACTACTTGTAGCCAGACCCAGCCCTTGGGTCATCAGCGCTGGACTGGCTATCTGTCAGAAGAATACGCTGAGCCTCCATGGGAGGGGTCACTTGCCATCCACATAGGCATAGCCCATGCCCGTGTTGCTCCTGGTGTCATCCCCAGCACCAGCCGGATGTTCCTTGGCCAAATGTCTAGTGAGCCACTGAACCTCCAGGGTGAAGGGCTTGGGTCTGAGGCAGCAGGGGTGGGTGGAGACGGTTGCAACAGATGGGAACCTCCATCCAGCCCAGCTAGCTCGAGACAAAGGTGTTCATGGGTATGGTGGAGCTCATAGAAGCTCATAGGGGGCGATTGACCCAGACCCAAGAAAATTCTAGGGTCTTAGGCCCCCAAAGGGGTGGAGTTCAAATGAGCTTCTGCTCTGTGAGGCCCACATCCCTGTGTCTTCTCCTTTCTTCTGGTCATCAGGGGACTAGCCCTCCAGGAAACCCTAGGACATCCATCAGCTCTGGCCACAGTGTGGGGCAGTAGTGTGGGGCTCAGAGTCTGCTCTGTCCCGTCTCTCCTGGTCTGTCCTGGTCTCTCCTAATCTGTCCTGGTCTCTCCTGGTCTGTCTTGCTCTCTCCTGGTCTCTTCTGGTCTATCCTGGTCTGTCCTGGTCTCTCCTGGTCCTGTCTGGCATCCTCTGGTCTGAACTGGTCTCTCTTGATTTGTCCTGGTTTGTCTTGTTCTCTCCTGGTCTCTCCTGGTTTGTACTGGTCTCTGCTGGTGTCTCTCTTGGTCTCTCCAAGTCTGTCCTGGTCTCTCCTGGTCTGTCTTGTTCTCTCTTGGCTTGTACTGGTCTCTACTGGTCTCTCCTGGTCCTGTCTGGCATCCTCTGGTCTGTCCTGGTCTCTCTTGATCTGCCCTGGTCTCTCCTGGTCTGTCTTATTCTCTCCTGGTTTGTACTGGTCTCTGCTGGTCTCTCCTGGTGTCTTCAGATCTGTCCTGGTCTCTCCTGGTCCCGTCTGGCATCCTCTGGTCTGTCCTGGTCTCTCTTGATCTGTCCTGGTCCCTTCTGGCCTGTCCTGGTCCCTTCTGGCATTCTCTGATCTAACCTGGTCAGTTCTGGCCACTCCTGGTCTCTTCTGGTCTGTCCTGGTCTGTCCTGATCTCTTCTGTTCTCGCCCTATCTCTTCTGGTTTGTCCTGGTCTTTCCTGGTCTGTCCTGGTCTCTCCTGATCTGTTCTTATCTGTCTTGGTCTCTCCTAGTCTTTTCTGATCTGTCCTGGTCTCTCCTGGTTTCCCCTGGTCTGTCCTGGTCTCTCCTTGTCTCTCCTGGTCCCGTCTGGCATCCTCTGGTCTGTCCTGTTCTCTTATAATCATCCTTGTTTCTCTTGGTCTCTTCTGGTCTCTCCTGGTTTCCTCTGATCTGTCCTGGTCTGTCCTCGTCCCTTCTGGCATCCTCTAACCTAACCTCGTCAGTCCTGTTCTGTCTTGGCCTGTCCTGGTGTCTCCTGGTCTCTTCTGGTCTCTCCTGATCTCTTCTGATCTGTCCTGGTCTCTCCTGGTTTGCCCTGGTCTGTTCTATTCTGTCCTGGTCTGTGTTGGTCTCTCCCAGACTGCCCTGGTCTCTCCTGATCTCCCCTAGTCTGTCCTGGTCTCTCCTGTTCTGTCCTGACCTCTCCTACTCTCTACTGGTCTTTCCTGGTCTGTCCTTGTCCCTTCTGGCCTCTTTTGGTCTCTCCTGGTCTCTCCAGATCTGTCCTGGTCTCTTCTGGTCTGTCCTGTCTTTCCTTGTCTCTCCTGGTCTGTCCTCATCTCTCCTGGTCTCTTCTGGTCTCTTGTGGTCTGTCCTGGTCTCTCCTGGTCTGTCCACATCTCTCCTGGTCTCTCTTGGTTTGTCCTGCTCCATCCTGGCCTGTCCTGGTCTGTCCTGGTCCCTTCTGGTCTGTCCTGGTTTCCCCTGGTCTGTCCTTGTCTCTCCTGGTCTCTTCTTCTATGTCCTGATCCCTTCTGGTCTCTTCTGGTCTCTTCTGTTCTGTCCTGGTCTGTCCTTGTCACTCCTGGTCTCTCCTGCTCTGTCCTGGTCTGTCCTGGTGTATCCTGGTTTGTCCGGACGTCTCCCAGTCTGTCCTGGTCTCTCTTGTTCTCTTCTGGTTTCTCTCGGTCTGTCCTGGTCCCTTCTGGTCTCTCTTGGTCTCTCCTGGCTTCTACCGGTCTGTCCTGGTCTTTCCTGGTCCCTTCTGGTCCCTCCTGGTCTGTCCTGGGCTACCCAGGCTCCTGAGTCGCCTTCCCCATGAACTTTTAGGGACAGGATGCGGCTGACTCCATGGTCTGATGCACACTTCCATCTTTAGGGCGCAGGGCTCTCATTTGACAGGCGGGCTACCACACCCCAAAGAGCACTGCAAGCAGGTGCTGCATTTTCTGTACTCATATGGTTGTGAGGACATGGAGCAGGGGCAGATGGACGAGGTGTGGGCTGTCCTCAGAACGAAGGTGGTTGTATCATTTGGGATCTTTCAGCACAACATCCAAAGGACAAGCAACTAAAGAAAAAAAATACAGTCGGTTTTATCAAAATTAAAAACTTTTGTGTTGGCTGGGCACAGTGGCTCAAAGTGCTGTAACCCCAGCACTTTGGGAGGCCAAGATGAGAGGACTGCCTGAGCTCAGGGGTTTGAGACCAGCCTGGGCAACTTGGTGTGACCTTGTCTCTACAATAAATAAAAAAATAAGCTGGGTGTGGTAGTGCATGCCTAAAACAAAAAACAAAAACAACCAAAAAATATTGTGCTGCAAATGATACCATGAAGAGAGTGAAACACGACTGACAGAATGGGAGAAAATGTTTGCAAATCACATATCAAGGGACAAGGGACTGGTATCCAGAATATATAAAGAACTTCCACTGGCCAGGTGTAGTGACTCATGCCTATAATCTCAGCACTTTGGGAGGCCAAGCTAGAAGGATTGCTTGAGTCCAGGAGTTCAAAACCAGCCTGGGTAACACAGCGACACCTCATCTCTACAAAATAAAAACATTAGCTAGATGTGGTGGTCAGCGCTTTTAGTCCCAGCTACTCGGGAGGCTGAGGCTGGAGGACTGCCTGAACAGGGTGGTTGAAGGCTGCAGCGAGCCTTGATTGTGCCTCTGCACTCCAGAGCCTGGGCAACAGAGTGAGACTCTGACTCGAATTTTTAAAAATTACACTGTGGTGATAGTTTATAACTTTATAAATCACTAAAAACATTCAATGGGTGAATTGGATGGGATATGAATTATGTCTCAATGAATTTTTTTTTTTTTTGTCATTTTTCTTTAAGATCCTTTTCAAATGCCAGAAAACCCAACTCAAAATGATTTCAGCAAAAGGGAATGTGTTAGCGCCTATCCTCTGGGAAGTGGGTAAGTTCGGAGGGAGATCTGGCTGCAGGTCCTGCTGGATTCAGGTCTAAAACCGGTCATCAGTCCCAGGGAAGCCCCTTCAACACATGGGCTGAGGACAGCGAAGAAGTCTGGATGCTTTTGCCTAAGTGAGGGGTGGGTCCTGGGCAGCGCGAGCCCACCCAGGCTGCGACTGGTGCAGAAGGCAGACAGGGGAGAGGACAGGGAGGCCTCCCGGCCCAGGTAGGCAGAAAGCAGGGTTGAGGCTGGGTCTGCAAGAGAAGGAAGCTGTCTCCAGGGCCTGAGAAGATGTTTCACCACCTCATTCGTTCATTCGGCCTCCCGAGCATATTTGTTGAGCACCCGGGGTGGACAGACACTGATGGAGTTGGGATAGGATGTGAGCACAGCAGAACTGGTCCTTGCCCTTAAGGACCTGTGTGCCTGCCACACCCAACCTGGGCGTCAGGGTGCCAAGTGCTAGGATTCGGAGGGTTTGAGGGGCTGTGGGAGCATAGGGCAGGAGCACCCATTCTGGCTTTGGGTAGGGAGCTGGGCAGGTTTCCTGGAAGAAGGGGCTCATGCCAGGCTCGGTGGCTCAGCCTGTAATCCCGCGCCTTTGGGAGGCTGAGGTGAGTGGATTACCTGAGCCCGCGGGTTCGAGACCCGCCTGGGCAGCGAGACCTCATCTCCACAATAAATCAAAAAATCAGCTGGGTGTGGTAGCGCATGCCTGTAATTCCGTCTACTTGGAAGGCTGAGGCGGAAGGATCGCCGGAGCCCAGCAGGTTGAGGCTGCGGTGGCCGGGAGCGGCCGCTGCACTCCAGTCTGGGCGACAGAGTGAGACTCCAACTCAAAAAAAAAAAAAAAAGAAGGGGCTCATACGCTGAGACCTGAAGGAATACAATAGGCAGAGGGAACAGAAGATGGGGGGCAGAAGCCCAGAGCAGGCAAGATGCATGGAGTAAAGAGGGAGGGGCGGGAGGGGTCAGCGCGGGCCAAGCGGGGCGTGGGGCGTGATCTGCAGGGACTTTCTCCTGAGATCGGTCAGTGAGCACAGACGGAAGTCTTCATGGATGGGACAAGTGTGCACTCACCCAGCCTGGCCTGCTTGCTGCGTGATGCTGGTCTATACTGGCCAGAGCTCCAGCTCACTGTGGCTTGGACGGTGGATGCGCCCCCAACCTGGTGTCGCCTGATCCTTCCCTGGGCCCTTGCCCAGATGCCAGGACTCCCACCCTCTTCTCCAATGAACCAGCGGTCTCACCTCCCTCCTGCCGTTCACACTGCCCAGTCATTTTCCACGGGATGGATGGCTCAGACACACAGTGGAGAAGGCACCGGGAAACGACGGCCGCCGGTTCTGATGAGGCCTGGTCACACTCATCAGCCCTGGGAGCAGCCATATAGGAGGAAGTGAACGCAAGGATCCAACTGCGACTGAGTCTCCGACTGTCTTGACGGCACTCAGCGCACTACCTGGTGGGCAGGATGGCGAGTGAGACCTCTGTGACGCCCCCACGGCAGGGACCGCGTCCCCAAGTGCCTGCCAGTGACGCCAGCTCACATCAAACAGGGTCAGAGCGTAGCTCAGAAGCAGCCACCGTCAAGTGAGTGTCTTGAAAGCACCTTTGGGCTGTGACACTTCGGTGTTGTTTCAACAATGTCTGGGGGACACCGGCTGCTCATTCATTTATGGGTTTGTGCATTCACCATTGACTCAAAATGTAGCCATCGTATCCGTGCTGTGTGCCAGACACCACACCAGGTGCTGAGGGGGAGGAGAGAGGACCGACAGGGCCCTACCTGGCAGGCTTCTGCTCTCCATCCGAGGGGGCGAGACCACGAATTTGAAGATTATCTGTGGCAGAGTGATAGACGCTCTCACCAGGGGAGCTTGGGTGCTGGCAAGCACAGAGGAGAGATTCCAGAGTCTCCTGGGGACCCGGGAAAGAGCGTTTACAGTGAGTCCTGAGGGTGGGTAAGAGTTCCTCGGGAAAAAAATGTGTGCATGCATTCCGGAGCACAGAGACCAGACAGTGTACACAGTTGTATTTAATAGCCACGTCTGGAAACAGCCCTAGTGCCCACTTCCAGTAGAATGAATAAAGTGTGGCATGAGCACACAGTGGACCATGTCACAGTGGGGCCAACAAGCAAACCTCAGAGACACAATCACTTGCATGAATCTCAAGCTCAGTGTTGGGCAAAAAAAGAATGCATGTGGCATGATTCCTGTTTCACACAGTTCAGAAGCAGGCAAGACTCCACACTTAGGGCACACACACACAGGGGCATAGCCACAAAGAAAAACAATGCTAAGTAGAAATTCAGATCAATGGTTCTGCTGGGGGAGGAAAGCTTTATGACTGGACAGGGTGCACAGTGGGCTTTGGGAGTGCGAGTGATATTTAATTCCTTGACCCAGGTGGTCATTACATGGTTATTCATCAAATTACACAAGCGTGTGGCTTGGCTGCAGAGAAAACTCCTTTCAGTAAAGGGATGTGTGAACACATAAGGTAGGAGAGCGTGGGGATTGCAAGTCTGTACTCTGCTGCCTGCTGCTTGCTTGTTTCAAGTGAGTTCATTGCAAGTGAGTTGATGTGTGTAAGGTTCAGAGTTCCTCATTTATAAAATGGGAACATTGACAGTATCAGCCTCATAAAGCTGTCTTAGAATTAAGTATGAGAATGTAAAGTGTTCAGCACAGAGCCAGAGAAGTCATCATCATCTCATCATCACCATCACCACCGTCACTGTCATCACCACCATCATCACCATCATCATCATCACCATCATGATCATCACCTTCATCACCATCATCGTCATCATCCTCACCATTACCACCGTCACCATCATTACTATCACCATCTCATCACCATCATCACCACCTTTATCACCATCACATCACCACCATCACCATCACCATCATCTCCATCAGTGTCATAACCATTATCATCATTACCGTCACCATGATAACCATCACTGTCGTCATCCTCCCCATTCTTGTCCTCATCACCACCACCACAGCCTCTCTCTTTCCTTTTGTTAATTCAACTAAATTACATCTGCATTCTTCTCCTCTTCTTCCTTCCTTCCTCCTCCTCTCTTTTAATAATTATTATCATCTTGAAATTGAATGGCCAGCGACAGTGCTCTCTGGGGTCATAGATAGTTCTAGTTCTTAGTAAGGAAGGAAGGAGATAACATGATGCCCTTTTTTGTCATTTTTTTCTTTGAGTCAGAATCTTACTCTGTTTTCCAGGTTGGAGTGCAGTGGCACAATCACAGCCACTACAGCCTTGACCTGCTGGGCTCAGATGATCCTTCCGCCTGAGCCCTCCAAGTAGCTAGAACTACAGGCATGTGCCACCATGCCCAGCTAATTTTTTTTTTTATTTACTGTAGAGATGAGGTTTTGCCAAGTTGTCCAGGCTGGTTGCGAACCCTTGGGCTCCAGCAATCCTCTTGCCTCCACCTCCCAAAATGCTGGGATTACAGGAGTGAGCCACTATGCCCAGCCTATGCCTGTCATTTTTCTCAAAGCCCTTCCCTTCTCTTTAAATCACCTGACTCGTTGACAGAATACACACCCCAGTTTGGGGCTCAGAATGTGCTTCCTCTATGGGCACTAAAAATGCCCATCAAATCTTCTGCCCTCATCAGGCAGGACCCCAACCCCTGACCACAGCTGATTAGAACAGGAATAGACACACCTGATCAGGCCAAATCTGTCTCACTGGACTCAGGACTCAGGACCCTGAGGGTCCAGGTTAGTGATTGTCAGGATAGGAAGAGCAGATCGCAGCAGAGAAGGTTGATCAGTGGAGAGCAGAAACAAAGCGACCAGGATGTGGGAAGAGACTGCAGGGCCCAGCAGGAGGGAGGCTTGGGTCCTGATGCAGCCAAGAGGTGGCAGTCTGCCAGGAAGAGAGCTCTCACTAGGAACTAATTCCCCAGGACCTTGATCTGGAACTTTTAGCTTAGAAATATAAGAAGAGAAGTTTTTCTTGTTTATGTCACCCAGTCTGTGGGATTTTGAAACGACAGCCCTTGAAGATGAACATACAGGGCTTGGTCAACTTTTTCTGTAAAGGACGAGGTAGTAAACATTTCAGGCTTTATGGGCTACATGGTGTCTGTCAAAACGACTTAGCTTTTCTTCTTGTCATGTTGCCCAGGCTACTCTTGAACTCCTGGGCTCAAGCAATCATCCCACCTCAGCCTCCCAAAGTTCTGGGATTATAAGCATGAGCCACTGTGTCTGGACCACTCAGCTCTGGTGCTGTAGTGTAAGAGCCGCTATAGAAATAGATAACTGATAACACAACTGGGCATGGTTGTGTTCCAATAAAACTTTATCTATAAAAACCGGCAGTGAGCCAGATTTGATCTCCAGGCTATAGTTTGCATGATGCTTGGCTTAAAGCAACAATCATTTATTTTGACCAGAAATTGAAATGATGACCAGACATGATGTCAAAGGCTTGTCTCTGCTCCACTCTGCTTTAGCTGGGTGACCTGCCTGCTCTGAAGAGGACACCCTTTCACAGCCCTTGCTGGCTGGTGGCTAGGCGTATTGCCTTGGCTGTGGTTGGCAGCCCTGGTATCTCTCCTTGTGGCCTATTCACGGGCTGCACGGGCTTCCTTCAGAAGCTCAAGCATCCCAAGAGCATGAGGTATGCATCACTATTTGTGACCTAAGCTTTGTTTTTCTGTTTTGTTGTTTTGATTCGGGGTCTCACTCTGTTGCCCAGGGTGGAGTGCAGTGGCACGATCACGATGATCACAGCTCATGGCAGACTCGACCTCCTAGGCTCAGGTGATCCTTCCACCTCAGCCTCCCAAGTAGCTGGGACTACAGGTACTCACCACCACACCCAGCTATATATCTCTATCTCTATCTATCTATCTATCTATCTATCTATCTATCTATCTATTTTTTTAGTTGTCACCCAGGCTGGAGGGCAGTGGCATCTCTTGGCTACTGCAGCCTCAGCCTGCTGGGCTCCGGCTATCCTTCCACCCCAGCCTTCCAAGGAGCTGGAACTACAGGCATGTACCACCACACCTGGTTAATTTTTCTTGATTTGTTGTAGAGATGAGGTCTCACCAAGTTGCTCAGGCTGGTCTCAAACCCATGGGCTCAGGCAAATCCTCTCACCTCGACCTCCCAAACTGCTGAGATTATAGGCATGAGCCACCATATCCAGCCTATATATATATTTTAAGAGATAGGGTTTTGCTATGTTGCCCAGGCTGGTCTCAAACTCCTAGGTGAGTCATGGCATCCAGCTTGTTTATGACCTAACTTTTGAAGTCACACAGCATCATTTCTTTGACACTCAGATGCCAGCCCGGATTCACGAGGAGGGGGATGTCGGACCCACCTCTTGATGGAAGGAGCGTCCTCCTCACACTGCAAGGAGATCACATGGACATCTCAGTGGCATGGTAAACACAGGTGTAGACGAAAGGGCAAGCACTGGTGGCTAAGTTCTCTGAAGGGGACAAACAGGTTTCTATGGCCATGAAAGTGGGGCCATCTTCCTCTTGCAAAGTTAGGAGGCCTCTCTGGAGCTGAGAACAGAAAACTCTCAGCCTGGGAAGAGAGATTGGGTAGAGGGAACAGAGGGCCTGAGAGCCTGGCGGCCAGAAAGGCTGTAGGTAGGAACAGGCGAGGCAGAGGGTTTGTGATGTTCACATCATCCAAGGAGGGAGGTCTTTGCCCCAGTGCCCACAGCACTCACTTGGGTGACAGCTTTTGTCCCCCTCCCTGGGTTTTGTTTGTGAATTGCTGGGTGGTCCCATGCTCATAGCCTTGGAGAATTCCCTCCCAAATGAAATCAGTGTGGCCAGCCCTGTGTGATGGGAGAGCGACTTCCACACTACACAGAGCAAAGGCCTCTGAGACACACATTGCATTTCAGCGGTGAGAGCCGGTCCCTGCTGGAGGCAGGGGCGGGAGGGGGACTTGGAAGCACAGGCACTGGTGGGGGGTGCAGGGGTGGAGAGGGATGTGCTGGGAACCAGTATGAGGACCAGTCACCCTTTCCACCAGCATCTCAGCTCATCCACAGTGTGTGTGTAAGGAAGGGCTGCTGAATGAACAAAGAAAGGATTGGGGAGAAAATGGAGGGGAGTGCACCGGAGTCCTGCAAGGTTTACTTCAGCAGCTGAGGACTGAGTGTCCACGTGTGGGTGTCCACGACCCTCGACAGGGGAATGGGGAATGGGGGTGCTGGCCTTCTAATAACTCTACTTCCTGCTTCCCAAGTGCTGACCGAGCCGAGTGCCTCGTTCCTTGAATTCTCATGGTCACCCTAGGGGAATTTTCTCATCCCCATTTTCCAGAAAAGAAAACCGAAGTCAGAAACATTCAGTGACTGCCCACAGTCACACAGCTTGCAGACCCTGGAGCCAGGATTTGAACCCGAATCTTGTGGGAACCCAGTGTGCTGCCTGTTTGACCACATATTTACACGTCATGTTTCAATGACAGAAAGCCACCTTGAGATACCATACCAGGTCTATTCAGACGGACAAGATGAAATAAATGGAAACGCCAGAAGCTTGGGAATACCAGTGTCGCCCAGGGGTAGGGAACCACACCGAGGGTGGGAGGTGACTGGCTCCTGGCACTTTGGAGAGCAGTTTGATCGCTTCCAGTAAAGTCCAGGATATTGCCAATCCACTACCTCCACTCCAGGCTTGTGGAGAACCTTCCAAGGGGAGCCCAGGAGACAGGACCAGAGGGTGCACTGAGTCACATAACTGCCCCAAACAAAACAAAACAAAACAAACCCAACGCCCCAAATGTCCCTCCTCAGCGCAGGGGAAAGGAGGGGTGGTCGGTGCTTTGGCGTCCAAGGCGAGAGGGCGAGGTGGAACTCTGGGTCTCCCAGGAGGGGCTGATCCCGTGATTCTCTCGGGCCAGGCAGGTGCCAGCAGGGCCCCGGGCTACCCGGAGGCTCCGGACTGCGCCTCCTCTGAGTCTCTAAGGCCTGGCTGGCAGTTCTCAGTCGTCTGCCCGCCCTCCAATTAGCCGGGACCTTGGGCCGTCTCCCCCCTCCCGCCTCCTCCCCTCCAGTCGACCGCACCTTCGCAGCGCAAGTTCCGGGCGAGCTTGGGACCCGGCTTCTGCCTGCGGATTTATGGTCCAGGAAATGCGTTTTAAATTGGTCCCAGGATGTTTGGATGCAAGAATCGGACACTGTCTGTAGCGGTGGGGGGCGGGGGGGGAGTATGCGTGGAGGGAGACCTGGTGACTCCCGAGTGGCGGCCCCGCTGCGTTCCCCAAAGCACCGCTCCGGAGCGGGGGTACCTGTTGGCCAGGGCGCACGGGACCTGGGTGACTTCGCTCCAAGATGCGGGCGCGTGTCCCGATTTTCACTGGCTTTACGGGGAGGGGAGAGTCGCCCAACACCTGTTTTCTGAGGCAAGCGCCCCTCCCCCCACACGTGAACCCAAACTGCCCAGAAGGGAAAAGGACAGATTACCTAGCAGGGAAAAAAGCCACCTGTGGTTTGCAAAGAGCCTCGCTTCAAGCCTGGGGCCGGCGGCGCGAATCGGAGCCAGACGGGAGGGCAGAACCTCGGGGGCGGGCGCGCCGCGGGGTGCCCTCGCGGCGGGCGGGGGCTCCCACGCTCTCCTGGGCCTGCCCCGCCGGCGTCACTTCGCGGCTCCCGGGCGAGGGCAGAGAGCGCCCCGGGTGCTGGCACCTTCCCATTACTCAGTGCCTGTCCCTTTAAATCCAAGTGCCGGGAAAGGAGGGGCCGGGGCGCCTCGGCCGGACCCCCGTCTCCCGGCCGGCCGGGGCCGGAGGGAAGCCCGGGGAAGGCGCGCGAGGCGGGCGCGCAGAGGGCGGGGCGCCCCGGGGTCCCAGGCCGGGCCGGGCCGCGCCCCTCTCCGGGCGCGCGCGCTCCGGGGACGTGGGGGCGGGGGCGGGGGCGGGGGCGCGCGGGCGGGGACCCCGGGGCGGGGGCGCGCGGGGGCACGGCGCGGGGGCGCGCGGGCGCGGGGCGAGGGCGCGCGGGCGCGGGGCCGCGCGGGCGGGGCGCGGGCGGGCGCGCGCCGCGCCGGCCGGAGCGCGCGAGCCGGGCCCCGAGCGCACGCCGCCGCCGCCGCCGCCGCCGCCCGAGCCCGCCGCATTGCTGCTGCCGCCGCCGCCCCGCGCCCGGCCCGCGGCCCCCACCATGGTGCAGCCGCCCGCGCCGCCGCCCGTGCCGCCGCCGCCCGCGGGCCCCGCCGCCGTCCCCGGGCGCCCGCAGCGCGGCAGCCGCAGGTGGGGGGCCGCGGCCCGGGCCTGAGCCGCCCCCCGCGCCCCCGGCCGGCCGGCGCGGCGCCCGCCCCGCGGGCTCGCCGGCGAGGGGCCCCTGCCGCTGGGGTGGCGCCGCGGGCACCAGCCGCCGCCGCTCCTGCCCCCTCCCTCCCCCTCCTCCCCCCTCCCCCCGCCCCCCTCCCCTCCGGTCCTGTCTCCAGCGGCAGCGCGAGACGCTGGTCAGGCTCCGCGGCGCAGCTCGAGCGGGAGTCGTCGCCCCGGTGGACTTGAATTCCGCCGGAGCCGGCGCCGCGGCCGCCGGGTCGCGGCCGCCCTCCCGGAGAAGCCCCCCCGCCACAAAGAGCCAGCCCGCCAGGACTCCGGCGCGTCGGCCTCCGGCTCCTTGTTTTCACCGCCTGCGGGATTTGCAAACCGAGTTACATGCATGTCCAGTGGGGGCAGGTTTAATTTTGACGACGGAGGGTCCTACTGCGGGGGCTGGGAGGACGGCAAGGCGCACGGCCATGGCGTCTGCACCGGCCCCAAGGGCCAGGGCGAATACACCGGCTCGTGGAGCCACGGCTTCGAGGTGCTGGGCGTCTACACCTGGCCCAGCGGCAACACGTACCAGGGCACCTGGGCGCAGGGCAAGCGCCACGGCGTGGGCCTGGAGAGCAAGGGAAAGTGGCTGTACAAGGGCGAGTGGACGCACGGCTTTAAGGGGCGCTACGGGGTGCGGGAGTGCACGGGCAACGGGGCCAAGTACGAGGGCACCTGGAGCAACGGGCTGCAGGACGGCTACGGCACCGAGACCTACTCGGATGGAGGTAGGCGCGCGCGCGCGACGCGGGGGCCCTGCGCCCACCTGCCTGCCTGCCTGCCTCGGGAGGCTGAGCGCTCTCGGCGGGGCCGCGGCGCCGGGGGCATTCCCGGCTTCCCCGGAGGGAGGCCGCCGCGGCTCCGCCACAGGTTGCCGGTGCCGGGTGGGGGACGGTGCCCCCAGCCGGCTGGCGGGGGCTTGCCGGGAGCAGAGCCAGGCCCAGGCCTCGGGCGCCGAGCCGATCCTGGGCGCACCGCGGGGGCAGGCCGGAGACCTGCGGGGCGGGCCTGGGGGGGCCCGGGCCGCCTGTGGGCCCCCCAAGGGCAGGGGTCCCGGGGGAGGCCCGCCCCCGCGTGGGCGCTGTCCCCTTGGAGTCCGCCCTGGGCTGAGGCCCCAGCTCGGCCTCTTGTTTTCCTGCGGTGCCCAAGGGCCTTCCCAGTCCTGAACCAACCCGAGGGAAGGGAGTGAGGGGGAGCGCCAGGGGCGGGGGATGCCAGCCTGAACCACAACAGCCAGGCAATAAACTTCTAGGTGGTTGGATGTGGCTCTCCGGGACGCAGGCGGCTGGAGGGGAGGGAGGGAGGGAGGCCCATCTGCTGAGCGAGAGCCCGGAATCTCGCCTTCCAGTGGCTGAATCATTTCCACCGTTGTTGGTTCAGGGAATGGTTCTGAGATGCCACCACATTCGGGGCTGAGCCCGGCCGGAAGCCGGGCAGCTGCCTGCCCGCGGCAGCCGGGGATGGCTTCCGTGCTGGGGGCCTCGCCGGCCCTGCAGCTGCCCCTGTCCGGATACTCCAGTGTCCACTTCTCGGTGCGTCGGACATGCATGGAGCCGGTACGGTTCCTGGAAACCAGACCCCAAACAAACCCGCTCTCCAGACCCCCCACCCCTGTCCCCGGCAGGAGCGCATCCTCCGAAGGGGCTCTGTGCCTCCTCCGAAGGGGGTCCGTGCCTCCCCTGGGGCGGCAGGGCTGTTTTCCAGGCATGGATGCCGGGGAAGGGAGTAAGATGCAGAGATGACTTGTGCTTCTGCCAGGAATAAAAATCATGAGCGGACGTGTGGCCTCGTCCTCCCGCCCGCCCGCTCCCTGCCTCCGAGCCCTGCGGAGAAGGCTCGGAACACCTGCTCCCCGGCCGCGTCCGGGAGAGATGGGGGGCTGGAGAGTAATTATTATTTTGGCTTATGCAACTGAAAAGCAGGGTTCGTTATTACCCGAAGAGGAGGAGGAGTCTGGGGCAGTTAATTATATAATGCTCCCGCCTGCCAGCGCCGTGCCCAGCCCTTGTCTCAGGCAGCCTTTTCTGTGCAGTTGTTGTTTTCATGGAGCAGGTTGGAGAGCCTCCCTGACCCTGGGGCACCTGGGGCCGGGCGGGAGCAGACGGTCCTCCCTGGGTTCCAGGCCTTGGGCCTGTGTGTGCGTGTGTGCACGCCCAGGCACAGTGAGGCCCAGGCAGCAGATGTAGGTGGCCAAGGCGGGTGGCAGGCAGCCTGGCACTCCCAGTTGGGCTGTTTGGGAGCCCAGGAGCAGTGGTCGTCCCCGGGGCTCTGGCTGGGCTGCTCTGCAGAGCCATTCCCGGAGGGGCTCCCAGCTCAGCTGTCCCCAGAAAGCCTGCAGGCCGGGCTCAATGGGCCATGGGAGCGGAGGGTCCAGGGCTCGTGCTGTCTCTGTTACCTTTGCCGTGGGAGTAGAGGGACTGGGGCTCGTGTGGTCTCTGCCGTGGGAGGAGAGGACCCAGAGCTGGGGTGGTCTCTGCCGTGGGAGGAGAGGGCCCAGGGTCTGTACGGTCTCTGCCACGGGAGGACAGGCTCCAGGGCCTTTGTGGCTTCTGCCACGGGAGGAGAAGGATCCAGGCTCCTGGTGTCCCCAAGACTCCTGAGGTCCCAAGAATGTAGGGGAAGGAGGTGGAGGTGAAGCTGCCCCGTCTGCCCACCCTCCCCAGGTAACTCCTGGGTCAGGGAGCTCTCTCAGCCCGTATTTCTTGGGGGTTTCCTGAGGGTCTGGAGTCCCGGGCCGTGGGAACACAGCAGTGAGCCACGCAGACAAGAATCCTGACCCTCATGGCGCTTATGTTTGAGGGAGAAGGGTGGTGATGAGGCTGTGGCATGTGGGAAGGGGGCCTGCGTCTACACTGGCTGCCATGCGTCTGAATCTGGTGTGTTGACGGCCCTCCCTGTGGACCAACCCCCTCAGCCCCTCTGCCTACCACCCAGTCAGTTCCCCTCAGAGTACTGCTTGGTGGGGTCCATTTTACAGATGAGGCCAGTGAGGCCAGGGGGCCGTGGGAGCCAGGAGTCCAGGGCCCTGGCCTCTCTGGCCCGAGTCCCCCGGTTCTGCATCCCGCAGCCTGAAAGCGCAGGTTGTCCACCTCTCTCGGGGATGGTGGTTCTCAGCTCTCCCACAGGCCAGCCATGCAGGCACACAGGCACGGGGCTTCGGGCCAGCTCTCCCTCTGGGTCAGGGATGTGTCAGGACAGAAAATTGAGCTGACCTGTCTAGCCTGGGCTCGTCAGGCCCGATGCTCAGGGCCATTCTTCTGGAGTGTTCCCAGATTTTCTTAGGAAGGAGGTGACAGCTGAGGGCGCGTGTCCTCGGGCAGCTGTGGAGGGAGCTCACAGGGCATGGTGACCCACCAGGACCCACAGGGGCCTTCATGCCTCCTCTCAGGTCAATGGACCAGCAAGGAGGGGCCATGTGGGCGTGGGCAGGCTGGGCCATCATGAGCTGATGGCCCTGGCCCCAGCCCCATGCTTCTTGTACACATGACATGGAAGCACCCGGCAGTCTCTGGTGCAACCCCAAACCCGAGCTCCTCTGCCCGGCTGACTTGGGGGATCAGCAATTTGCGTGACCCGTGCTCCTGGCAAGTGTGTTCTTCCTTTAGCTGGGATCAGTGTGGAATCCATCTCAACAGTGGACACCTCCGCCAGCACCACCAACCTCAGGTGCAAGTGGGCATGGCTCGCTGATGGGTGCCAAGCCCAGGGGCATGGGGTGGCCAGAGTGTGCCCTGGGTGAGTCGACAGCCTGGGCATGAATCCCGGTCCTGCCACAGCCCTGCTCTGTGACTTTGGGCAAGTTACTTAACCTCTCTGCACTTGTTTCTTCATCTTTGCAAATGGCTGATGAGCCTGTAAAGTCGGTAAGGATGAAGGAAGGAAAGAATTTGTGGCCGTGTCAGGAACCCTGTAGGCATTTGTTATGATGTGTCGTTATTTTTATTATTTCAGTTCACAGGCCGTGAACATCATGTGTGACGAGTGTTGTTAGAGTCGTTGGCCAGGCAGGATGGTGGTGACGATGAGACGGAGACTGAATGGCGGTGCTGGACGCTGGGCGTGTGCCAGAAGTGTGGAGTGTGGACTGTGTTCGTGGAGTCACAGCACTTACACCTAGGCCTCTTGAGGCTGGCCTCCTCATCCTTCCCATCTTGTGCTGTGGGAAGCGGAGGCAGTTATCGGGTGCGCTCTGGGCGGAGCTGGGTCCATGCTCAGGATGGGCTTGCTGTGTGGACTCCTCTCTCTGGACTCCCTCGTGCAGACCCGTCCTTCCTGCCTCTCCTTCGACTGTCTCTTCTCCTGGGTCCCGTCACTCGAGCTCTGGGCTGTTGCATGTGTGCGCACACAGGCCCCACCCCGCCCGAGACCCACCGCCGCCAGTTGCACTCCGCGGACTCGGCACCAGCAGATGTTTCTCCCGGGCTGCCATGTCCACGGAACCTCTCCGACCGAGAGCTCCCCCCTCGCACACTCTCCCACACCCCGAGAGATGTGAGTCATCGCCCGTGGCCTCCCCCTACACTCGGCCCGTTCACCGGCCCAGATTCTCAACCCACACGCATCACACACACCCACAGCCGGGGCCGCTCAGCCGCGCCTGCGCGCACACGCACCCTACACCTGCCGCTCCCAGACGTCTTCCACGCCATCCCCACACGCAAATGCTGCGCTCTCCTGGCCGTGCCTGCTCCCCACGTGCCCAGGACCCCAACTCCGCTGTCCTTGTCAGCGGGACGTGCCGGGGACAGATGTGGTGTGTGCTCCGTGTCCATGTTAGACACACGTCCACGCTGTTAGTATCCCTTTTCAAGGGCGGGGGGGAAAGCCTCATCGAAACAAAATAAACTACCACTGGGCACAGTTTTGGTGCTTGGCTCTGAATTTGCGACGAGTAAATTCTTTTTAGAATAATTGCCCAGGCATGGGGGGGGGGAGGGAGGAGCTGGCAGCCTGGGGAGCTCAGGCCAATAGGAGCTCATTTCAGACACAAAAAGATTTGCTTGGAGATGCTGCTGGCTGCTGAGGGGGGTGCCAGGCCCTGTAAGGTGCTTGGAGAAGGAACAGCAGGCTGCATGCTGAGTTGCAGTTACAGCCCAGGAGGAAGGGTGCTGAGTGGCCCTTTCTGTTCAGAGGTCTCTGGGTGCCACAGCCAGCTGGAGCAGTCATAGGGCAGCCCAGATGATGCCAGGAAGGGCTGCTGCTGACCCAAGGAGAGAGCGCACACTGACACCTTCCTCGCTAGGGACCCTCAGTTGGAGAGAGGAAGATGGAAGTGGGAATTGGGTGCGGGTAGTGGGGAGGCAGGAACTTCTGCTGTCTTTCTCCAAGTCTTTTTCTTCCTCAGGTTTCCCCCAGGCTGCCACAAGTGTAAATATGACTAGTTCTTAACTAGTAGCTAATACTTTGGCATGTGATGCTCTCTGTGTCCTTAAGTGACAAAAAGACGTTGAGATGTGTAAGCGTAGAAGACAAGTGCTGTTGGTGTAAGTTGTCCACAGGGTCCGTCCCCCCTCAGGTCCGCTGCATCTCTGATTGGTGGTCTCCTGGCTGGGAGAGGCCACTTGGTAGATGGAACCACCGCTACACCCGGCCCTGGCTTCCATGCACTGAAGAGAGGTGAGGCGGCCTCTTCAGGACCTTGGAGAGCGACCCGTTGCGGCGGGTGGCCTGGGAGGCAGGGCGGGGCAGCTGGGCTCGCCGTCGTCCCTCTTGGCCACTTCTCTGCGCCAGTGACTGCCCAGCCAGGCCCCTCCCACAGGCGCGGCCATTGGAAGTGTGCCTGGCCCCACCCTGTCACTGTGTGGGTTCCGCACTCCAAGAAATGCCACCGCTTGGGTGCTCGCCTGTTTTTCACCTCCACTCTGTCAGTCTTTTCTGAAAAAGCTGAGTGCCGTCTGGAGTCACATCAGCTCCTGGTCACGAGAGGGAGTGGCCCTCTTGGGGCGAGGCCTGTGTTTCCTGTTCCCCTGGAGTGTGGTGGGGTCACGAGTGCACCGCCCAAGGCAGGCAGAGGGGTAACTCTGTTTGTAGCAGCCACCAGAAGTGTTTTGCCACCGTCCTCTTTAAATCGACATCTGCGGGGGAATCCTGTAGACCTGCCCTGCCCAATGCAGTGGCCACTGGCCACGGATGGGTATTTGAATTTAAAGTTAATTTTTTTTGAATCGGGATCACAGTATGTCACCCAGGTGTAGCAGCATGATCATGGTTCACCACAGCCTCGATCTCCTGGACTCAGGTGATTCACCTGTCTCAGCCTCCCAAGAAGCTGGGACCACAGGCATGCAACACTGTGCCTGGCTAATTTTTATTTTTGTTTATAAAAACGAGGTCTCGGTATGTTGCCCAGGCTGGTCTTGAACTCCTGGGCTCAGGCAGTTGTGTCACCTCTGCCTTCCAAAGTGCTGTGATGACAGGCATGAACCACCACACCTGGCCTAAGTTAATTAAAATGAAATAAAATGTAAACATCTCCTTGGTTGCACCAGCAGCATTTCAGGTGCTCAGTGGCCACATAGGATTAGTGGCCTCTATGTTGGACAGTGCAGAGCTGGAACATTCCGGTGTTGCAGAGAGCTCTGTTGGCCAGCTGGGGAGTCAACTTCACATGGGAATGGAAGTGTGTCTATACTAGTCACTGCTGTGTGCCCGGTACCTACACAGCGCTGGCACCGAGCCATCACTCAGTAAGTGTATCTGTGGAAAGAATGAGCTGTGCAGATGAATGCATGGTATTTGGTCATCTCATTCACCATGCCATGTCACGTGCCCACTTCCTCACAGGAACTTAGAGCTGGACATAGGCAGTTTAGGGAAAGTTTTTCCCCAAGGCCCTTGTGTCAACAGGTCAGCCTCACTTTAAAACCGTCTTTGACCGGGCGTGGTGGCTCACGCTTGTCATCCCAGCACTTTGGGAGGCTAAGGCTAAAGGATTGCCCAAGCCCACAGGTTCAAGACCAGCCTGGGCAACTTGGTGAGTTGTATCTACGATAAATCAAAAAATTAGCCCGGTGTGGTGGCACATGCCTATAGTTCCAGCTACTTGGAAGGCTGAGGCAGAAGGATCACCTGAGCCCAGCAGGTTGGGGCTGCAGTGGTTGTGAGCATGACACTGTCTGGTCACAGAGTGGTCACAGAGTGAGACTCCAGCTAAAAAAAACACAACAAAACAAAACTATCTTTGGCTGGGCATGGTGGCTCACTCCTGTCATCCCAGGACTTTGGGAGTCGGATGAAGGAGAATTGCCTGAGCCCAGGAGTTTGAGACCAGCCTGGGCAACATAGCAAGACCTTGTCTCTACAAAACACACACACACACACACACACACACACACACACACACACACACACACACACACACTGTCCTTAATGCATCCATGTTCTGATTCCCTGATCAGTTTTGTTTTGTGGTGGGCTCTGTTGCTTGTGAGCCCTCCAGGATCTCCTGTGAGGAAGATGGTGGTGCCGAGCACAGGCCATGTGGGGTGATGACGTCCTTATGATGAGACATAGCCCCAGGCCTGGAGGCATTTTTGTCCCCTGACTTGAGTGAGTCGCGCTCATTGCCAAGTGCTAGAAAAATCAGGAGAAAGTGCCTTCTCTCCTCTTCCTCTGTCTCCTCACTGCCACCTTGTCGTCGACTGGGTTCATTCAGCTTTGGAGAGGCATGTGCTGAGCTCAGATTGCATCCCAGCCATGATGGTGCATTGGCCATGCCTGCGGCACATGGAGGGTGGGGACGTAGTAGATCAGGAGAAAGCAACAGGCATATATAAGAGAGAAGCTGGGTGAGGCGGCTCACACCTGCCATCCCAGCACTTTGGGTGGCCAAGGTGGGAAGATCGCTTGAGCATGGGAGTTTGAAACCAGCCTGGGCAACATAGTGAGACCTCACCTCTACAATAAATAAAAAATGAGCCAGGCATGATGGTGCACACTTGTAGTCCCAGCTAGTCGGGAGGCTGAGGTGGAAGTTTCTTTTGCCTGAGCCCAGGAGGTCGAGGCTGCAGTGAACCATGATGGGGTCACTGCACTGCAGCCTGGTTGAGAGTGAGGCCCTGACTCAAAATAAAATAAAATAATGCAAGAAGTAAGGTGCCATGACTACTACCAAAAAGAAGAAGCAGTCTGGATTGGGATGCAAAATGAAACTGTAAAATAATGACAGGATTCTTACATTGGCTGGGAGCCTCAGGATGGACCTCGGGAGGGAAGGGAGGTTGTGCATGCCCTTGAAGGAGCAGCCAGGGATCTCTGGGGAAAGGGCATGAGCTGAGTCTGCAGGTTGCAAGTGACCATTGTCCCGAGATTCAGGGCACTGAATTTGTCGGTGGTGAATCCTCCCTTGGCCTCAGTTTCCCCATCTCTGTGATGGAGTCACAACTCTCCTCTTCAAGTGCCATCTTCTGCTTTCTGGGAATGTCACAGGGGTTATGCTAGATCCAGGAGGATTCCTGGTGTGGACAGTTTCCAGAAGCCCCAAGAGTGAGTGGGCCTCTCTGCTGTCAAGGTGGTCAGGGCGTGGGCCCACCGCCGACTGCGACTCCACCAGTGCCTCTCCCACTTGAGTGTATTTGAGAATCGCCCCAAAGGTGGGACAGGACACAGGTTGCTGGCCCCACCCTGAATTTCTGGGCCTGGGAAGGCACCCGAGAATTTATCTTTCTTATTTGTATAGGCATATGCCACCATGTCTGGCTTTTTTTTTTAAGGCACTATATAATGTCATGAGCCACTTCACCCAGAGTTTAAATGCTCCTCCTGCAGCTGATTCTCAGCCCTGCCTGCCTTTACCAAATACCCAGCCTGGGACTCCCCCCTCCAAGGGTCTGGTGTCAGTAGTCTCAGATGGAGCTCAGGTCAGTTATCAGAGGTCTCTGAGTGACTCCATCGTGCTCAGGTCTGGCGGTACTCAACCTGAATGGAGCCTCAGAATCACCTGGAGAGTTCAAAGCAGAATCTTGGCAGGGCACAGTGGCTCACACCTATAATCCCAGCACTTTGGGAGGCTGAGGTGAGAGGATTGTCTGAGTTCACAGGTTCAAGACCAGCCTGGGCAACCTGGCGAAACTTCATCTCTAAAATAAATAAAAAATTAGGCTAGACTCAGTGGCTCAGCCTGCAATCCCAGCCCTTTGGGAGGCCGAGGCAAGTGGATTGCCTAAGCCCGTGGGTTCGAGACCTGCCTGGGCAACTTGGTGAGACCTTGTCTCTACAATAAATCAAAAATGAGCTGGGCGTGGTAGCACATGCCTGTAGTTCCAGCTACTTGGAAGGCTGAGGCAGAAGGATTGCCAAAGCCCAGCAGATTGAGGCTGCAGTGGCCGGGAGCGTGCCATTGCACTCCAGTCTGGGTGGCAGAGTGAGACGCCAACTCAAAAAAAAAATTAGCTTAGCATGGTGGTAAGTGCCTGTAGTTCTAGCTACTTGGAAAGCTGAGGTAGAAGGATTGCCTGAGCCCAGCAGGTTGAGGCTGAGGTGGCAATGAGCAGTATGCAACTGCACTCCAGTCTGGGTGTCAGAGTGAGACTCCAACTCAAAAAATATATATAGATATTTGATCTGTGGTCAGTTGAATCCACAGAGGTGAAGACGGAAGGCTGGCTATATGTGATAACCTAGAATTGCAAAGCAGGGAATTATTTTGCAAGAAAGTCACTTTTTTTTTTAACATCTACTCTGTTCCAAGTAGTGTTCTGGGCATTTTATCATAGATGTTGTTTCCTTTATTCCTTAAAACAGTGCCTTAGCTGGGTGCAGTGGCTCACGACTGTCATCCCAGCACTTTGGGAGACAGAGGTGAGGGGATTGCCTGAGCCCAGGGGTTTGAGACCAGCCTGGGCAACTTAACAAAACCTCATCTCTACAGTCTGTACAATAAATCAAAAAATTAGCTGGGCATGTTGGCTTGTGCCTATAGTTCCAGTTACTTAGAAGGCTGAGGCGGGAGGATGGCCTGAGCCCAGCAGGTCAAGACTGCAGTCACCGTGAGCGTGTTGCTGCACTCCAGTCTGGGTGACAGAGTGAGACTCCAACTCAAAACAAAACAAAAAAACAGTGCCTTGAGATAAGACACACTGCTCCCACTTAATAGATGGGGAAGATGAGGCTCACAGGCCTCCGTGGTTTGCTGCGGTCGTACGGCAGGGGGCAGTGGGGCGCCACTGGCTGCAGGGCGTCTCCAGCACCCCAGATGCCGTCTCCTGACACAGCCACCATTTCAGCCACTGCTTGTCCTGAGAGATGTGGAGACTGAGGCCTGAGAGGGAGGGTGTTGTCCATGGTCTCATGTAAAGCAGAGGCAGGGAGGTCTTTGTGAGTCTCCGTCCAGGAGTCCCCCCACCTGTGGGTCCTCCTGGCCCCCTGAGAGTACAACCCAGCTCTTTGTCCTCCCAGGGTGGAGGCAGGTTCCTGCATGCATGCACATGGGGTGGCACTTCCGGAGCATGCAGACGCTCTGGGGCCTGTCCGTGGTCTCCCAGACACTTGTGGCCACATTGATCTCATTTTGCACAGGGAGGGGGGAAGTAGGTGGGGCCGGCCGGTTAGTGCAGGCCTGTGGATGGGAAGCAGAACTGCAGTTGTGTTGACCAGGGCAGGTCCATCTTTCCTGGTCTCTCTGCCTCCGTGAGGCTTCCTGTTCCCTGCAGGCGGCCCCGGGCGCCCTCCGGGTCTGCCCTCCAGGCAGCGAGGAAGGCCTGGAACCCTCCTCGCCCCACACCCTTTCCTCCAGCACAGCAAGGACTTGCCCGTCCAACGCCATGGCTCTTTCCTGCCCAGCAAGCCTTCACCCATTGCCGGAAGCTTCCAGGGCTTTCTTTTGCCTAGTCTTCTTGTGCAGAGAGCATGGCTCCCCATTTTACAGGTGGGAAACAGGCCCAGAGAGTCAGCAGAAGTGAGAGACGCCGAAATGGGGTCACAACAACATGTAGCCTCCAGTCTCAAGCCCTGTGCACATCTGATCGCCTGACCCCAACTCCCCGGAAGGGAGTCTGATGGGGCCACACAGCCAGGGTCCTTCTGATGTGGGTGGTCCTGGGCTGCCCCTCCAGAGCCCCCGCGGCTTCCCCATCTGCTTCTGGAGATGAGGAGTGAGGCAGAGCAAGGTGGAGGGGCAGTCTTGCTATAGGGGGACCCAGGAGGGCTCTTCCGTGGGGAGGGTTCAGGCAGCTGGGAGCCCAGAGTCCAGGTGGGCCTGTCTTGTGGCCAGTGTCACACCCCATTGCAGATGCACTTGGGTGCTGGAGAGCTCAGCTGGCTGTGGATGCAGAGCCAAGGGCCTGTGAGCAGGGCCACGTCACTCCCTTGGGAACTGTCCAGCAGCCTTGTGGTGGCCTGCTCCAGCTGTTTGCTTGTTGGTGAGTTCAGCGGCCTGGCTGCCTGGGTGGCTTTGGGACATGGTGTGCCATAGGGGAAAGCAATACTTAGGCTGGGTGGTGGCTCTCATCTGTCATCTCAGCACTTTGGAAGGCTGAGGCAGAAGGATCTCTTGAGCCCAGGAGTTTGAGACCAGCCCGGGCAACATAGAGACACCTCGTCTCTTCAAAAAAGAAAAAAAAATAGAAAAATTAGCAGGGTATGGCGGTGCACACCTGTAGTCCCAGCTACTCAAGAGGCTGAGGAGGGAGGATTGTTTGAGTCCCGGAGGTTGAGGATATGGTAAGCCAGGATCATTTCACTGCATGCCGGCCTGAGTGACTGGGTGAGTGCCCGACTCAAAAAAAAAGAAACAAAAAAATTGATTATTGCAACGTCCTTAGGCACGGATAGTGTGGGTGTCCTGTGGGTTCCAGGTTAGGGCATCCTGACTCTGGCCATGGGAGTACAGGCTCCTAGAGGGTCACAATCTTCCTCCTTGGCCTCCCTTGCCCTTGGCCTTCAGGCTCTGAGTGGAGGAAGGGAAGGCAGGTCTGCAGGACTCAGGGGGAGCTCAGGAAGTCGCAGTGGATGGTGAATGAGCAATGACAGCTCAGCTCCGAGAGAATGAGGGCCGGGCTGGCATGCAGAAGCCAGAAGAAAGAGCCTGCAGAGGGGGAAAAGTGCATGCAAAGGCTCAGAGACTGGAATGAGCATTTCGTTCACAGAATCCAAGGTCCACACATGCAGCTGCCACAGAAACAGGGGAGAGGGCAGAGAAGCCTGAGCACAGAGAGCTCCCAGGCCATGGGAGGGACTTTGGATTTTGTCCAGGGCCGGGAAGGGCACAGACCTATTTAAGCAGGGCAGCAACGTGATCTGGCATTTGTGTTTTTTGTTTTGTTTTGAGTTGGAGTCTTACTACGTTGCCCGGTCTGGAGTGCAGTGGCACGCTCATGGCTACCACGGCCTCAACCTGCTAGGCTCAGGCAATCCTTCTGCCTCAGCCTTCCAAGTAACTGGAACTACAGGGGCATGATCACGCCCAGCTAATCATTTGTGTTTTTGTAATTAATCTTTTTATGTTGAAATCACTGTGGACCCGCAGGCAGTTGTGAGAGACAGTACAGAGATCCTCTGCCCAGGCTCCGCAACATCTGCAAAACTGGCTACAGTGTCTCAACCCAGACACTGACGCTGATGTGGACGAGACTCAGAGTATCCATGCCCTGGGCTCTTGGTGTTCTTCGATAGCCACACCCACTTCTTCCCCTCCCCTCCTTAGCCCCTGGAAACCTCCCAGACTGCTTCCATTTCTCTAGTTTTGTCATATCAAGAACATTCTAAACGTGGAGCCAGGTGTAGCAGCTCATGCCTGAAGTCCCAGGGCTATGGGAGGCCAGAGCGGGAGAATTGCTAGAGGCTTGGAGTTTGAGACCAGCCTGGGCAACAAAGTGAGACTCCTCCTTTATGAAAAATAAAAGGAAAAATATCAGCCAGGCATGGTGGCATGTGCCTACAGTCCCAGCTACTCGGAGGCTGAGGCAGAAGGATCACCTGAACCTAGGAGATAGAGACTGTGGTGAGCCGTGATTGTGCCTCTGTGTTCCAGCCTGGGCAGGAGTGAGACCCTGTCTCTAAAACAAGAGTGTTCCAAGCTGGGCGTGGTGACTCACGCCTATAATCCCAGTACTTTGGTGGACTGAGTGAGAGGATTGCCTGAACCCACGGCTTTGAGACCAGCCTGTACGACTTGGCGAGACCTCATTTCTACAATGAATCAAAAAATTAGCCAGGTGTGGTGGCACACACCTGTAGTTCCAACTACTTGGAAGGTTAAGGTGGAAGGATCACCTAAACCTAGTAGGTGGAGACTGTGGTGGCCGTGAGCATGCTACTGAACTCCAGCCTGGGCAACAGAGTGAGACTCCAACTAAAAAAAAGTGTTCTAGCTGGGCTCGGTGGCTCAGCCTGTAATCCCAGCGCTTTGGGAGACTGAGGTGAGTGCATTGCCTGAGCCCGCGGGTTCGAGACCTGCCTGGGCAACTTGGCGAGACCTCATCTCTACAATAAATCAAAAAATTAGCCGGGCGTGGTAGTGTATGCCTGTAGTTCCAGCTACTTGACAGGCTGAGGCGGAAGGATCGCCGGAGCCCAGCAGGTCGAGGTGGCCAGGATCGGCCACTGCACTCCAGTCTGGGCGACAGAGTGAGACTCCAACTCAAAAAAAAAAAAAAAAAAAGAAAGAAGTGTTCCATTTGCGAACCTGCAGTGTGAATATTGGGGGGGCTGGCTTTCCCCTCGACCTGGCTGTATGGAGGGTCACATGGGTTGCTGGGTGTGTCAGTTGTTCATCCCGTTGTCCTGACAAGAGGGGTACACTGGCGTGGATGGTCTGGAGTTTGTGTAACTGTCCATTGCTGGAGGGCACCTGGGCTGTTTTCAGGGCAGGCTATCGTGAGGGTTTTGTGCATTAACGTCTTCCCTTCCCACGATGGGCGCCTAGAGCGCCGTGGCCAGGGCAGGTGGCAGTTGTGTGCTGTGTTTATGTGGTCAGTCTCTGCTGGGCAGGCATGGAGCTGGGACCAGAGTCCCCTTGGGATGTGGAGGGGTGCAGCATCTGAGGAGGCGAGGCCAGCTGGGTCTGGTGGACACCGTGAAGGTGGGGAAAGCCCTGGCCACACGTCTGGAGGGGGCTGAGTGGGAGGTCCAAGTCCATCTGCAAGAGGGACCCGGAGGAGGTGTCGACCTTGAGAGGTGGCCTGTAGCCAGCAGGTGCTGGCGTGTGTGCAGTGGGCATGGTGCGTCTGGATGGACCTAGCAGGCATCTCCTGCTCAGAGACTGCAGTGATGGTCGGGGAGAAACACACCCAGGGTGGAGCCCGGAGGAGCCCCAGGACTCAAGTCAGGCTGGGGAGGAGGAGGAAGCGAGGGAAGACAGAAGGGAGGAAGGCTGGGGAGGAGCTGGTGGAAGGTGTGGACAAACCGGGAGTAGGGCTGGATGTGGGCTTCTCCCTGGCTGTGCCTGGCCTCACGACGGTTGTGCGATTGATCGGATCCTTGTCCAGTATCCCTGCTGTCCTGCCGCCCCAGGAGACGGGGTTCATCCGGGGACTGTGCCCATTTTACAGATGAGGAAACCAAAGCCAGGGTGGCCTTTTGAGGTCCTCTGTGTCCATAGTGGCCACACCCTATCACGTCCCTGCCTCGGTGCCTGAGTAGTCTGGGTTTTTCCACATCCTTGCCAGCACCAGTTGTCTTTTTTTTTTTTTTTAGGATCTTACTCATTCAGGTTAGAGTGCTGTGGCATCATCATGGCTCACTGCAGCCTCGACCTTCTGGGCTCAGGTGATTGTCCCACCTCAGTCTTGCAAGTGGTTGGGGACTATAGGTGCTCACCACCATGTTCAGCTAATATTTTGGCTATTTTGTAGAGATGAGGTCTTGCTATGTTGCCCAGGCTGGTCTCAAACTCCTGGGCTCAAGCAGTCCTTCTGCCTTGGCCTCCCAAAGTGCTGGGATTGCAGGCGTGAGCCACCGTGCCTAGCCGGGCTGGACTTCTTGAGATAAACTGCACTGAGCGCCTGCCTCTTGCCCTGCCAGGTCACCTGGCACAGTGCCAGGCACACAGTAGGTGCTCATAAATGCTGATGTGACAGAGCTAGGATCACTGCCCATGGCTCAGAGGGAGTCTGGGGTCAGGTCACTGCTGTCTGGCTCTGCTCATGCGCCCTGGTCGGCCGATACTATGATTGGCTACAGTCCAGAGAGAATAGCCATGGTGTCTGGGGAAGTTGGGCCCCATCTATTGAGTGCCGGCTGTGTGCAGGCAACAAGCTGTCCCTGGAGATAGCAGTAAGCAAAGAGCCCCAAGACTGGTGGTGCTGTGGGCAGATGGGACTGCCCAGCTGATGGGCACTGATGAGACAGAAAGGTGGGAGGAGGGGGCTGGGGACAGGGCAGTGGGGGCACCTGGGACCTGGAGAAAGCCTTCTGGGAGTGAGGCTGGTGAGGGGAGTAGGTGGGGGAGTGCCCAAGGGAGCAGGCCCACCCAGGGACCCAGAGTGTGGCTCTTCCAGCCCTGGTGACAGGAGCTGGGTTGCTGTGAGCTCCATGTCCCAGTGTGGCCTGGAGTCCAGACTACCCCTCCATCTGCTCTGTGCCTGGAGGGGCTGCTGGCTGAGACGCCACTCTGAAATCCCACAGGAGGAGGAGCAGGAGTTCCCCCAGCCAGGCAGGGACTGTGGGGTTGGGAGGGCCTGGGATGGGCTCTGAGTGTGGGTGAGTGTGAGGGGGCAGGGCATGGTCCTGGGGGCTACTGGATCCTGCCCAGGCCTCTGGTCCTCAGGATGGGCAGCAGCCCTGGCCCCAGGGCCCCTTACCCCGCCTGTTCTAACTCTGAGAGAATCCCACCCACAATTGCCAGGGAAGAGGGGACCGTCCCAGGGAAACACCCGGAACTCCCTGAGGTGGCTGAAGCCCCCAGCCAAGCTCCCTGGAGTCACCAGTGGATAGAGCTGGGTTCATTCCTCCCTGCCACGGGGCCCAGGGCGAGAGGGTGTGGGGAGCCCCTGCAGGGTGTGGGCTGTAGGGGGGAGGGTCTGGGGAAGCGAGCATGCTGGAGACCAGGAGCTGTTGGATGGGGTTGCCCTCAGGTAGAGCATCCTGTCTCTTTCCACCAAGGGGAGACCCGCCCAGGCTGAAGCTGTCACTGGCCACCAAACAGCCATTCCTCGCTTTAGCAGAGAGAAGACAGCAGGTGCTGGCAGTGGCAGGGTGACCTGTCTTTGTCTCACTTAGTCGTGCTCTCGGGGTGACCGTGTGCAAGGTGATTTACGTCCAGCAGGAGGACAGCACAGCCTGGTTGTCGGCAGTCCCAGACTGGGACCCTCAGGGTCTGGGACGGGCTCTGAGCATCTGAGTCCATGGGGCAAAGGGCGTGGTCCTGGGGGCTTCTGAATCCCACCCAGGGACTGGGGAGTGGATGGGAGTGCTCGGTCATACACTGATGGCCCAGAGCCATCTCTGTGTCCTCAGCATTCCTGACATCCCTATGTGGCAAGGACCTCTGGGGGAGCTTTCTAGAAAGCCCAGTCGTATCCTCCTCTTCTCCTGGGCTTGGGTCTGCAGCACCGGCCCTGGTGGTACCGAGCCTGTGTTCAGAGGGACAGGGTGTAGCTGGGAGAGATGGGCCTCTGCTGGCCCACAGTGTTACCAGCTGTGTCCCTGGCTCACTGTGGCCACCAGGTGCTGGACCTTGGGCTGTAGAGGGACCCAAGGAGCAGCCATGACAGTGGAGGAGTGCTCTCCCCCAAGCCCTCGAGTTGGGGCGGTGGGATGGGCTCAGGGCCATGCCTCTGGGGACCTGAGGGAGGAGGTGGGGTACATGGGGTCAGGGCCACCCAGCGAGGGTCAGGGTCTCCTTCCGATGCATCAGCCTCCCCCTGGGGCTGCCTGGTCCGGCTCTGGCCCCAGGAGTGGACCAGGACCATGGGTAGGCTGGGGAGGTAGTGTTGCCAGCAACCTGTCCCTCCCCTCTCACCCTGTGGTCACCCTCCCCGGTCACCTGTTCAGACTTCCAGGGCATGAAGAGGGGCCCTGGAGTCCCAGGGTCCTGCTACACAGGAAAGGCGGGAGGACCGAGGGGCCCCTGGCAGAGGCTGACTGTGGGTAGGAGACACAAGGGGATATTGGGACCCCTCATGGGCCCAGCCTCGGGATGCTGAGTCAGTAGGGAGGGGTCCATGCTGCCCACTGGGACTTGGCCCAGCAACCTGACCTCCTCAGAGGCTCCATCCTACCGCAGGGCCCCAATACCCGCCTTTGTGGGACATCCGTGCCAGGTCGCCTGGAACCAGGTGTGGGAAGGGCTGCAGAGACGTGAGTGTGGGCGCCACCGTCCTCGACCTGGCCGTCCTCAGCCTGGCTGCTCTGATGTCCAGCAGGATGGGTGTGAGGTTTATCATGGGCTCCCCGCCAGGGCAGGCTTGGGGGTCACCCTGTCCCAGGCTGCTGGTACCCACTGTGACGGGACGTGCTGTTTCTATGAGTGACAGGGTCACAGATCCGGCCATTAGTGCCGTGGCCCGAGGCTAATTCTGGCTTAGGGAGATGCTGGCTGTGAAGCTGAGGTTAGTGAAAGTAGGGGTGTGATTCACTTCCCTAACCCACTGAGCCTATCCATGGGCCCCTTGGGAGCACGCAAACCTAGGTTGGGTGCTTTGCCCTGGCTCCCATGCCTCCCACTGAACAAATCCTTCCTGACCCCCCCCATATCCCATCCCATGAGCCTCAAGGACCCTCCGGGTGGATTTTAGGGTGTTCTGTGAAGATTTAGGGTTTAGGGGCACAGTTTGAAAATATACCCTGCTGTAGGTTTCCCTGGGCCGTAAAGAAAGCTTTCTGGGAATGCCTCTTCCCATGAGAGCCCCCCAGTAATGGGGGTTGAAGGTGTCACCAGACACTGGCTGGCAGTGGACAGGGTGACTGCTGTCCTCCCCAGCACACAGGCTGAAGCTACCCCCGAGGCCCCATGGAGAGTTCACCCGTTCTCTGATTAAAGAGTGAGAAGAAGCTCCGGCAGCCCCCGGTTTTAAAAAAAAGTATATAGCAGCTGGGTGCAGTGGCTCACACCTGTAATCCCAGCACTTTGGGAGGTGGAGAGAAGAGGATTGCCTGAGTCCAGGAGTTCAAGACCAGCCTGGGCAACTTGGCAAGACCTCGTCCCTACAATAAATTAAGAAATCAAGCCGGGCTCGGTGGCTCAGCCTGTAATCCCGCGCCTTTGGGAGGCTGAGGTGAGTGGATTGCCTGAGCCCGTGGGTTCGAGACCCACCTGGGCAGCGAGACCTCATCTCTACAGTAAATCAAAAAATCAGCCGGGCATGGTAGCGCATGCCTATAATTCTGGCTACTTGGAAGGCTGAGGCAGAAGGATCGCTGGAGCCCAGCAGGTCAAGGCTGCGGTGGCCGGGAGCGGCCACTGCACTCCAGTCTGGGTGACAGAGTGAAACTCCAACTCAAAAAAAAAAAAAAAAAAAAATTAAGAAATCAGCGGGGGATGGTGGCGCATGCCTGTGGTTTCAGCTACTTGGGAGGCTGAAGCAGAAGGATTGCCTGAGTCCAGCAGGTCGAGGCTGTGGTGGCTGTGAGCATGCCACTGCCTTCCAGCCTGGGCAATTGAAATTCTGACTCAAAAAAAAAAAAAGTATTGCTTTATTGACATGCAACTCAAATGCCATGCAATTCACCCATTTAAAGGATGCAATTCAGTGGATTCTAGAATAGTCACAGAGTTGTACAGCCATCACCATGGTCAATATTTGACCAT
This sequence comes from Cephalopachus bancanus, assembly GCA_027257055.1. Lineage (NCBI taxonomy): Eukaryota > Metazoa > Chordata > Mammalia > Primates > Tarsiidae > Cephalopachus > Cephalopachus bancanus. Next base: position 3,319,945 of record JAPVLO010000155.1, read on the forward strand.
TTTATCATCTCAAAAAGAAATCTAGCTGGGTGTACTGGCTTGTACCTGTCATCCCAGTACTTTGGGAGACTAAGGTGGGAGGATTGCTTGAGCCCAGGAGTTGGAGACCAGCCTGGACAACATAGCAAGACCCTGCCTCTCCAAAATTTATTTTTAAAAAAATAACCAGGTGTAGTGGCATGTGTCTGTAGTCCTAGTTACTCAGGAGGCTGAGTGGGAGGATTACTTGAGCCCAAGAGTTGGAGGCTGCAGTGAGCTATGATTGTGCCACTGCACTCCAGCCTGGATGACAGAACAAGACCCTGTTTCAAAATATAAAATAAAATCAGATAAGATGAAATAAAATAAAGCCCTGCATCTAGCTATCATTTCCCCATCCCCTTCCCACCCCCCTTAGCCCCTGGCAACCATGAATCTACTTTCTGTCTCTGTAGATTTTCCTAGTCTGGACATTTCACATAAAGAGAATCATAAAATATGTGGCCTTCTGTGACTGGCTTCCTTCACTAAGCGTGATGTTCTCAAGTTCACCCATGTTGTAGCGTGTCAGAGCTTCCTTCCTTTTCATGGCTGAGTAATATTCCACTGTGTGGATGGGTAGCATTGCCTGTTCATCCATCACCAACTGACAGACATTGGGGCTATTTCTACCTTTTGGCCATTATGGTATGAACTGCTCTGCTGCGAATGTTCACGTGGCTTCACCTCTCCTGGGTGACTGTGGACCCAGCGCCCTGAGGAGCTGCCAGGCTATTTACCTGAGGTCTGAACTCGCTCACATCCCCACTCAGCTGCCTTCTGAAATGAGACCCTGCAAGCTGAGACAGGACACCCACCTGGAAGTCCTGATGGATGTGGGAGTCTGTGTGTGGAAGACACGGATGGTGACAGCTGTGACCTGTTGAGCACATGGTCTGTGCCAGGCAGGAGAGTCATCCATGAGCCTTTGGTGCCCTTCTCGGGTGACCCAAGCCCCCTGTCCTCCTCCCTCTGTCCTCCCCAGCACCTGGAGCCAGCTGGGCCATCTGGGAGTGGCCTGGACCAGCCCTGGGTACCACAGGGTCACGGGCCATTTTCTTGGAAAGGACCCATCTGTGCAGGAGAGCAGTGACCAGTGACCATGCACTTTGTATTTGCAGCCCCAGGAGGAGGTGGCAGGGCCGAGCAGACAGTCCCACCCACTCTCCGCTTTGTCTCAAATGAGGGAAGACTTGGGGGAAATGATCTGAGACCCTGGGTCCTCTGTGAGGGTCTAACAGGGACCCTGGGGGGATCCATGAGGGTCTGACGACCACGGGGGGGTCCATGGGGGTCTAGTGGGGACTCTGGGGGGGATCCATGAAAGTCTAACTGGGACCCTGGGGCCTCCATGAGGGTCTCACGAGGACCCTGGAGGGTTCATGGGCTCTAACTGGGCCCCTGGATGGGGGTCCATGAAGGTCTAACGGGGACCCTGGGGACGGTCCATGAGGGTCTAACAGGCACTCTGGGGGGATCCATGAAGGTTTAACTGGGACCCTGGGGCCTCCATGAGGGTCTAACAAGGACCCTGTGGGGTCTGTGAGGGTCTAATCAGGACCCTGAGGATGGTCCATGAATGTCTAACAGAGACCCTGGGGGAGTCCATGAGGGTCTAACAGGTATTTAGGGCGCCTCTGTGAGGGTAATAGAGCATCAGGGACCCAGGTTTGACATCCTGTCCTGCTCCAGGAGTCTGTGTGACTGTCTTTGAGGCAGCCCGAGGGGAGGGGCTATTTTTATTGCTGTCCTACCGATGTGGACACTGGAGGGAGAGGCCATTTTTATTGCCATCTACAGACATGCACACTGAGGTCATATCACTTGCCCCAGGCCACTTGGCGGTCTCAATGGCTGGGTTTGGACCCTTGTGGCAGGGTGTGATTGGGGCCACATTTCCAACCCCCCACCCCTCCCTCTGACCCAGGCTCCCCCAGGGGCCCTCTGGGCTTCAGTGCCACCTTGGCCCTAGGGCCTAGCGGCCCATAAGGTTCACCTTGGGGCTCCGTGATGGTCGTGTGCTGGTTTGGGGGCCCCTGTGTGCGTGTGAAAGTGCTTTTCCCTGAGGTGATGGCTCCAAGTTCGTGCCACATTCTCAAAGCCATCCTCACCCCAGCTGAACCCAGATCCTCTGAACCATGCCCTATAACGGGCAGCCTCTGCCTGTGCAGGCCTCCACTCTGAGCCTTCAACACATGGGTTCGAGTGTATCCAAACCCTGGTCCTCGGACGGAGAGACATGGAAGCCACAGGTGCTCAGGCAGGTGTGGCTGAAGCGGCCGCAGGCTGAGGGCGTCTCCAGGCAAGAGCTTCTAAGGGGGACTCTATCTCACGTGGCACCTTCCCACCGCCGTCACTTAGAATGAGGCCACCTCACAGCCGCCCTGGTGAGGGAGTGAGGACTGTGTGGGGACAGGTGCCCTCAGAGCCATGCCTGCTTCCCCGGGTGCTGACCACCCCTTCTCTTGGCGGGGCAGACAGGAGAGAGTTGACATGCAGCATGTGGGATCAGACTCACGTGGCCCATGGTCCTGGCTTAGACCCTTCTTAGGACTTCATCTCATCACGCCTCAGTTTCTGCTTCTGTTAAGCGTGATAATAATGCCTCCCTCCTGGGGCTATGTGGGAGTCACATCAGTGGCCCGCACATGGACACACTGTGAGCAGCATTGGTGGGTCATTCATACCAGGTGAAGAGAGAGCCTTTGCTCTCCTGGGTGAGTCAGGGTAGGAGGAAGCAGAGTCAGTCCTCCAGGGCCCCCAAATGTGACTGGGAGGCTGGTCGGGGACAACTGAGGGCCACCACACTCCTGAGGAGAGGATGCCTGGCTGGGGTCCACAGATGAGCCCCACCTCTTGGGCTGTCCAGGACATGCATGCATCGGCCAGGGTCACTGGGTGTGGGGCTTCCTCCATAGCAAGGACGAAGGGAACAGAAGGACTGGGTCCTGGGTCTCTGAGGCTCCTTCCAGGCTCTGGGGGATAGCTGGTGAGGAGGGATCAGACCCCCCCCCCCCGCCTCTTCTTGCTGTGTGGCCTTGAGCAAGTCACCTCACATCTCTGAGCCTCCACATGCCATTGGGAAGTGACACAGTGCCTGCCACTGCCTGGGTGTCCTGTGAGTGCTTGGAAAATGTCAGCTGATGGTATCCTTCAACATGGCAGCCGTGGTTCCTGACTGCCGGGTGCAGGGGGTATGTGGGAATGCTGCTGGGGTAGCCCATGAAGGGTTTTCCCCAACTGAGGAGAGGGCTGGTACAGGAATTTTTGGAGAAATAAATATATAAACATGTTTGGTTTTAAAGAATGAACTCTATTCTGAGATTAGACCCATCCTGTCTGTGTGTATGTGTTGAATCTGAAAAAAACCTTCCCTTTATTCATAATTGCCAAAACTTGGAGCAACAAAGACCCCCCAAATAGGGAAATGGATAAACGATGGCGAGTGGCCATGAAAGCCATGAGGAACCGTAAATGCAGACCACCAAGCGAGAGGAGCCATCAGAAAGGGCCACGTGCTGTGTGACTCCAGCTGGGTGATGCCCAGGAAAGGGCAGAACTGTAGGGACCAAAAAGGATCAAATGATACCGGGGGGGAGGTAAAGGGAGGTAGGAGAGGGGGACGGAGGGATGGATGAAGCCATGAGACTCCTGTGTGATGCTGTACTAGGGGTACGTGTCATTATGCATCTGTCAAAACCAGAAATGAGTGGATCCTGGTGGCAGCTATGGGCTTGAGTTAATGTATCCACATCCACTCATCCCTTGCAACAATGTACCACGAGATGTTCCTAATAGAGAAACTGTGTGCTGGGGAGGGAAAGGGGGTATGTGGGAATGCTCTGTACTTCCCAATTTCTCTATACCTAAAACTGCTCTAAAAATATTAATTACCTTTCATGCACCTTTTTTATAGAGGCAGGGTCTCACAGTGTTGCCCAGAGTGGTCTCAAACTCCAGGCTCTCAAAGTGCTGGGATTCTAAGTGTGAGCCAGAGTGCCCAGGCCTCAATATTGTCACACCATGATTTTTTCGTGAAATCCACACTTGGTGTTTTTTGTTCTTGTGACTAAGTTTTGCTTCCTGCCAAGCCAAGCAGTGTACTCTGATTCTGGATACTTTTCATGTACAAGTTGAGCTAGTAACTGCCTCATTTTCTCAAGCTGCATACTTTTGTTTTAGTCCCTGGCTAGTGTTGGGCATGGCAGGCTAAGTATGGCATAGCTGGCATCACAGGAGGCAAGAGCATTCAGCAGAATAGACATGGATGGAGAATGGTAGTTGCCTTAAAGGGAAGACGTGTTGTGAGGGACATAGCAGGCAGGACAGAACGTCTGCTGTCTTCCAAGAGGCAGCAGCCTGAGGATCTTCCCAGTGGAGTCTGATCCTCTCTTGGTTAAGGTGAGTTTTCAGATTCCCATCATGCATTTGGGTTCCTGCCGTGCAAATGAGGCAGTGCCGATTGGTTGATTGGTTGGCCACTTGTGGGCCAGCCAGAAGTGTGTGAAGTGGCTGATTGATCATGGGGTTTTGTTCTTTTTTTTTTTTTTTGAGTTGGAATCTCACTCTGTCGCCCAGACTGAAGTGCAGTGGCTGCTCCCAGCCACCACAGCCTCGACCTGCTGGGCTCCAGCGATCTTTCTGCCTCAGCCTTCCAGGTAGCCAGAATTACAAGCATGCACTACCATGCCAGGCTGGTTTTTTGATTTATTGTAGAGATGAGGTCTTGCTGCCCAGGCGGGTCTCAAACCCACGGGCTCAGGCAATCCACTCACCTCAGCCTCCCAAAGGCGCGGGATTACAGGCTGAGCCACAGCGACCCAGACCATGGACTGTTCTTTGTCATGGAATTGGCAACAAATGAGTTTCAGTTGGCTACTCAGCCTTTACAGTTCTTGTCATCTCATTCTGAGACTTCCTTCCACAATATAATTCACTCAATTTACCCATGGGTGCTGACCTCCTTGGGCCTCACGTTCTTCCACAGTTAATTCTTTTGCACCTTCTGAATGCTCCATGAAACACCTCAAGTGAAGCTTTTCACTTGAACAGATCTGCCAGATTCTCCGTCAGCACACACACACAAATGTGTAGACGTGGATTTATTTCCTAATTGACTGATTGCCTCTTCGCAGGCTCCCCATCCTCAGTTTCACCCCTCTTGTGTTTGGTCTCCCATGTCATCCTCTTTCTTGGTTTCCTCCTTCATTTCGCTGGAGCACACCCTGCAGTAGCTTCCTGAAAAAGCGTTATGGTCCTAGTGAGTGCTCAGCAGCTATCTCTCGATGCCAGTAAATCAACAGACAGGGAACTGGCAGACAGAGGTTTATTTCTGAATTCAGAATTCAGGGAGGCAGAACCTGACTCCTGGCCTTTCTGGAACCGCTCTGCTAGCCTCTGAGTTACCACAGTCCATTTTTATAAGTTTAGGGTTGCTGGTACCCATACACTGACTAAGTGACTGGCAGAGCATTGTATAGAACTCAAGATCCAGCCACATGTTGTTAACAGTAGCATTTATGGCCCACATTTCCTGACGCTGGCTACCAAAGGGCAGCTCACAGTGTTAACAGTAACACCAGACTGAAGAGCTGAAGAAGCTTGCCGTATAGTTAGGGAGTTAACAGAGCCTGTTACAAAGTAAAACTGTTCGCTGCAACATATTGTTGATTAGTAGTTGTAACACGCAAAAAGTTATACAAATTGCAAGGCTTATGATTAGATGGGTGCTCTATTTTGAAATCTGTGGCCACTGATAAAAGGAATGAATGGGGATTTATTTATCTCAGTTGAGTGAACGCCTTCTGCAAGGAGTCAAGGGGTCTTTGAAGTGACTTAACAGAGTGTATTGGCGATAAGGCAGTAGGCTTTCTTTTGTTAATTCTCAGAAATGTAGGTGCATTCAGGCCTGCTCAAATATTAGGCCTTTCTTTCTTTTCTTTTTTTTTTTTTTTTTGAGTGTGAGTCTCACTCTGTCACCCAGGCTGCAGTACAGTGGCACACTTATGGCCACTTAACCTCAACCTGCTGGACTCAGGTGATCCTTCCGTCTCAGCCTTCCAAGTAGCTGGATCTACAGGTGTGTGCCACCACGCCCAGCTAATTTTTATTTATTTATTGTAGAGACAAGATCTCCACAAGTTGCCCAGGCTGATCTTGAGCCTCTGGGCTCAGGCAAAATCCTCTTGCCTCAGTCTCCCAAAGTGCTGGGATTACAAGTGTGAGCCACCATGCCCAGCTTCTTATTACATCTTTACTGCAAACCAGGCTGACATGTGGACCTGCCCATCCACCCCACCCCCTTGGCCAATCTAAAAAAAATCTCATCAGGTATAAGAACAGGACAGCCCAGCATTTCAGCTCATGGTTCAGCAAAATAATCACTAAGAATCCTTCAGGCTCCCTGTTGAAGGTAAAAGGCTCAACTCTTCCCCTTAACTGATAAAACCCTTGGGAATGATAATAACACCACCCCTCTTCTTGAGGCACCTGGAAGCTGAGTGAAGGTTCTGTGTGTGGCCAGAGTCCATCTCCTGGGCCCTGCAGTCCTCCCCAGCAGGGAAGAGGGTAGCATCTCCCAGTCTAGAGCAGAGCAGCCCTTTCCCCTGGCAGTCCCCTACCTGCTTCCCCTTCTCTGCTCACTCTCCCTGGGTTGGACTGTCAGACTCCATTTCTCCAGAAGCTGTTCCTCCCGGGTCCTGCAGGAGGGGAGAAAGCACTGTCCTTCCAGTGAATTACATGCATGTTCTCAGCAATCTGGCTTTTTATCCTTTCCCTTGGTTTGTCCTAATTTACTTTCTTTTTTTGAGTCAGGGTCTCATCCTGTCGCCCAGGCTAGAGTGTCATGGCACAATCATGACTCCCTGCAGCCTCAACCTCCTGGGCTCAGGCGATTCTCCCGCCTCAGTCTCCCAAGTAGCTGGGACTATAGTGAACAACACCATGCCTAATTAATTTTTTTATTCTTTGTGGAGACGAGGTCTTGCTATATTGCCCAGGCTGGTCTCAAACTCCCGGGCTCATGGGATCCTCCCACCTCAGCTTCCCAAAGTGCTGGGGTGGCACACATGAGCCACCACACCTGCCAACTTCTTGTTTATATGGTTACATCACCTGGATATAGACTGAGGATTCCGTATTATTTTCTGTGACTGCCATAACACCAGTCCACAGACTGTGTGGCTTAAACAGCAGGAGTACTTCCTCACCGTCCTGAGGCTGGAAGACCAAGGTCAAGGTGCCTGAAGAGTGGTTTCTTCCAAGGCTGTCCTGCACTGCCTGCATAGGGCCACTCCTCCTTGGGCATCTGGAGTCCCTCCTTGTAAGGACACCAGTCCGATTGGGTTAGTACCCCTTCCTAACAGCCCCATTGGAGCCTATTAACCTCTGTAAAGTTCTCACTCTGAATGTTGTTACGTGCTAAGGTGGTGGGTTAGGGCTTAGATGTATGAATTGTGGAAAAACATAGTTCAGCCCCTAGCAAACTCTGGTAGACAAAACTATTCAGAAATCAGCTATGAGGTTTTTAAAACTGATACTGGGCCAGGTGTGGTGGCTCAGTCTGTAATTCCAGTACTTTGGGAGGCCAAGGCGAGAGGATTGGCTGAGTCTAGGGATTCGAGACCAGCCTGGGCAACTTGGCGAGACCTCGTCTCTACAATAAATCAGAAAATTAGCTGGGTGTGGTAGCATGCGCCTGTAGTTCTGGCTACTTGGAAGGCTGAGGTGGAAGGATTGCCTGAGACCAGCAGGTCAAGGCTGTGGTGGCTGTGAGCATGCCACTGCACTCCAGCCTGGAAGACAGAGTGAGACTCCAACTCAAAAAAAAAAAGTGATACTGTCTGGTGTTGGTGACTGTGTGGGGGACATGGTCATGCTTATGGTCTTCTCTGAGAGCAATGTATTAAAAACCTTAAAGAAAAAATCCAAAAACCTTCCTTTTTACCCGGCAATTTCATTCTAGGAATTTGTCCTAAGGATAAAACTGAACATCGTGCTTAGAGATTAGCTATCAAAGATGAGGCATGACCTGAATACCCCGGAGCTCAGGATTAGTCTGTAATTGATACACTCGTGAGACATTCATGTAACATACGGGCCTCCCTGCAGCAGAAGATGAAGTGGAAAAGGAGGAGATGGGAGGGGTGGACTTGTATCCACCCAGGAGACTGGTGGGGGGTGTTGCGTCCACCCAAGAGACTGGGGGGGGGAGCGTGTCCACCCAGAAGGCTGGTGGGAGGAAGTTGTGTCCATTCAGGGTGGTTGGTTAGGGAAGGGTGAGTTCACCCAGGAAACCGGTGGGGGGCATCGTGTCCATCCAGGAGGCTGGCAGGGATGTCATGTCCACCTGGGGAAGGTGGAAGCTCTGTGAGTGCCATCTGCTCCCTGTCATGGGGCAATGCCTGCTCATCTTGGAGCTCTCACTCCCAGTCTGACCAGTGCCTGGTGCTGGGTGCTGCAGGGGTCCTGAGAATGCACAGAAGACAAAGACCCAAGACAGGGGTCCTTCCTAGGCATCTTAAGCAGAACGTGTTGGATACAGACACAGAAACCCAGTCCCAGTGGCCAGTGACACCTGAGCTCCAGTCACTGTGGATGGGACGGGGCCATTGGGGAGCCTGTGAGACCCCTGCAGCACATGCTTCTGTGTCCCTTCCCGAGGGGTCCAGCTGCTTCCTGCCATGCCTGTCCCCTCCCGTCTCTGTGGTCAGGCTCTCTGCATCTTCATGTGTGAGGGGGAGTCAACACAGGCTCCGTCATCATCAGCCAGCCATCCCACAGGGCCATCTTGTGTCTTCCTGCCCAGGCCAGTGTGACTGGCTGAGTGCAGGACAGGTTGCGGTTAGGTCCAGTCAGCTGTGATGGGGGAGGGGCGCTGGCCTATAACCACCCCAGGGAGCGAACCCTGCAGGAGACAGATGAGCCCAGCCAGAACAAGTGGAGGGTCCAGTCTAGAACAGAGGCTGTGACCCACCAGGGTGGGAGAGGGCGGGCTTGGGACCGAGCTGGATAGGTGGGCCCCATGTGGGGTTGTCAGAGGGCAGGATCAGCCTCCTCAGGTCCAGAGACCCTCCATGCAGGCTTTGGAATAACTTAACCTTGGTTTAAATCCCATGCTAGTTGGGTGACATTGGGCAGTTATTTTGCCAGTCTGCACCTCAGTTTTCTCATCTGTTAAATGGGCTGGATAAGAGTCCCAAGCTCCCAGGGTGTCATGGGGGTGAAATGTGACCCTGTGATCACAGAGCTCAGGAAATGCCCTCCCAGCCCCCTCCTCATTTGACCCTGGGGCCCCTGGGTAGAGGCCTCTTCCCACCACCCCTCAGGTCAGGGACCATGTGTGGGTATATCCCCCCGGGCAGGGCTGTGGCTGTGAGTTCAGGTCTGCAGTGGGCTCCTGGCTCCTGGGAAAGTGCTCACCATACCCCACCCAGACTGCCTTGCAGAAGCTTGTTGGAGGCTGTTGATCTGACTGGGCATCTCTGTGTGATGCTACCTGAGGAGCTGACCACATGGTGGAGGCCGCATCGTCCACCAGGCTGGTGCCCTGGGCTCCGTAATTAATGTCTCAGGAAGAACTTCAGCTGATGAGGGAGTCTTAGAGGAAAATAAATAAGAGGCAGATAACCCTGCAGGTGGCTGTCCACGCTGCCTGGAGGCAGGAGCTGGCAGCTCAGCCTGGGTCCCAGTCGCCAGGGGTTTGGGTTGCACTGGTCCGGGCCTCTGGCCTTTGGACCCTGATGGTTTCATCGGTCAGATGGTGCCGTCTGTCCGTGGCAGGCTGGGCTCCAGGCCAGGTGCTGAGTGACCTCCTGGAGGATCTCGAAGTGCGGTCCCCGAGTGTTGGGATGCAGCTTCCCAGGTTCAAGGGTGTCAGGCCTGGGAGTTTTGCAGCCTGCATGGGACGCAGACGCTGCCCAAATGTGGACCTGCTGGGTCTCATCCCGTGTACTGTCCTCTGCGAGGCCGGGTGGCTCCTGGCATCTTCCAGGGGCTTGGGTTGCACTGGCCCAGGCCTCTGGCCTTTGGACCCTGATGGTTTTATCGGTCAGATGGTGCCATCTGTCCATGGCAGGCTGGGCTGCTGAGGGGATTGCTCCTCACCCAAGGAAGGTCCCTGCGTGTCCTGACTCTGAGTCTCTGTGGGTGGTCAGCAGGTGGGGGCCACACCCTCCTGAGAGGTCTGGGAGAAAGCAGAGGTGCCTCACCAACTCCACCCCTGCCGAGCCACTTGCATTCAGGTATCTTCCAGGGCCCCTGTCCGAAGTCAGGGGTGAGAAGGTGCAGGCGAAACATTATTTTGCTCTGAGGGCTGTGCCACCTGGAACAGACCCTCACGGTGCCTGAGGGGGCTGTCCTGGCTCCCTTGCACTGGGGTTCGTCTTTTCACATAGGAGTTGCTTGGGGTGTTTAATAAAAAACAGCGGCAGACACCGGACTTTGTGCCTGCAGGTGCCAGGGAGCTCCATAGAGCAGCCTTTGGTAGTTGGCGCTTGGGCCTGGCCTTGTGAGCAGGGGGTCTAGACCTTGAGAAGGCCTGCTCTGGTGTGTCCTGAGTCGGGGGCAGTGTCCCACATCCATGCTGTCCAGCACAGTCAACCCAGCCATGGGCAGCTGCTAAGCACTGGGGGGTAGCTGGTGTGACCAAGGATCTAAGCCTCCAGCCTTGTGTGAACTTATGCAGCTGTGAGTGGCTGAAGCAGCCGTGTGGGACGGTGCAGGTGTCTACACAGTTAGGGAGGGAAGGACACACCTGTGGCACCAGTGAGGGCCCAGCCTCCCCTCCCTTTGGGGGACACCTGTCCCTCATGGCCTGTCCCCATCCCTGCCGGCCCTGGGCTGTGGGTGGTAAGGCCAGGCTACCCAGGCGGCCACTGCAGAGCTGATGGCCACTTTCTTACTGATACCAGTAAAATCAGACATGTTCCCACTGGGGGCAAAAACCCAGGCATGATAAAATTACAGACTCTGCGGGGAAGACTTAGCCAGACCCTGTCATGCCATGTCCTGGGAGGGTGTTGACTGCATACTGTGCAATTATCACCCTATCTTACAGGTTGACAAACTGAGGTCTGAGAAGTGTTCTGGCCTCCCCCCGGTCATGGTGTACTCAGCAAAGTCGGGTGTAGATTCAGGGCTGCGTGGTTCTGGTGTGTGTACTGCCTATCTCTGCCTATCCTGGACCCAGCACCCCTCAGGCTGCCCTCACAAGGCCCTGTTGGCTACAGGGTTTGCCTCCAAGCCCCAGGCCCCTGCCAGTGTTCTGAAACCCCTGGCGTGGGACCAGCAGCCTGTCTGGTCCTAGGAGTTTGAAGTCACCTACGTGTGTCTTCTGATTTCACTGTGTGCCCACTCATTGCTCGGCTGCCTGTCACTGAGTACTCCTTTTATTGACATAATCTAAAGTTACTATTTAAATAAAGTTAACTGAGGTTCATTATTAGTAAACGTTGTTAGTAAACCTAAAACTACCCATTGTACATGAACAATTCAGCGGCATCTCCCACGTTCATCATGCCGGGCAACCACCATGTCTGTCAAGTTCCAAGCCGTTTTCATCACCCAGAAGGAACTCCCTCCCCACGAACATCACTCCCACCCTCCTGCCCCAGCCTCTGGCCACTGCCCATCTGCTTTGTCTCTGGATTTGCCTGTTCAGAATATAAAATTGTGTGTGATGAGAGAGAGAGAGAGAGAAAATGGGGGGGGAGAAAAAGGGGGAAGGGAGAGAGGGAGAGAGACGGGGAGGGAGGGAAGGAGGGGGGTACATAGGACATGTAGATGTGTTTGTTTTGTGACATGTCTTAGAGCTGGGTCTCTTCCCCTGGCCTCTCCCCTCTCAGGTCCCGGCATGTCCTGTGTGCACATTTCTGGCCCCAGCTTCTGTTGAGGGGTAGCAGAGCCCATTTCTGCTGGGGTGGGGCCCTTCTCGGCACATGGCATGATAGGGGCCAGCTAAGCCTTCCCTGTCGAGTCTGCAGTTTTACTGTGTTTGGGTTTTTGCCCCCAGCGGGAACATGTCTGATTTTATTTTATTTTATTTCATTTTTTTGCGTTGGCGTCTCTGTTGCCCAGGCTGGAGTGCAGTGACACACTCCTGGCCACTGCAGCCTCGACCTGCTGGGCTCAAGCAATCCTTCTGCCTCAGTCTTCCAAGTAGCTGGAACTACAGGCACGCGCCGCCATGCCCAGCTAATTTTTTGATTTATTGTAGAGATGAGGTCTCGCCAAGTTGCCCAGGCTGTTCTTGAACCGGTGGTTTCTTTTTTGTTTTTGAGTTGAAGTCTCGCTCTGTCACCCAGGCGGGGGTGCAGTGGCACACTCATGGCCACCCCACTGTTAACCTGCTGGGCTCCAACAATCCTTTAGCCTCAGCCTTCCAAGTAGTCAGAACTACAGGTGCGTACTCCCATGCCTGGCTAATGTTTGATTTATTGTAGAGACGAGGTATTGCCAAGTTGCCCAGGCTGGTCTCGAACCCGCGGACTCAGGCAATTCTCTCACCTCGGCCTCCCAAAGTGCTGGGATTATAGGCATGAGCCATTGCACCCAGCCATGTCTGATTTTATAATGGGTATCAATAAGAAAGTGGATTTGGATACACAGAAACACACCCCCATCAGCTCTACAATGGCCATGTGGGTAGCCTGGCTTTGCCACCCACAGCCTAGGTCCGGCAGGGACAGAGACAGGCCTCGAGGGACAGGGCATCCCCTGAGGGAAGGGACACACTATGACAGAACCCAGTCACAGACCCGGCTGATGTGGAGTCTGAGGATCTTTAAGAACAAAGTCGGGGGAGCCTTTGGGACACCCTGCTTACCCGGTCCCCTTTCCAGAGCTGGGGCTTGCTTGGGGATCACCGGCCATAGCTGTCTGCATTTGATGTTGCAACTTAATCACCTCTTAAAAGATCCTGTCTGAGCACTGCTGCATCCTGAGGGGGAGGGGCTAGCTCCCACCCACTGCCCCACTCCCTAGGATGTGCCCTGTCCTCTCCTCCCTAACCTCCAACCCAGCCTTCTCTCGGGATCTCTGCCCTTGGACCGAGGCTCCTGGCTCTCTCTGAGTCCTGAACTCCTCACTCCACATCACAGGAGCCCCTCTCCTCCATTTTCTAAGCCTGAGAGAACAAAGCCCCACCAGGGGAAACATGACCATGGCGACAGCTTGTAAGAGTGCCCTGTGGTCTGTCTGCCCCACCCAGACCCCACAGGCCTTGGGAGGGGGAATACGGACAGAGCCGTGGCCACACTGACCCGCTGTGGACGTACCCGTCCCACATCCCGTCCCCCCGCAGGCGCTCACCCGCTCTCTTATCTCCCCAGGGACGTACCAGGGCCAGTGGGTCGGCGGCATGCGCCAGGGCTATGGCGTGCGGCAGAGCGTCCCCTACGGCATGGCTGCGGTCATCCGCTCGCCCCTGAGGACGTCCATCAACTCCCTGCGCAGCGAGCACACCAACGGCACGGCGCTGCACCCTGACGCGTCCCCGGCAGTGGCCGGCAGCCCGGCCGTGTCCCGGGGGGGCTTTGTGCTGGTGGCCCACAGCGACTCCGAGGTCCTCAAGAGCAAGAAGAAGGGGCTGTTCCGGCGCTCGCTGCTGAGCGGGCTGAAGCTGCGCAAGTCGGAGTCCAAGAGCAGCCTGGCCAGCCAGCGCAGCAAGCAGAGCTCGTTCCGCAGCGAGGCGGGCATGAGCACCGTCAGCTCCACGGCCAGCGACGTCCACTCCACCATCAGCCTGGGTGAGGCGGAGGCCGAGCTGGCCGTCATCGAGGACGACATCGACGCCACCACCACCGAGACCTACGTGGGCGAGTGGAAGAACGACAAGCGGGCCGGCTTCGGCGTGAGCCAGCGCTCGGACGGGCTCAAGTACGAGGGCGAGTGGGCCGGCAACCGGCGCCACGGCTACGGCTGCATGACCTTCCCGGACGGCACCAAGGAGGAGGGCAAATACAAGCAGAACGTGCTGGTCAGCGGCAAGCGCAAGAACCTCATCCCGCTGCGCGCCAGCAAGATCCGCGAGAAGGTGGACCGGGCCGTCGAGGCCGCCGAGCGCGCCGCCACCATTGCCAAGCAGAAGGCCGAGATCGCCGCTTCCAGGTAGGGGGGAGGGGACCGGGGGGGCGGGCACAGGGTACGGACGGGGGCCCTTCTTGTTCTCCAGGTGGATGTTCGCGGGCCTCGTCTGGTCGGTCATGCTGTCCCTCGAGGCCTCCGGCCAGGCCGGGTTTGAGGTCTACACCGGTGTTTCTCAAACGGTGTCCCGTGGAACCCTCAGGCTCCCCAGAGGCTCTCAGGATGGCTGTGGACAGGATTACAGCAAGGCCGTGGTGGGTCTGAGGTGTTGCTGGGCCCTGCGGCCTCCCCTCGGACAGAGCGGTGCCTCTGTTCCATATGCTGGCATTTAACCTACGTTACAGATGGAGACAGCAGGCGGCCCGTGCTGTTGGTATGACATGCAAGAAGGGGTCATGCCACTAGGTGGGCGTGGCATGCCCAGTGCTGCAGGGATACGGAAGGAGGCTGGGCGTTGCCTGCGCTCCCCAGACCTGCGGTCCAGATGCCGCCAGCACCACTGGGGAGGCAGCACCACTGGGGAGGCCGACTCCCCCAGGCCTGGTGCTTGGGCCCAGCAACTGTTCTTGATGCCCCAGTGAGGCCCTTGGGCCCTAGGGAGCAGGTCCAGAGGTCGAGGATGAGAGCCGTATGGCTTACAATGGGCCTTCAGGTGTGGCGCTGGGTAGTGGCTTCGGGACTGGAGGAAGGTGCCCAGAGTCTGGCTCCCAGGGAAACTGGGGCGGCGTGTGAGCCTTGACTGGCCCCAGCTAGGCTGCAGGAGATGAGAGTCTGCAACAGATGCAAGCCAGGGACTGCCCACCGTGGGTTGGATGAAGTTGGCCTTGGAAAGTCAGTGACCCTGAGGTGGACACTTTGGGTTCCAAAGTGACTGAGTTACTCAAGGGCTCTGTCAGGGTTTCGAGGCCTGGCGTGGTGGCTCACACCTATAATCCCAGCACTTTGGGAGGCTGAGGTAGGAGGAATGCTTGAGCTCAGAAGTTCATGACCAGTGAGAACTCATCTTCACACACACACACACACACACACACACACACACACACACACACACAATTAGCTGGGTGTGGTGGTGCATGCCTGTAGTCCCAGCTACTTATGAGGCTGAGACAAGAGGATGACCTGACTCCGGGTGGTCAAGGCTGTGGTGAGCTGTGATGGTGCCACCGCACTCCAGTCTGGGCAACAGAGTGAGACCTTGACTCAACGGGAAAAAAAAGGCTTGAAAGGTGTTTCAGAAAATCTGTCTTTGCTTCCCACCATCGTCTGCTTCCCAGGACAGGACAGCACTCAGGCTCTTTCCTAAACATTCTGGGGTGAGGATTTGAAAGCTACTCTGAGCTCTGCGACTGCCCAGGCAGAACTTCTGTAAGGGCGTTCCCCTGCATCTTTCCTGATGGTTTTGTGTCCCCAGCCGGGGCAGGCCTGGCATTCTCTGGGAAAGCTCCTGGCTGGGGCACGGCTCAGCCCCTCCAAGCCTGCCACTAATTAAAGCTTAGCCTGCTTGGTTCTGACTTTCCCCTTGATCTACAGTGAAAAAACAAACATGGCAGCTAGGACTTGGTGGTGGAATCTGTGACTCTTGACTGCTGTGGTTTTAGGAGACAACCGATTTTGGGAAGTGGAAGGAAAATGTGGGATTACTACCTGAACACTGGGGTCCAGATGGTGCCGTCTGCCCCCTCTCTGCTCTCTAGACCTGTCCAGGCAGGAAAGTAAACAGGCACAGTCACGACTCCACACCTGCATTGTAAGGAGGATAGCCGGGCTCGGTGACTCAGCCTGTAATCCCGCGCTTTGGGAGGCTGAGGTGAGTGGATTGCCTAAGCCCACGGGTTTGAGACCCGCCTGGACAACTTGGCGAGACCTCATCTCTACAATAAATCAAAAACTTAGCCGAGCATGGTAGCGCACACCTGTAGTTCCAGCTACTTGGAAGGCTGAGGCGGAAGGATCACAGAAGCCCAGCAGGTCGAGGCTGCGGTGGCCAGGAGCAGCCACTGCACTCTAGTCTAGGTGATAGAGTGAGATTCCAACTCAAAAAAAAACAAAAAAAAGGAGGAGTTAGTTAGTTTTTCTTTTCTTTTTTTTTTTTTTTTTTGAGTCAGAGTCCCACTCTGTTGCCCAGGCTAGAGAGCAGTGACACACTCACGGCCACTGCAGCCTTGACCTGCTGGGCTCAGGTGATCCTTCCGCCTCAGCCTTCCAAGTAACCGGAACTACAGGTGTGCACCACCACGCCTGGGTAATTTTTATGATTTATTGTAGAGATGAAGTTTTGCCAAGTTGCCCAGGCTGGTCTCGAACCCCTGGGCTCAGGCACTCCTCTCAACTCTGCCTTCCAAAGTGCTGGAGTGACAGGCGTGAGCCACCATACCCAGCCTAGGATGAGTTAGTTTTGGTTTCTTTTTCTTTTTCTTTTTTTTTTTTTTTGAGTTGGAGTCTCACTCTGTCGCCCAGACTGGAGTGCAGTGGCCGCTCCCAGCCACCGCAGCCTCGACCTGCTGGGCTCCGGCGATCCTTCCGCCTCAGCCTTCCGAGTAGCCGGAATTACAGGCATGCGCTACCACGCCCGGCTGAATTTTTGATTTATTGTAGAGATGAGGTCTTACTGCCCAGGCGGGTCTCGCACCCGTGGGCTTAGGCAATCCACTCACCTCAGCCTCCCAAAGGCGCGGGATTACAGGCTGAGCCACCGAGCCCGGCGAGTTAGTTTTGACAGTTACTTCTTTGTATCATAATGCAGCACTGGTTCCTTGCAGGAAAATCAGAAGACAGTAGTTACAAGGAAGAAACCAGGGTGGTGGTGGTCTGATGTGTCACACAAAGGCTCTCCTTGGCATTTTGGTCAATTTCCCTCCTCCCAGTTTTTTTTATAACTGTTTGTGTTTTGTGTGGTTGCTTTGTGGCCCCGGTGGACAGGTGTAGTTTTGGAGGCTGGGGGACAGCAGGGTCAAAGGTCTGGGGGTTCTTGTGACCACTCCCCGGTGGCCTGAGGAGTCGTTCGCCAGCAGCAGCATAGGACTTAGTCGACCGTGTCCCACGGGCTGACTTCACCCCCGTCTGTTGCCAGGAGGAAATGTGGGATTCAGGATGGTGTTAGTCGAATCCACGAGCTGTCAGGCAACACCGGGTCCCATGAAGGAATCATCATGGTGTGGGCAGGGCTGAGCAGCATAACAAGGCCTCGTCTCTATAAAAAAAATCAAGTTATCTGTTTATGGTGATGCACACCTGCAACCCCAGCTACTCAGGAGGTTGAGGCTGAAGGATCTTCTGAGGTCAGCCAGGTCAGTAGTGGCCCCGGGGCAAATTTTCAATCTCTGGGCCCTTACTTAAGGCCTGTGAGGTTGAGTGGTTATGGCTTCATTCTGGGGGCTTCAGCCTCCATTTTGGGGTGTGGGAGCAACATTGGGGGAGATGCCAACACGTGCACGGTCTCTGTCCAGGGAAAAGTCCAGGGGTTGGGCCAGAAGGGTGAGACCCATACAAAGAAGCGGGGGCCTGGCCAGGCGTGGTGGCTCACACCTGTAATCCAAACACTTTGGGAGACCAAGATGGGAGGATCACTTGAGGCCAGGAGTTCAAGACCAGCCGACCAGCCTGGGCATCATGGCAAGACTTTGTCTCTACAGCAAGTCAAAAAAATTAGCCAGGCGTGATGGCGTGTGTCTGAAGTCCCAGCTACTTGGGAGGCCAAGGTGGGAGGATGGCATGAGCCCAGGAGGTTGAGCTCATGATGGTGCCACTGCACTCCAGCCTAGGCAACAAAGTGAGACCCCAGCTCAAACAGACAAAACAAAAACAAAAATAACTGGGGCCAGCACAGATGGTTCCTGGCTCCTACCAACTCCCAACCCCTGGGTGCTGGCCAGCCAGTCTAGGTGTGGCCAAACACACCTGTATCTCCCAGGAAGGCATCTGCCTCATTTTACTAGATGGATGGGACAGGCAGACGGAGGGGTGAGGGGAGAGAGGAAAGGGGTTGGTGAGCGTGTGTGCAGTTGTGATGCTGCCAGAACTCTGCCCACCCCAGTCTGCTGGACCTTGAAGTCAACACCGCCCCTGCCCTGCTGGCTGTCTGGCCCCACGCTTACCTCCCGCACAGACAGGGTTCCCTGGAGGGTTCAGGCCCTCCACGGGCATGTCCTGTGTCTGACCAGGTGCTGTGTGGGTGTGATGGTTCCTGCTCCTCATACACAATTGGGGTCTCAGAGCTCAACTCCACTGTGAGAAAGGGACTGGCTGATCCAACATGCCCCGGTCTCCACACGTGGTTACGCGTGCCGCACACAGCCTGTGTGTGCACACGCTCACTCAAGTTGAGACGCGGTTCTGGTGTGTGGCTGGTATAGGTGTAGCCCTGAGGGGGCAACCGTCTCCTTCTGGACAGGGCCCTGGGTCACCGGCACATTCTGAGCCTGGCACAAGTGTCAGGAGAGGAGGCGTCAGACTCCAGCCGGGCACCTGGAGTTCAAAGTCCAGCTTTGGAGACTCACAGACTCACATCCAGCCTGAGCTATTGATGAACACCTGGGCGAACCCCTGTTCCCTCTTCCCACCCACCACCCAGGGCCAGGTTGTTCTGAAGGATGGGGTGGCTTTCCCCATGGTGCCCTCACGTGGAGCCTGCGTGTGGTTGTCGTGGTCACTGTCGCTGTTGTCCTTCCTCCGCCAGGCTTGCTGTGAGCCAGGCGCGGGTGGCGGATGTGCCTGTGAGCTCACAGCTGTGACCCTTGGAAGCAGGCGGCTACACGATGTCCTCAGTCACCCTGAGGACGAGCTCCTTCCTGGCTGCAGGGCCTGGAGCTGCGTTTTCTCAATGGACTTAGAATTTGAAAAAAAAAAAAGGAGGAGGGGCCAGAATTCGCTGTCCCTGAGAGTGAGGCTCGGTGAGTGACTGGCTCAGGCGGCCAGCGCCCTAGGGCAACCATCCACTGGAGCGTGAGAGCAGCTGCCCCACGTGGGCAGTGAGTGGCTGGCCCTGGGCGGCCTCCGTGGCCGGCACACAAAAGAGCCCAGGGAGCGCAGAGCTGCTGGCGCTGTCCTCGCCCGCCCCGGCTGGGCAGGGCTTGTCAGACAGCGAGTGAGACACGGCCAGCTGTGTCCTCCCCTGTGAGCCAGGATCAACCCCAGAGAGCAACCCTGTGGGGAGGCAGCCCATGGTTGGATGGACCGGGCTTTCCTGCATAGGGGCTGGGTGGCATGGGGCTCAGACCCTGAGAGGTGATGCTCTCACTTCCACTTCCAGAGGGACAGACAGAGGCCCGGAGCTGCTGGGGGATGGAATTCATCCTCAGGTGGGTTCTTGCCCTGACAAATACTGGAATTACTGGGGGCTCCAAGCACAGATGTCCCTCTCCCAGAGACGCCCACCTGGGGACTCCGAGCACAGATGCCCCCCCCCCCAGAGACACTCACCTGGGGACTTAGCACAGATGCCCCCCAAGAGATGCCTACCTGGGGTCTCCAAGCAGACTTCCTCCCCCAGAGACCTCCCACCTGGGGGCTCAGCACAGATGTCCCTCCAAAGTTGCCCACCTGGGGACTCAGCACAGACACTCCCCCCCCCAGAGACGTCCACCTGGGTGATTCTCCCTATATTTCAAACTTTTCGTTGTTATTATATCTGTCATGGTGACCCAATGATCAGAGATCTTTGCTGTCACTATTGTAATTATCTTGGGCTGCCATAAACAATGCCCATCTAAGATGGCAAGCCTAACTGATAAGCATGTGTGTTCTGACTGCCCTCCAACTGGCCACTCCCTGGTCTCCCTCCCTCTCCTCAGGACTCCCTGTTCCCTGAGACACAGCAGTGCTGAAATGAGGCCCATCTGTCACCCTGTAGTGGCCTCTTGAGTGTCCAGGGAAGGGAAGGGTCACCTGTCTCTCACTTTCAGTCAAGGGACAGGAACGGGTAAGTGTAGATGGCGTGTGAGAGCTGAGACAGGCGTGGAGCCAGGCCTCTTCCTGCACAGAGTCAACCAAGCTATGACCGCAAAGGAAAAGTTCTTGAAGGAGATAAAAATCCTCCTCTAGTAAACACACGGACAGTAAGAGAGCGAACAGCCCTTTTCCTGATTGGGGGGGAAAGTGTGAATGGTTTCCACAGAAGATCAAGCCCACCACAGCCTTCCCATTAACTGAAGCCGAGTCCAGAGCAAGATGCTGACCCTGCAATTCTGCAAAGACTGAGAGAGGTGAGGATGCTGCCAAAGAAAAACTGGAGCCAGCAGAGGCTGGGTCATGAGGTTTAGGGAAAGAGGCCATCTCCATAACATAAAGTCCAAGGTGAAGCAGCAAGTGCTGACAGAGAAGCTGTAAGTTCTCCAGAAGATCCAGCTGAGGTCCTTGATGAAGGTGGACACACTAGCAACAGATGTCCAATGTAGATGAAGCAGCCTTCTGTTGGAAGAAGATGCCAGCTGGGACTTCCATAGCTGGAGAGGAGAAGTCAATGCCTGGCTTTAGAGCCTCAGGGAACAGGCTGACTCTCTTACTAGGGGCTAACACAGCTGGTGATCTGAAGCTGAAACCAATGCCCACTGATAATTCAAAAAATCCTAGGGCTGTTAGAAGTATGCTAGACCAACTCTCCCTCATCTGTAAGTGGAGCCACAAAACCTAGATGATAGAACATCTCTTTGCAGCCTGGGTTGCGGAATATTTTAAGGCTGCTGTGGGGACCTATTACTCACAAAAAGATTGCTTTCAAAATATTACAGCTTATAGACCATGCACCTGGCCACTCAAGAACTCTGAGGGAGATGGATGAGGAGATGGATGTTGTTTCCATGCCTGTTAACACATCTTCTGTTCTGTAGTCCACAGGTCAAGGAGTCATTTTGACTTTTAAGTCTTGTTATTTTAAGAAATACATTCTGTGCCAGGTGCAGTGGCTCACGCCTATAATTCCAGCACTTTGAGAGGCGGAGGCAAGAGGATTGCCTGAGCCCAAGGGTTCTAAACCAGCCTAAGCAACATGGCAAGACCTCATCTCTACAATAAAAAAAAAAATTAGCAGGGCATGGTGGTATATGCCTGTGGTTCTCGCTACTTGGAAGGCTGAAGTGGAAGGATCACCTGAGCCCAGCAGGTCGAGGCTGTGGTGGCTGTGAACATGCCACTGCATGCCTGGGCAACTGAGTGAGACCCCGACTCAAAAGAAAGAAAGAAAGAAAGAAAAATATATACTTCATAAGGCTACAGCTCCAGAGATGGTGATTCCCCTGATGGATGTGAGCAAAGACACTTGAAAACCTTCTGGAAAGGATTCACCCTTCTAGATGCTGTTGATGTTGTGATTCATGGGAGAGGTCAAACAATCAGCCTTAGCAGAAGCTTGGAAGCTGATTCCCACCTTCATGGACGGCTCTGAGGGTCCAGGACCCCAGTGGAGGAAGTTGCTTCAGATATGGTGGAAACAGCAGAAGCCCTGTATCTAGAGGTGGGGCCTGGAGAGGCGACTGACTTGCTGTAGCGGAGGCAGAGCTGCTGCTTAGGGCTGAGCCAAGGTGGTGGCTCCTGACAAATGGACATGGACTCCTGGTGAAGATTCTGTGAGCGTTGCTGGAATAAGGACCAAGGATTTAGAATGCTCCATGAACTTAGTTGATAAAGCAGCTCAGGACTTGAGAGGACTGATTCCGACTTTGAAACGAGTTTTGCTACGGGTAGAACGCTGTCAGACAGAGACATCTGTCATGAAAAGAAGAGTCCTCGGATGCAGCAAACTCCACCATCTTATTATTATTATTATTTTTTTGAGTTGGAGTCTCACTCGGTCGCCCAGACTGGAGCGCAGTGGCTGCTCCCGGCCACTGCAACCTCGCCTGCTGGGCTCCGGCGATCCTTCCGCCTCAGCCTTCCGAGTAGCCGGAATTACAGCCACGCGCTACCACGCCCGGCTGATTTTTTGATTTATTGTAGAGATGAGGTCTCGCTGCCCAGGCGGGTCTCGAACCCGCGGGCTCAGGCAATTCACTCACCTCAGCCTCCCAAAGGTGCGGGATTACAGGCTGAGCCACTGAGCCCGGCTTCCACCATCTTATTTTAAGAAATTGCCACACACTCCAGCCTCAGCGGCCACCACCCCTACTGGTCAGCACCACCAACATCGAAGTGAGACCCTCCGTCAGCGAAAAGATTACAACTCACTGAAGGCTTAGATGCCATTAGCATTTCTTACGATGACATATCTTTAAATTACAATATGTACATTTTTTAGACATAGTGCTATCACACACTTAATAGACCACAGTGTATACAAGAACATAACTATTGGCCGGGCACAGTGGCTCACGTCATAATCCCTCCCAGTATTTTGGGAGGCTGAGGCAAGAAGATTGTTTGAGCCCTAGAGTTCAAGACCAGCCTAGGCAAGATAGCAAGACCTTGTCACTACAAAAAAAAAAATTAGCCAGGTATGGTGGCACGTGCCTGTATTCCCCGCTACTTGGAAGCCTGAGGCGGAAGGATCGCCTGAACCCAGGAGGTCGAAGCTGTGGTGGCCATGAGTATGCCACTGCATTTCAGCTTGGGCAACACAGCAAGACTCCAACTCAAAAAAAAAAAATTAGAGCTCAAGCTGGGCATGGTGGCTCATGCCTATTATCCCAGCACTTTGGAAGGTGGAAGTGAGAGTACTGCTTGAGCCAGGGGTTCAACACCAGCCTGGGCAACCTGGCAAGACCTTGTCTCAGCAGTAAATAAAAAAATTAGCTGGGCATGGTGGTATACGCCTGTGGTTCCAGCTACTTGGAAGACTGAGGTTGAAGGATTGCCTAGCTCAAGAAGTTGAGGCTGTGGTGAGCCGTGATCATGCCACTGCACTCTAGCCTGGAGGGACAAAGGGAGACCCCAACTCAAGAAAATAACTTTTATATGTACTGGGAAACTGAAAAGCTCATGTGACTCATTTTACTGTGAAGTTTGCTATATTGCAGTGGCCTGGAATGGAGTATGCAGTGTCTCTGAGGAGGCCCATGTGGCTTTAGTCCTATGGGATATCACCTTCACCCACAGGGGCTGTGTCTGCAGACAGCTTGATAACTATGTCTTGAATGAATGAATGCATGAATGAATGCTTAAGCCCCACTTTCTTTCTTACTCGTGGCTCCCTGCCCCTTCTTTTGGTGCTGGGGCCAGGAGGTGGGGGTGGCTGGATTCGCTGCAAGGGGCCAACTGGACCAGGTTCTCAAGGCGGGGTGAGGTGGTTGGGGTGGCCACACCGTGGCCATGTGTCCTCAGCCCTTTCTCAGAGTAATGCAGGCCCTCCTTGCTTCATGGGGCCCACAGACTTCCAAGTAGCAGGATGTGAGCCCTCCTGAACCTGGCAAGGTGGTGTCTTCTGGTGAGTTAACGGGAGCTTTTTTGCAGTTTTATTCCAGTGTGAGCAAACTGGGCCCTGACACCGCTGACGCTGGCTAGTTGTGTGGCCCAGCAGGTCACCTGGCTGCAGAGGATGTGGGGGTACTCCCTGGAGTCATTCATGGCGGTGTCATATGAATGGTGTCTGTGTGGTACTGAGCACAGCCAGGGCATGGCAGGTACTCACGAAGTAAGTGAGACACGCAAGCTGAGGTGGGCACCTCAGACCCCTGCCCGGGACCTGGCTGTTCTCTGAGACCTGCTCTTGAGGGAGGTGGCTGGGAGGAAAGAAGAACCCACATGTACCAGGCAGGCGAGGAGTGACCTAGATGTTCTTTGTCCCCACCGTCTGCGTTGTGAATGGAGTGCCATGTACCTTGCTTTCACAGGCTTTCATTGTGTTCAAGCCAGCAACCAGCCGGGCGCAGTGGCTCATGCCTATAATCTAGCACTTTGGGCAGCCAAAGTGGGAATATCACTTGAGCCCAGGAGTTTGAGACAAGCTGGGCAACATAGACCTCATTTCTACAAAAAATAAATATGTATATATTAGCTGGACGTGATGGCGTGTGCCTGTAGCCCCAGCCACTTGGCAGGATGAGGTGGAAGGATCACCAAAGCGCAGGAGGTCGAGGCTGCAGTGGCCATGATTGTGCCACTACCCTCCAGCCTGGGAGGGGCAGAGCAGGACCCTCACTCAAAAATAAAAAAACAAGAAAAAAAAGCCAGCAATTTTCTCTCCTCCCCCACCCTTACCCTATGAATGCCTAAACACTTTCTGACCACAATGTTGAGTCTGGGACAAGAAAGATTCTGTGTACAGAACCTGGATGGGGCCTCCCACTTCTGGGCACTGAATCCGCATGCAGCCTAGAGCTTTGGGTCAGCTCTGTCTTCTGGGAGTGACTTGCTCTGCTTGGGGTGGGTGGCGGGAGGCGCAAGTGGGGCGAGGCATGGTTTCTGGGGTCTCTGTTCCCCACAGGAGCAGCCTGGAGAGGACAGGGTATGTGGGCAGCTGCAGGCAGGGCAGGCTAGAATACGGATGGCCCCCTCTGTCCTGGAGGCTGGGCATGTGCGGAGCTCGGGAGGTGGCCACGTGGAGTGTGCCTCCTCCTAGGAGCTGAGGCCCTCAGTCTCCGTGGCAATCAGCAGGGCCAGGTGGTGGGTCCGTGTGCTGGCAACAGCTGCCTTGTGATCTGAGAGGGATGGTGACCCCCATTTATACCCATGGGGAACCGCAGAGTATGACCTGATTTGGAGATGGGGCCAGGTAGGGAGCCCGGGGCCCGGCTCTCAGACATAGGCTCTGGGCACACAGTAGGCGCTCAAAAATGCAAGGGCATCCAGAAACCCCTATGATCTCTTGCCGTGTGTACAGGGCCTTGAGCGGGTGGCAGGTCAGAGATGGCAGGTTCCTGCGACCCAGGGCCTTCCTCATGACCCAGGGCCCGGTGGCTGGTGGGTGACTGCATGCAGTCTTCACACCAGGCAGACTCCAGTGGGTTGGGAGTGCCCTGAGGAAGGCTCAGCCTCAATACACAGGAGGGCAGCGCTCAGGTCCGTTGGTACCAGGCAGGGCCAGAATGTGCATCCAGGGCTCTGCTTCCTGGCCTGCTCCCCCTCTCGGGCCCTTTAGACCCAGATCAGTTTCTGGGGTCCCCACTGATGATCAGGGATTACAACTGGCGTCCTCAGAATGCCCTCCAAATGCCACGTTGCTCCTGGAATGGAAAAGAGTCCATGTGCAAAACCTGGTGCCAGGCCCCTGGGGGAAGGAGCTTCCAGACGCCCTGTGTTTTGAACGTCTACTGTGTCCTCTGAGCCTGTGTCTGAATGCCAGGCTTGGGGCTCCCAGTTACATCTGCGAATACCCCATTTCCAGATCCAGGTATGCTCTGCAGTTCCCCATGGACATGAATGGGGGATCACCATCCCACTGGAACCTTCAGTTCCGCCGTGGCCCAGGTTGCCCCCGGGGCCTGGAATGCCATCCCTCACCTTATCCCCCTCACCTCCTCTGCGGTTATAGCACCCACCTTGACCTCAAGCCTTTGTTGAGATTGTCACTCCGGGAGCAACGCAGGTGTTGGCTCAGCCCCCACCACCACTTGCCAGGTGTTTGCTCGTGGCCCCGCCCACACACATGGGCACTGTCTCCTCCTGGGCCCTGCTGAGTACAATGCTCTGTGGAGAAGCAGGCCCCTGGGGCATGTGTGGAGGACTCAAGGATGGCCTGGCCAGGTGGGAGGCGGGCTTGTCCTCATCTTGAGACCCTCCTTCAGAAGTCCCTCTTTCCAGACGTCCACCTGCTGTGTGCTGCTCAACCCCTTATCCCCTTCCCTTTTGCACTCCCCAGCCTCTGCCCAGGCATACTCTGTTTCCCCAAAGACTCATCCATGGCCCCACCCCACAGTGGGCGCTCCCCACCCCTCCACCCCCCAGCATGCTCCTCAGTACCTGGGAGGCATGCCGTCCTTCCAACTTGGAGGTAGGAGGGGAAAAGAGGCAGGGAGAAAAGAACCAGGTGGGTTTGGACGTCGTCCAGTGTAAGCGCCTCCCACCTCTTGGATTCCACGATTAAAAGGTCTGTGTGTTTCCGTAACAGAACTCTGAGCCACACACCTTGGAGGGGTTTTTGAGAGTGACTTGCACCCTTGAGGCAGTCTCCATACCTGCATCTCTGTAAACTGTGCGCTGGCCGTGTTAACCAGAACTTGGCTGCAAAGGACATTGCCGCAGCTCTAATTGGCCTGAGCACAAAGGACCTTACTTGGTTCCCATCCCCTGGGCTGGCTGCAGGCACAGCTGGACCCAGGGGCTCAGTGGAGTTCGGACAGCACCAAGCCTGGGTCTCTCCTGTCCTGGTTTCACTTTCCTTTGTAGGTTTAATTCCATTCTCCAGCGGGTTCTGTGCACATGTCACGGAAGACCCCACATGGGGTCTCAGTCCTAGGCAAAGGACCCTGTTTCTCTCAGCACCCATTGGGTGATATCTGGAAAGACCCTCGTGGGCTCTTGCCAGGAGAGGTGGCATTTCTGTCTGGCCAGGATGGCCGTGAGCCTGTCATGGACGTGCCCAGGAGGTTTACCCTGGCTGACAACTCTGCTAGGGCAGGGATGGGTGGGGCTCTGGGAGCAGAGAGAGGCTCAGGTTCACGAGGAGGGAAGGGACTTGGCTGGCCTTCTCTTTTTTTCTTCTTCTTTTTAGAGACAAGATCTTGCCAAGTTGCCCAGGCTGGTCTTAAACCCCTGGGCTCAGGCAGTCCTCTTGCTTCTGCCTCCCAAAGTTCTGGGATGACAGATGTGAACCATCGCACCGGCTGGCCTTCTTTTTAAGGAGACATATTT
The DNA here is from genome assembly GCA_027257055.1 of Cephalopachus bancanus. Taxonomy (NCBI): domain Eukaryota; kingdom Metazoa; phylum Chordata; class Mammalia; order Primates; family Tarsiidae; genus Cephalopachus; species Cephalopachus bancanus. Next base: position 3,346,762 of record JAPVLO010000155.1, read on the forward strand.
ACACACAATACATCCCTGAAGGGACCATTTGGTGGCTTTTAGTGTCTTCTCGAAGTTGTGACACCATCACCACCGTCCACTCCCACGATGACTTCTTTACCCTGAAAGGGAACCTGGCCCCAACCGTCAGCCCCACTCACTCCCCCAGCCCCAGTGGCCCCCGATCCACTTTCTGTCTCTGAATTTGCCGATGGGATCACATGCTACCTGGCCTCTGTGCCTGGCTTCTCTCAATTCAGTGTCTTCAAGGTCCATCACGCTATAGCCCGGTCAGACCCCCACTCCTTTTGCGACTAAGGAGGAACCCCTTGGGTAGTTGGGCCTCCGTTGGTGTATCAGTTGATGGACATTTGAGGGGTTTCCACTTTTGTCAGTTATGATCATGCTGTTGTGAACATTTGTGTACAAATGCTTGAGTGGGCTGGGTGTGGTGGGTCACACTGTAATCCCACATTCTGGGAGGTTGAGGCAAGAGAATTACTTGAACCCAGGAGTTCGAGACCAGCCTGGGCAACATAGCAGGACATCATCTCTTAAAGAAAAAAAATTAGCTGGGTGTGGTGGCCCATGCCTGTAGTTCCAGGTAACAGGAGGCCAAGGTGGAAGGATCACTTGAGCCTAGGAGGTCAAGGCTGCAGTGAGCTGTGATTGTGCCTCTGTGCTCCAGCCTGGGCACAGAGTGCGACCCTGTCTCTAAAATAATAATAGCTGACTGCAGTGGCTCATACCTGCAACCCCAGCACTTTGGAAAGCTGAGGAAGAAGGATCGCCTGAGCCCAGCAAGTCAAGGTTGTGGTGGCCATGAGCGTGCCACTGCACTTCAGCCTGGGTGATAGAGTGAGATTCCAACTCAAAAAAAATTAAAAATAAATAATAATAATAATGTTACTTTTTCTTTAACATTATGAAAAAGACAACCCCCTCAGGTCCCCCCCCCCGTGGAAGATTTTCTGTCCTCTCAATAAATCCTGCTTTCTCAAAATAAATAAATAAGTAAAATTATGAAATAACATATCCTTGTAAAAATAGTAAAACAATTAAGCTGGGAGCAGTGGCTCACGTCTATAATCTCAGCACTTTGGGAGGCTGAGGCAGGAGGATTGCTTGAGCCCAGGAGTTCAAGATCAGCCTAAGCAACAGTGAGACCTCATATTTACAAAAAAAAAAAAAATCAAAAAATTAGCTGGGAATGGTGGCATGTGCCTATAGTCCCAGCTACTCAGGAGGCAGAGGAAGGAGGATCATTGAGCCCAGGAAGTCAAGGCTGCAGTGAGCCATGGTCATGCCAGTATACTCCAGCCTGGACAAAGAGGGAGACCCCAACGCAAGCAAACAGCAGACAGATCTGTGGGAAGCCACTGGGTACTATTGCAAGCTGTCACCCTCTTAGAGGTAATTCCAGTGTGTTCAGACATTTTTCAGCACATTGTAAATCTGTGCATCTGCCTATGGGCTTCCCAGTCCAGACATGGACTTGTGCTGTGCACAGTGCTTTGCAGCTTTTTTCTCTTCTCATCACATCAATAGCATCTCTCCATGTTGATGTACCCAGCCTGGTGTGTTTTGTTAACGGCAGCTGTGTTCCACCATGCAGATGCACAGCTGTGCACTGTGGGGTCTATTTGTTACAGCGACTGACCTAACCTCACTTATGCACTGACTGCATAAGCCGAAGTCCCTGCTGGCTCAGCCTGTGCAGGGTGCCCGGCCCTCAGGAGGCTGCTCTATCCTCCAGAGCACTGGAGAGGGAGACTCCCAGCCCCCCTGGGCAGCCAGGGTTCCTGGTGCCTCAAAGGCCAGAGCTTACCAAACTGGAGTTAGGTCAGGCAGGCCCTTCTCTTGGGCAAAGCTATGTGGCTGCCAGCAGACACTTGACTTGCAACCCAGAGAGGCCACTAGGGGTCAGAGGGCAGTGGCACTGATAGGCGGGACCCCGAGCTTTGAGACTCTGAAACAAAGTCCCCTCCCCTTCTGTAGCCCTCAGCCCAGGGTCTTGGCACTTGACTGGTTTCTCCCTCAGCCCTGTTCTTGGCCTTATGGTTCCTTCCTTGTTTTAGTAAGACTCGGGGGAACACAAGGCTTCTGAATCCCATCACCCCAAGAGAGCTGCTGGTGGCATTTTGGGGCACTTCTTCTGTGGGTGCTCTGTATCCCGTGCATGTTTGGAGGGACCCATGCATGGAGGGACTTCCATGATTCCCTCATCACTCTTTAATTCACGGCACTTTTTGAACATTTCTGTGTGACACACGTTCCAATGAGACGTACTCCTTCCTTGGAGCACAGCTGCCTTCTAAGATGCTTTTGATGTAAGGTCAGAGTAAAACATTGGCGTTTTGAAATACCTATAATATAACCCAGACACGGTGGCTCACGCCTGTCATCCCAGCACTTTGGGAGGCCAAGAGGGGAGGATGACTTGAGCCCAGGAGTTTGAAACCAGCCTGGGCAACATAGCAAGACCTCATCTCTACAAAAAATTATCTGTGCATGGTAGCAGGTGCCTGTAGTCCCGCTACTTGGGAGGCTGAGGCAGGAGAATTGCCTGAGCCCAGGAGCTCGAGCTGTGATTATGCTACTGCACCCCAGCCTGGGAGACAGAGTGAGACCCAGACTCAAAAAAAAAATTACAATATGATACTGTCTTTCAAAAGAAGACTTAAAAGTGTATATTTGAGTATTCAGATGCTTGATTCTTGACCCTGGGGCTTAATAATGGTCACTACTCCCAAAGCCCTGCTGGCCCCTCACCTGTGACTGGGCGGTCACGGGCCCCAGTGAATGGGAAATGTGGCCCCCAGTGCAGGGTGGGGTCATGGTGGGCAGGGCTCAGCTGTGAGTTCCTCCCTTGTCTTCCGTGCATGGGAACCCTTGAGAGGGCGCTACCTTCACCATGAGCTCCCTCCAGTCTGTCTCTGTCCCTCCTGTCTGCTCTCTGATGCAGGCTGTGGTTGCATGACGTTCAAGGAACTCGGCCCAGGGCCAGGGCTGATTTCGAGGCCTGTCTCTGCTGGTGGCTGTGGCTTGTGGCTTCACCCACGGGGCTGGTCTCAGGGCTGGGACCCACAGAGGACTGCGTGGGGGCTCAACCCATCCTCCATGGAGGACGTGCTGTCTCCATGGCACAGGCGGGCAGGATGGGGGCCCTGCCCATGGCGCCCTCCTCTGAGAGGGTACGACTGCCCATTGGTGGCGCCTGTCTGCAGTCAGCTCTGCAGTCAACAGAGTGGAAGAGCCACAGCCTGATTGCTCTGTTCCATTGCTGAGAAGCCCCAGGGTCAAGTCCACTCCCCACGAGACGTTCAGACCTCCCGGCATTCCGGCCTTGTGGTCGGCCATCCCCGGCCGGCATTCGGCACCACTGCCCTCCACCCTTTGGACAGTCCACAAATATACCATGCCTTTCTCTTGGCACATGCTGTTCCCTGCTTCCTCAGCCTGGTGTGCTCCTACGCGTCCTTCAAGACCCAACTCAGAGGCACCTCTGTGAACTTGTCCCTGACTCCCGGGAAGGTCGACTGCTCCCTTTCCTGAAGCATTTTCTTCCCATGTTGGATTTATCTCGTGGGACAGTTTTCATGTACCTTCTGAGCTGTGCACCTCCTGGAGCCAGGTCTCAGCTTCCTTCTCAGCCCCCTGGGTGCAGAAGGCGAGGCAGAGGCGCTTTGGGGTAAAGAGGAACACGTCCACGTGGCAGGTTCTGATGTGAGCTCATGCGAGCCTCTGCCCCTCTGAGCCCCAGTTTCTTCATCTGTTCTTTGGGTGTGACGACATGATAATGGGCCCACTTGCAGGGGACAAATGGGAGATGCCCATGGAATGCCCAGCTCGTCCCTGCTCCCGGCAAGCCCTTGGGGATTTCACCATCTGCATTGGGACTCAATGCATTGCGACTCGTGGGGTTTCTCCGGTAGCCCAGGGCCCCATCTCTGCCTCATGGAGACACCGTCTCCCTCCACTCCTGATCTGCTCTTGGCACTCCTCTGGTGGAAACCAGTGCCCACAGGGCCCGGGTGTGGGCAGACCTGTCCCCGGGCCCCCTGGGGACCTTCCAACCAGCACGTGTGATCAATCTCTACCCGAGTCTGGCCCTGGGGAAACAGTCACAGCACACAGGCTTCTCTTGGTTGCAGGAGTCCAGGATGGCCCAGTGGGCGTCCTCAGCCAGGGACTAGTTTGCTGCAGATCAGCAAGTCATCTGGGTGGTGTTTGGGGACGGTGTCTCAGTTTTCCTGTGATTGCAAGTCTGGCGGGGACACCCTCCATCAGCAAGAACCCCCGGGATGGGAGCACAGGTCCCTGTGCCTCCAGGGCTTCCCAAGTCCCCCCACCACCTGCGCCCTGGCCAGTGGCTACATAACCACGGCACCCAGGTCTGCCACTCTCCCTGCCCCCCCCCATGCAGCCATTGGGCAAAATAGTTTCACTCCGCTAGGCCTCAGTTTCCCTTGTTATAAAACAAACGATTTTCTATTTTAGTGTTCATTTCCTGTTTTCCCTCAGCAGTCATAACTCTTTCCACAGTGATATTCAGGACCTGGGGCCAGCAGGCGCCGGCACAAACCTGGAGCCTGGCTCCACAGCGGACGCCAGAGTAGCTCTCCAGGGCCAGCTTCTCCCGCTTCCTCGTAGGAAGTTCTGAATTAAATGAGGTTTGATGGAAAGTGCTGACCACAAGTCTGGCCCTCGAGTCGGCTCAGGGGTCCCAGTGGCCACTCTGCTGTTGTCACTGCTCTGTTTCCTCCGGCCACGTGCTTGGTGGGCCCCTGCACAGCTGTCTTGTGTGGGGGCCAGGGTGGGGTGTTCCTGCACCATGATGGAGCCTCGGCGTGGCCCTCTCTGGGATAGGTGGCAGGCTGTGCCTCTCGAGAGCTGGTCAGTCAGGGCGCCTGACTTTGAGTTACCTAAGCTGGTCGGCCCGGGGATGCTGGGAGCCAGGTGCCCCACCAGCTCCTCTGCGTCCTCATCTTCTAGACCCCTCAGGGCTGTGTGTGTGCTGCTATATCTATTTCACAGGCAGGGAGACAGATTCTTCCATGTTGTTTGTTCCAGCTGAACCCCCAGGTAGAGTCACAGGCCAAGACCTGAACTTTCCCGAGATGGGGCCAGGTGGGATCCAGAAGGGGACACTCTGAATGCCAGGTGACCAGTCGACAGCATTTATTCAGGGACTTACAGGGGCTGCAGGTCCTCATGGGGATGGCGGGATGGGGATGGTCCACCCAGCATGTCCACAGTGAGGATACAGGTTATGATTACATGAGGTTCAAGGAATTCAGCCCGGGGTCGGGGCTGGTTTCCACTTGTCTTTCAGCATCTTAGATGACATCTTAACATGCGTATCTGCCAGTGCTGGGAGAGCTCAGGACTCCAGCATGGGCTTCAGCCTGCAGGGAGGCACACAGCCGGTGGGGCACATGTGGTCAAGGCACTCTCTGTCAGAACGGGGGGCGGAAGGTACCAGGCACCGCATGTGCCTTGAGCTTGAGTCCTCCTTTTCTGGTGTGCAGCCTGGTGCCTCGGTGGGCTCGGGCTTCCATAATAAAACACTATGGACAGCAGAGACGTATTTCCTCAGTCCTAGACATTGGCAAGTCCAGGATCCTGATGTGTGCGAAGTTTCGGGAGGTCCCAGTCCTCAGACTGCCTTCGATGTTGCAGGGCCTGCCACAGTACATGGAGAGGTTCTCTCTCTCTCTCTCTGTCTCTCTCTCTCTCCCTAACCCCCCCCCCGGACCCTCCCCGCTTCTTATGCAGCCACCAGTCTCATCAGATTGGGACCCCACACTCACAACCTCATTTAACTTTAATCACCACCTAGAGACCCTCTCTCCTAACACCGTGGGGGTTAGGGCCTCATATAGGACTGAAGGGGGTCTCAATTAGACTGCACTTCAGCTTGGGCATCAGAGTGAGACTCCTGCTGAAAACAAGCAAACAAACAAAGCAAAACAAAACAAAACAAAGCAACCTGGGCAACATAGTGAGACTCCCATCTTTAAAATATATATATATAATATTTTTTTAAATGCCACTGTCTTAAGCAAGAGAGCAGCTTATTTCCCAGACATAACATCCCACGCTGCTGTGGAGACTGCTCTGAGGTCATCTACCTAGGCCCTTACTGTCTCTAGCACCCTCACTCACCCCCACTGCCACAGTGAGGGGGAAGAGGGAGCACAGGGAGCTCAACCTTTAAGGATGCAACCTGGAGTTGCTCTGGCAACTGTGCTCACACCCCATTGGCCAGAACCCAGTCATGTGACCATACCTAGCTGCAAGGGAAGCTGGGAAATGTAGTCCCTAGTGTGGGTTCTGTGCCCACCTGGCAGTCCGGACTTCAGAACTGTGGAAGAGAATGAGCCAGTATCTGCCAGGGGTGGACAGCCACATCTGCCACACCAGGCCTTGCAGTGGCCTTAGGGCCTGGATGTGCCCTCCTCCATGAAGCCTTCCTGAGCGCCCAGGTCTTAGTAAGTGGGAAGAGCTGCCCGTGTTGACTAGTGGCCAGATGCCATCCCATGCACATTCAGCATGTGCTGGATGGGCCATGGGACTGGGCGGTTAGAGCAACTTCCTGAGATCACAACTACAGAGCAGCTGTGCAGGGCTTGAACCCCAGGCCTGTGCGTTGTGGCAGGGATGCAGTGTTCTCTGCTTCAAGAAAAGCTCAGGAGAATCGAGAAAAGCTCAGGAGAATCAGGACAAGGACTGCCTCTGTCTCCATTCTCTCTCTCTCTCTCTCTCTCTCTCTCTCTCTCTCTCTCTCTCTCTATTTTTCTCTGCCTCTCTCAGTCCCCTTCTCTCTCTCTCTCTTTCCCTACCTGTTTTTTCTTTATTTGTGTTCTCTCTCTCTCCCTCTCTCTCTGTCTCTCCCCTCTTCTCTCTCTCTTCATTTTTCTCTGTCTCTTCACCTGATGTGGACCCAAGACAGTGAGGACAGAAGGCCCCGGATGCCAACCCTGTGACCCCATGTGGGTGTTTGGGAGGTGAGAGGCCCCACAGGTGCTAAAGGGAGGCAGCCGCCCTCCCGAGCCACCTCTCTCCTCTGGCCTGACGAGAGGGTCGAGGCGGGAGCAGGGCTTGCTGTGAGGCTGGTGTGGCGGCCGGGGTGTCCTGTCCCCCACAGCCCCCACCCTTTACCTTTCCCACCCAGTGACCCCCTCATCAGTTGTTTGCCTGGCGGGTAGCTTTTGAGGGGTTGGTGTCTCATGGAATAATTCCTTGGAGTGTCTGAGCAAGGGAGCCATCCCCAGAGAGCCTCAGTCCCTGCCTGGGGTATGCTTAACCCGGTCAGCTGCAACTCCCACAGCCAGAGCCAAGCATCTGCCAGCTACTCGAACAGCCTAGGGGTGAGGTCTCACTGCCGTCTCTGACTGATTGGCTGGAGCTGCCTGGGGCAGGGGGTTGAGAAGGATTCTGAGGCTTAGCGGAAGGACCTCAATCAACTAGTGATGTCTGCCTTGGGCATACACAGGGCATTTCCAAGAGCAGCAGGAGTGGATCCTCTCTCAGTTGTGTCTGAGGAGGGCCTCCCATAGAGGCCAACTGTTTCCTTGATCTGTAGAGCTAGTTACTCATCTCTAAGCCTAGGTACCTGTGGCATTCTTTTCCAATTTAAAAAAATTGTAGTAAAATACTTGTAACATAAGGTATATCATTTTAACCACTTTTTTAAAATTTTTTGAGACAGAGTTTCATACCGTCCCCCAAGCTGGAGTGCAGTGCCACCATCACAGCTCACCACAGCCTCCAACTCCTAGGCTCAAGCAATCCTCCTGCTTCAGCCTTCCGAGTAGCTGGGACTACAGGCATATCACGCCCTGCTAGTTTTTCTAATTTTTTTTATAGAGATAGGGTCTCACTTTGTTGCCCAGGCTGGTCTTGAACTCCTGGGCTCAAACAATCCTCTTGCCTCAGCCTCCCAAAGTGCTGGGGTTACTGGCGTGAACCTCGGCACCTGGCCCAATACCATTTTAAGTGAGTAGTTCAGTGATGTTGAGTGTTGTGTGACCGCCACCACCATCCATACCCAGAAATCATCTTGCAGAGTGGACGCTCTGTCCCCAGCAAACACTGCTCCCACCTCCAGCCTGGGGATTAAGTCCCAGGTAGTTGAGTTCCCATACTTGACACCTAGGGGGTATCACCGGAGCTGGCTGCAGTGGGACAGGATGGCTCTGGCTCTGCCCCCTCCAACCCATTGCCCTCTGCTGTGGAGGGGACTCCTTCCTCAACCCTGTCACTCCCAGGTTTGGGGGAGGACCCAGCCCAGCCCCGCTGTCCCCTGTTCAGGACCCTGGGGCAGGCGTCACCTCTCTGAGGGCTGGCCCCACCTCCGAGGCTAGGGGAGATGTGATATGGTGACCGCTGAGCCTCCTGGAGCCTGTTTCAGGAAGTCAAGCCTTTTTCCATGGCAGACACTTCTGAGACTGCCTTGGGGGATGGAGGGGTCTCCAGGGAGAGCAGGGAGATTCTCCTGGGAGTGAGGGTCTCCGGAGGGCTGAAGCTAGGGCTTTTCCAGAGAGGCAGCCGAGCTCATTGAGGTCCACCCTCCCCTCTGACCCAGCCCCCCAGGGGCTCTGGGCAGGGCCGGGCATGCTACCTGTGCTCCCATCCTGGAGCAGCACAGGCTAGGACATAGGGTCTGACACATGTCCCCAGGCTGTCATCACAGCCCCGAGAAAGCTGTCACTTGGGGCGCGAAGTCTCATCTCCTGGGGACAGGCGGGTGTTGGCGCCTCCTCACATGCCATCCCTTCTGTGGATGTCACATGGTCTGTCACCTCTGTGAGCCTCAGTGTGTACCTCATGGGGCATCTCAAGTCCACATGGGTTATAACAAGGGACACTTCGCCTCTGTGACCTCCTGGGACACGTCCAATGGATCTCCTGAGTCATGGCTTCTTTGAGCCTCTGTTTCTTGTCTGTCAAATGGGATAGTAGTAGTACAGGTTGAATATCTCTTATCCGAAATGGTTGGGGTCAGAAGTGTTTCAGATCCTGGATTTTTTTTGGATTTTGGAATATTTGCATATGCATAATGAGATATCTTGGGCATGGGATCCAAGTCTAAACTTGAAATTTCTGTGTTTCATATGTAAATTTCTGGAGGCCTTAGGGGAGAGTTTGTGGAATTTATTTATTATTATTATTATTTTTTTTTTTTGAGTTAAAGTCTCACTCTGTCGCCCAGACTGGAGTGCAGTGCCCACTCCCGGCCACCGCAGCCTCGACCTGCTGGGCTCTGGCGATCCTTCCGCCTCAGCCTTCCAAGTAGCCAGAATTACAGGCGTGTGCTACCATGCCCGGCTGATTTTTTAGAGATGAGGTCTCGCTGCCCAGGCGGGTCTCGAACCCACAGGCTCAGGCAATCCACTCACCTCAGCCTCCCAAAGGTGCGGGATTACAGGCTGAGCCACCGAGCCCGGCTTATTTATTATTTTTATGTGATTTTTTTTTTTTGAGTTGGAGTCTCATTCTGTTACCCAGGCTGGAGTGCAGTGGCATGCAGGCTCACAGCCTTCCCAGCATCAACCTCCTGGGCTCCAGTGATCCTTCCATCCCAGCCTTCCAAGTAGCCAGAACTACAGGCGTGCACTGCCACACCCAGCTAAATTTTTTTATTTATTGTAGAGATAAGGTCTCACCAAGTTGCCCAGGCTGGTCTCAAACCTGCTGGTTCAGGCAGTCCACTCACCTTGACCTCCCAAAATGCTGGGATTATAGGCTGAGCCCCCAAGCCCAACCAATTTTGTTTTGTTTTGTTTGAGTCAGTCTCATTCTGTTGCACAGACTGAAGTGCAGTAGCACGTTCGTGGCCACTGCAGCCTCAACCTGCTAGGCTTAGGTGATCCTTCTACCTCAGCCTTTCAAATAACTGGAGCTACAGGTATACACCATCATGTCCAGCTAATTTTTTGATTTATTGTAGAGACGAGGTCTTGCCAAGTTGCCTAGGCTGGTCTCAAACCCCTGGACTCAGGCAATCTTCTTGCCTCAGCCTCCCAAAGTGCTGGAATTACAGGTGTGAGCCACTGTGCCCAGCCTTTTTGTTACTGTTGTTGTTGTTGAGACAGGGTTTCACACTGTTGCCCAGGCTGGAGCACAGTAGCATGATCATGGCTCACTGAAGCCTTCACCTCCTGAACTCAGGTGATCCTCCCACCTCAGCCTTCCAAGTAGCTGAGGCCATAGGCATGTACCACCATGCCCAACTAATTTTTTTTTTGTAGAGACAAGGTCTCACCGTGTTTACCCAGGCTGGTCTTGAGCTCCTAAGCTCAAAGCAATCCTTCCACCTTGGCTTCCTAAAGTGCTGGGATTAAAGTGACATTAGAAGCAACCGACCAACCTCATTCTATTCCTTGGTTTTCCCCAGATGTTTGAAGGTGTGGTATACAGGGCTACCAAGTTTCCTGCCTTTCTTAAGTGTTGGTTGGGAGTGTCAAACAGGGACAAGTTACATATCTCGATAAGCAGCTCATGCACGGACCATCAGTGATCTCAGCACTATTAGGAACAGCCAGGGGAGAATTTGCCTTGGTGCCTTCTGTAGTTTCTGGAGGCAGCCACATTCCTCAGCTTGTGGCTTCTGCCTCTGCCTTCAAAGCCAGCAGCACAGTGTCCTCTCTGCTCTCTGACCTCCTGCCTCCTGCAATTAGGATCCTGTGTTTAGATGGGGCCCAGCCAGCTAAGCCTGGATAATCCCCACATCTCATGGTCCTCACCTTAATCACATCAGCAAAATCTCTTTTGCCACATCAGGTGACATATTCATGGACAGGTTCAGGGGACCACGATGTGGACATCTACTTGACATGGTGGAGCACACCTGCCATGCCACTACTTGGGATGCTGGGACAGGGGGAAGCCTTGAGCCCAGGAGTTTGAGACTGTGGTGCACTGTGTTCATGCCAGTGCACACCAGCCTGGGCAATACAGCCAGACCTCAGTTCTTAGGAACAAGAAGCCATGGATATCTTTGGGGGTTGTGATTCTACTGCGCACATCCTCTTCTGGACCTGCCCTTTGAAAATGTGGATACTAGTCACTTCTCTTTAGGGGTGAGCACAGCCTCTCCCTCTAAATATGGGCTGGATTTTGGGGGATCAGGTGGGTGTTGGCGTCAAGGGTCATGACCAGGTGTGGTTGCCCAGGGAGGCTGAGAGTGGTCAGAGCTGGGTGTCTGAGGGGAGTGGAGGGCTGAGGAGAACATGCCTCCCTCGCTCCTGAAGGCTGGCAGGGCGCCTGCCTGGAGATGGAGAGTCAGGGGGCTCCTGTCCTGGTGCGTCAGAGCGGGTCAGTACCTTGGAGAGTTCCCGACAGACCACGGGCAGAGAACTCAGCTGGGGAACACACTGTGGTCACTTTCTGTACCTCTGGATCAATTCAGCATCTCCCCAGTTACGAACGCAAGCCCTGTGGGCTTTTCTACCTGCAGAAACCTCAGATGTTTCAACGTGTCACTCTCCTGTCTGACAAGGTGGCACTTAGGCCATCAGTCCTAAATCTCAGTCGATTTTATGAGAGGGGAACCCCCCCAAACAGAATTATCTCTTAGAGAACAGGCTCCTTGTAGTACACTGGGGATTTGTTCCTCCACATCAAGCAGTCAACCGACATTTTCATCTGGAAGTTTTGAGAAGGTTATATCACGATTTGCAGGAGAAACGTCCCAAGTTGTGGCAAACAAGTGATTGGTTCTTTCACCATGATGACATACCTGCCCACCCTGCGAATGAGTGTGCAACAGTTTTTGACCCAAAATGGCCTGATCTCCATGCCCCACCCTCCTTATTCACCCCATCTCACCCTGAGCGACTTTTTTTGTTTCCCTGGATTTAAAAAAAGTCCTCAAAGAGAAGCGTTTTGCCCATGTGGAAGAGGTGAAACAAAAAACAGCAGAAGTCCTGAAAGGCATGAGTTCAAAAACCACTTTGAGCAGTGGGAAAAGCATCACAATAGGTGTATTGCATCTGATGGAGAGGACTTTGAAGGGGACGGGAGTTTAAGCATGTGAGAACAAGCTGGGTATAGTGTGCGGTGGCTCATGCCTGTCATCCCAGCACTTGGGGAGGTGGAAGCGAGAGGATTGCCTGAGCCCAGGGGTTCGAAACCAGCCTGGACAACTTGACAAGACCTTGTCTCTACAATACATGAAAAAAACCAGGCGTGGTGGCACGTGCATTTAGTTCCAGCTACTTGAAAGGTTGAAGGGGAAGGATCGCCTGAGCCCAGCAGGTCGAGGTTGTGGTGGCTGTGAGCGTGCCACTGCACTCCAGTCTGGGCTCAGAAAGAGTGAGACCTCGACTCAAAAAAACAAAAATAAATAAACATATGAGAATAAATACACCATTTTTGGGCAGACTTTCTGCCTGTTCTCCCCTCTTGAGAGTGTACTATTCTTTGCTTAATAAAGCTACTCAGTTGTCTTGCTAAAAACAAACAAACAAAAACACCATTTTTTAATAAGTAAATTCTGGGTTTTTTTGGTTCCCCCTCTTATAGGCTCATTGGTGCATCCTGCTGTTTTATGTATTGAAGCTTGTGGGTGGTTCGATTTCTCAACAATGTGATCTTTCATAATCACTGGCCTTTGTAACCTGCCATTTTACTTTACCTGTGGTCTGTCTTAGGAGGGGTCCAGGCATCCCCTGCTGGCCCAAGGCACAGAGAAATCTAGAAGCTCTGGCTCCAGAGCCTGTCGCTGCCTGTTTCTCTGTGATTCAGGGACCTCCCCTGAGGTGTGGCCACCCTGGCAGGAGGTGTGTTAGGTCAGCCTCTGGGTGTCAGACGCCAGCCAGTGACATGCTCCACCCACACACCCAACGACTCCGTGACCCATTGAGGGAATGGTTTCTGTCAACAGCACATTCTTCTCCCGCTGTTCAATGTTACTAGGCTCACGTCTGATTTTTTGAGACCATCAGCGTAAGGGCCTGGGGTTATCCTGTATTCGTTTGTGTTGGAATTGGGGGTCATATCCTCAGTAATTTTTCAGGGTGTTTGTTTTGGGGTCAAGGGTGTTTGGAGTAGATGAACCAGGGTAGGGTGAGGCTCTGCCCCCCTTTCCTGGCCCCTGGCGTCCCCTCCAGAGTCTGTCCTGGGTCAGGGAGCCCCTTCGGAGCTGCAGGGGTGGCCTGGCAGGTAGTTCTCCTCCATCTCGCCTGGCCATTAAAATGTAGCACAGACCCTGCTGCCACATGGACTTCCAGGACCCACAGATCTGGCACCACTGGTCTTGGAGGCCCCAGTCTCTGAGCGTCATGTCTGCTGTCGGGTACCAACCATCCCTCTTGACCATGAAAATGCCAACGTTGGCGGGGCAGTCAGACGGGGCTTGATCCAGGACTGTAGACTTGGTGGTGGTGTTGTTTTAACGTCAATTTCTTGTTTGGAAAATTAGAGTGAGTTCCAGCATGATTGGTATGCCACAGAACAGCCTGAGCACAACATGGGTTTTAGGTTTTCCTGGATGAGATTTCATCTGCTGGAGACACTTGGTGACCCTAGCAGCTGCCCCCAGCTGGGCCGAGTCACATGGTGGCCTGCAAGTCGCATGCCCACTTCACACCCCTGGGCATCCCAGACACCCCACCCAGTTGAGTACCACATCCGCCTGTCTCGGCCACCCCTCCCCTGCCACCCACAGCCACCTGAGATGTCCTAGCAGCAACCCCTCACTCCCACCTCCCCTGGCCAATTTGAAGGCATTTTCAAGTTCAGGGGTTGTATCTGTCAGGGTCTTTCCCAATCTGCTTAGCACGTGTGAAACTGTGCTGTTGTTACCGGGTCTGTCTTTTTTGTGCCCTGACCCAACCTTGTCTTCCCCACCAGCCCTGTGCTGCAACTGTGCAATGTTGCACGCAGTGGTTCTGAGGAAGAGATGGCATGTTAGGGTGGAATCCACTCCTCTGTGCTTATGAGAGGGAATGTCTTGTTTGGAGAAAATATGCCCTGAAACTCTTAGAGATCAAAGGTGACATGTCATCAGGGACCGGAGCTCAGGCGATGATCCAGCCCTGCTTCCTGCCCAGCAGGCTCAAGGGTATTTGGGGTGTAGGGTGACGTGGGGTAAGTGGAGGGGGCGGCAGGGGGCATGGGGTGCGTGGAAGGGGCCGGGAGGTGGGGCCCTGTCACCTGTGTCCCCTGGGCCCCGGGAGGTGACCTGCCTGACTGTCCAATGTCTGGGTTAATGTCCTTTCTAGCCTGGTGTCTTCCTCCAGAGCTTGTCCAGGGCAGGTCTCTTCTGACATTTCTGCTTCTTTCTCCTAGACTCTCTGCTCTTAACACATATATGTCCCAAGACAATGAGACAGTTTTACATGTATTTAAACTTTCTTTAAAGTAAAACAAAAATAAGCCTCTGTGCCTTGGCTATGCAGTGCCCTTGACCTGGTATGCCCTTCCCTGCTGCTCTGCCCAGCTGACTCTCATGTCTGAGGTCCAGTCTAATAAAAATAATAATATGAGGGTGACGTTAAAAACATGGAATTTATTTATAAAAAATTGTGTATTGGCCAGGCTCAGAGGCTCAGCCTGTAATCCCAGCACTTTGGGAGGCCAAGGCGAGAGGATTGCCTGAGCCCGCGGGTTCGAGACCTACCCGAGCAACTTGGCGAGACCTCGTCTCTACAATAAATCAAAAAAATTAGCCAGGCATGGTAGTGCGTGCCTGTAGTTCCGGCTACTTGGAAGGCCAAGGCGGAACGATTGCCAGATCCCAGCATGTCGAGGCTACGGTGGCCGGGAGTATGCCACTGCACTCCAGCCTGGGTGACAGAGTGAGACTCCAACTCAAAAAAAAAAAATTGTGTATTTATTCTTACACACTTGAAGTCACCTTCAAAGTGTTTTTGATGCAATACAACTATCATGACACTTTTTCCACTGCTCAAAACAGTTTTAAACTCATCCATTTTGCTGCCTTTTAGTGCTTCTGCCATTTTTTGTTTCGCCTCTTCCCATCTTCAAAACATTTCCCTCTGAGGACTTTTGTCATCCAGGGAAACTCAAAAAAAATCACTCAAGGCAAGATTGAGGTGAATAGGGAGGGTGGAGCACAGGGGTCACGCCATTTTTGGTCAATAACGGCTGAGCACTCAGCACAGTGTGGGAGGTGTGCTTGTAAATCACCATCAAGAAATGGGCAAACGCATTGAAAGATTCTCCAGAAAAAAAAAATCACTGAAGCCAAACGCGGCCTCTCCCAACATGCTGGCTGGTCCATGGATGCTGATGGGTTCCCAGAACACTCATTGAGTGGGAGAAGCTTACACTACAAGGAGTCCACCCTCTAAAAGGTAATTCCGGGTTTTTTGAGCCCCCCCCATAATAATAGTGCCAGCAGCAGGTCCAGCCAGGAGTTGACTGTCCTCCACAGGCCACGAGTCTCAACCATGGTGACCGCCCCTGTGACCCCCACAAAGCAACCTTGCTGAGTCCTCCAGCCACTGATGCCGTGGGCGTGAAGGGTCTGTCAGGACCTTCTTGGCCGAGGGCTTGCTGTCTGGGCGGCTCACATGCCCGAATCACCTGTCCTGCTCTTGTCCCACTTCCCAGATGGCAAGACAGAGGCAGAGGACACAGCCATTGTGCGAGGTGACTGTGTCTCTTGGATGCTCAAAGCCAGGCCGTGTCCACTTCAGTCCCCACTGTCTAGCCCAGTGCCAGCCTCTGAGTGTATGATATGAGATGACCTGGTTGAACAGGTAGATTCTTTCCTGAAAGCTTGGGGGAGGGAGGATGGAGACCAGTCTTCTGGAACCTGTGGCCCCAAATGCCCAGGGCAGCTGCCCAATGGATGCTGCCATGGGCATAGAGTCTGTCTCCACTCTACCGTGGCAGCTGGGCTGAGCAGAAGGGGCTCCAGAGAGAGCCCCCTAGTGCTGGCCACAGGCTCCTTCTGTCCTCACAACACTTGGCAATGTGGGTGTTACAATCTGCACGTCTCACACGGGGACACTGAGTACCCGGCAATGTGTGTGGCTTCTCCAGGATCCAGGCTAGTGGGTGGCAGAGCTGTGTCTACCCCAGGTGCCTGTGTGAGCATTGTGAGGGCCAGGTGACCACTGTATCTCCAGTGAGCCTCGTCCCTGCCTGGTACACCTGCCTGTCCCCCCAAAACCGCCACCGCACAGAACCTTGACTGTCCTCCCTGCAGGCACTGTCTCCTCCACCTCTGGGCTATCTGTCTCACTCCTGGCAAACAGTCAGCACTCAATGGTTGCTTCTTGCATGGATAAACCACAAACTCATTGCCTATTCTTCTTCCCAGCCCCGAGCTCAGCCCTTTGGCTCAAGGAGGGGGTGCCCAGACTGTCACTCTTTGGAGGCACTCACTGCCTGCACAGCAGAGCAGCCGGCAAGAACCTTCCCCCAGGGCACACATGCGAGTGCCCATCCAGTCCCCCGAGCTGCCACCTGCCATTGTATCAGGCGCTGTGCCACAGAGGCCCTGCGTGGGTACTTGGTGGGCTTTGGTCTCTCTCCCACATGCCGAGGGTCCCTTGGAGATATCCCGCTGGCCCATGTGTTGCTGAGCTTTCTCTGTCACCGTGACTTTTGAAGAATCATGCTTCTGGGCCCTTGCTCCATGGAAGTGATCACCTCGGCACCTCTGGGCCCTTGTACTGGGGGTGAGCCTACATCACAGATGCTGAGACAGGCCTGGAAAGGTAAAACCCCCACACCCACTCCCCACTAGCTCTAAGGTCAGCCCTCACCCTCAGGGTGGGGGTCCCAGGAAGCCTGGTGACACCCGGCACTGCCCCCTCCCCTGCCCCCACCCTGTGCTTTCTTATACCTCCCACAGAGACCCCACCTAGCTCCCTGGCCTGGCCCTGTCCTCTTTGATGAGGCTGATTTGACAAAGCACGTCGTCAGCTTCCCAGAGTGTTCTGTCCCCAGTGGGAACTTCAGTCATCATGACACGACCCTGTCCTCAGCTTTAGAGTCGGATCTCGTTGATGACTCCCCCTCTCCGGCCCTCCCCGCCAGCTGGCCAGCCCCACTAGCCTTCAGCCAGGTCATGGCAGGAGCTTCTCTACCAGGAGTTACACCAGTGATGCATGGTGTCCCACTTGACCTACGGGAACAGATTAGCACACGCAGGACACCCTGCTGCTGTATGTGAATTTCAGATCAACAAGGGGTCATTCTTGATTTAGGTGTGCCCCGTGGTAAGCCCTAATTCAGTAGTCACCGAGGCCCTGTGAGGTGGACAGCATTACTGTCTGTGTTCTGTAAGTGGGGAGACTGAGGCTGCAGGGGCAAGGGGCCCCTGGTCACCGGCGGGAGCTTGGCAGGGCTAGGGTCTAGACCCAGGCGTCACCTGCTGAGCACTGTACCCTCGGTGGCTGTCAGTCTCCTGCAGCTACTGTGACAAGGGACCACAGGTCAGGAGCTTAAAGTAGCAGGAAAGTGCCCCCTCACAGTGAGGGGCCTGAAGGCTGAGCTCGGAGTGTGCCCAGAGGGGGCAGACCCTCCTGGGAGGGTTCCAGTACCCAGTGTGTGCTGGCTTCCCTGGCTGTGGCCGCCTCAGCCCTGTCCTGTTGCCTGTTGCTACAAGGCCTGTCTTTATCCCTGCCTCAGGCCTTTCTGGCACCTCTGTAAGCACACCTGTGATCCCCTGTAAACACACCTGTGACCCCCCCATAAGTACACCTGTGATCCTCTCCCCATGAGCACGCTTGTGACCTCCCTTTCAAAAAGCACATCGTGACTCCCTATTAAGCACACCTGTGACCCCTATAAGCACACCGGTGACCCCCCTTTCCATAAGCACCTCTGTGACCCCCCCATAAGCACACCTGTGACTCCTGTAAGCAAGCGTGTGATCCCCCCATAAGCACACTGTGGTCCCCCATAAGCACACCGATGAACCTCCATAAACACACCTGTGATCCCCATAAGCCCACCTGTGACAGTGTCAAGGGCCCACCTGCACCACCCAGGGGCCTCACTCAGGATCCTCTGCGAAGGTGCCTTTTCCGGGCTGAGAGCAGCACGCGGCTCCCGGATGGGGATGTGGGCTTCCCTTCGCGGCCCCCTCTGAGCCCCTGTGGTGGGTGCTCTGGCCCAGGTTGGCTATCTCTGCTCAAGATGGAGCCAGTGTCATGTTCTGACACAGAACAGGCCCCTCCTCTCTGCTGCACTCCTTGCCACCCTCCAGAAAAGCCAGAAGGGACTCCTGCCCCCAGCTAGAGTCAGGAGCGTGAGGGCCCCTCAGTGGTCAGTGGAGGCCGGGGTGGGTTCATGGCAGAGGACAGGATCACAGGCAGAGCCTGGCACCGGGAAACCAGGGTGTTAGTCCTCGCTGGTGATGGCAGGCGTCTCGGGGCCTTGGAGAGGAGGAAGTGAGGTGGTGACCCCTACTGTGGCATCAGATGAGATCAGCACACTTTTCCTCTAAAGGACCAGACAGTAAACGTTTAGCTCTGAGGCTTTGCTGGTCGGTCCTGTGGTCTTAGTCACATGCACTTCTCTGCTGTTTCGTTTTTTATGAGACAGGGTCTCACTCTGTCACCCTGGCTGGAGTGCAGTGGCACAATCATAGCTCACTGCAGCTTCTACTCCTGGGCTCAAGTGATCCTCCTGCCTCAGTCTCCTGAGTAGCTGGGACTGCAGGTGCACACCACCATGACTGGCTAATTTTTTATGTTTGGTGGGAACAGGATCTCACTATGTTGCCCAGGTGAGTCTCAAACTCCTGGGCTCAAGCAATTCTCCCACCTCGGCCTCCCAAAGTGCTAGGGTGACAGACGTCAGCCACTGCGCCCAGTCTCTTCTCTGTTGTTCCTACGACCCCTCAAAAACACAAATCCTGTCCCTAGCGCCAGGCTTTGGGCACAGCTGGGCCTCATTTGGTCTGTGGCTGTGGGGTGCAGACCCCTCCCCCAGACAGACTCTGATTCTGAATGCAAGTGCTGAGCTGCGCTCTGGCTCTGGACAGGTGCTGTGGCTTCAGGGACGGGATGTTCTGGCTCCGTGATCTCACTGGCTTGCTCTGGAACCTTCTTGTCTTCCCCGCCTTTGCGCTGGCTCAGGATCCCCGCCTTCCTTCCCACGTGCGTCTTGCTCTGGGTCTTCCTTCCTCTCTGCCACTCCAGCACCGCAGCTCCTCCAGGGAGTTCTGGCCTCTTCAGCCCAGACTCGAGGTACCTGCTGCCTCGTCCTCTGATGACTGGCCTCGCCCTGTGGTCATCGCAGCTGTCCCAGCTGTGCCGCGCACTGGACAGCTAGCAATATCCATCTCTTGTGTTTCACCATCCTTGCTTGGGGTTCCGTCCTGCACCAGTTGCAACAACAGATGCCTCAGTTTCCTCTTCTGCAAAATGGGGGAAGACCACCTGGCCTGGTCGAGTGTCCACTGCAAAGCAAGTGAGCTGATGTGGGGCACAGAGCCTGCAGCCAACCCACCCTGGACATGCCGGATGGTGTCTGGTTTGGGGCGTGGAGTAAGGTTCACAGTGCCAGGCTCCACCTCCTTCCTCCCCGACAGTCAAACCAATACCTCGCCCGCCTTAGCCGACGTCAGAGGCTCTCAATGGATCCTTCTGCCCTGGGCTCTGAGCCGTGGGCACTTACATCACCACAGACCGAAGGACAGGACAGGCTTCCACATTCCTCCTCCCTCCCGTCTGAAAACACAAAGGCAGGTTTCTGTGGGAGTCTCCTGGGACCCGGCCCCTGGCCCCACCCCACGAGCCACGTGAGGCTGTGTCAGGCAGATCTCTGGACCTCACCTGCCTAGATCTGGTCTCCAAGGAGCTGCAGGCAGTTACAAACATCTCATTAATCCTCCCCAGGTCCCCTGAGTCTGGGCCCACTGTGACCCTGCCTCAGGAGAAGCGGGAATACGAGAGAAGACCTCTCCCAGCCTCTCCTGGTGTTGCCTGGCTCCCATCTGTCCCCAAACCAGACCCTGGCCCTCTCGGCAGCAGCGTCCTCTGCGGCAGGGTTGCAGGGAGCTGCTGGCTCTGGGGCTGGGTGGTCCAGAGGTCCCTGTGGCCCCAGGTCTGCAGTACCCTCCTTCATGCCAGTGGGATTTGGGATTCGGGGCACCCACCACTGGGTGGAGTAGTGAGAGCCTGGGTGGGGTATCTGACTCTTCCATACCTGATCTGGGAGGGGTTGAAGAAAGGAGGAAACTTGGTCACCATCAGGCTAAAACTCACGCCCAGACTGGTATACCGTCACAGCAGAGAAGAGCAGGGCCAGGGACACACACTGGGATCCCACCCTAGTGGGCGCTTGTCCACCACTGCAGGCTGTGCATAGGCCCGCCCCCTCTGTGCCTCCGTGCCTTTCTGTAAAGCAGGGCGACCCTAGCACAACACAGACAGGTGGCACAGGAGGTGCGGGCATAGGTCAGCGGCCTGCAGCAAAAAGCATCGTATCTGCTCCACCCCGAGTGTCCACAGCAGGAAGAGGAGGCCTGGCTTATGGGGGGCAGACAGGACAGTATGAGGGCCACCTGGTCAGAGCAGAGGCTGGGCCTGCGGGGGGGTGAGAGCCAGGCTGGAGCCAGGCTGGACCCAGGCGGGGAAAGCACACAGATTGACTACAGCCAGCAGTCGTCACCAGCTGGGCCGCAGGGTGACCCTTGTACCCTCTGTGTGTAGAGGAGATCTAGGGTACAGAGAGGCTGCCATGTACAGTGTCTTCCAGCAGGGGCCGGGCTGTTGCGAGGCCACAGGCATGGCCCTGTCTCCTCCCGCTGCCGCCAGCTCCAGCCGTGGATAGCTCGCCCGTGAGTCAAGGCTGCAGGAGCTGCTTCTGTGGTTGCCACTTGTGGGTGGGGACTCCCCTTGGTGTCGCCCTGACACCTGCCTGCTCCTCAGAGGAGGGTGAGGATGGGGTCTGGAAGGACCGGCAGGCAGTGCCCTTGGAGCCCAAGAACAGGGCTGGGGCCTGCGGGGCATCTGCTGGGTCCACCAGCACGGCTAGGAATGTGCCAGAAACAAGGGGCCCACTCCAGACAGCCTCAGCCTCTGTCCATCTGCCACCAAGATTCTGGGAGACGCAAGCCCACGCATGACCCCCACGGGTCATAGAGAGGGTCTCCTAGCTAGGCCTGGAGTACAGGCCCAGGCTCTGACTGCCACCTCTGTGGCTCCCTGAGGCCCCCACAGGCTGGCCTGGCCATACTTCTGTCTCTTGCTAGCATTGCACTGGGTCCCAGGATGTGTTTGGAGCCGAAGGGCTGGGCCTGCTTCCCGCAGTCCTGTCCTCTCCAGCCTCCTGTCACTCCTCCTTCCAGGCCTTGGCTCCTGCCATCCCTGCATTTGCTCCGAATATCCATCAAGCACATCTCTCGTGCACACATTGGGTGCTGGACGCTGCTGATGGGACAGTGGACATCCCTCACGGCCCCCTGTGCCCGCCCACCCTTGGAACCAGGCCGCCCTCACAGGCTTGGTCCTGCTCACCGGCTCCCGTGCTGGAGATCCCGCCCCCCCAGTGTCACTGCATCCTTCACTGGCCAGAGGTTCCTGGAGCTCAAGGGGTCCCTTCCTCCCTGACCCACAGAGGCTGAGCCAGGCCTGGGCCCACTCCAAACGTCATGGACAGCCTTTTTTTTTTCTTAACAGAATATAACGGAGTTATTTCAGAGATCAGGTTTGGGCTGAGTGCAGTGGCTCATGCCTGTGATCCCAGCACTTTCAGAGGCCAAGGCAGGAGGATCACTTGAGCCCAGAAGTTCAAGACCAGCCCAGGCACCATAGCGAGACCTCATCTCTATAAAAATTAAAACATTAGCCAGATGTGATGGCGTGCACCTATAGTCCCAGCTACCTGGGAGGCTGAGGTGGAAGGATCTTCTGAGCCCAGGAAGTCGAGGCTGTGGTGAGCCATGAGTGTGCCAAATGCACTCCAGCCTGGGGGACAGAGTGAGAACCCGACTCAAAAATAAAAATAAAGAAAGATCAGGTTTCAGGCAGGGCATGAGAAGGCAAACTGTGAGGTATGTTCACACATACCTTTAAAAATGACTTTTAGGATCACGTATGTTCTATCCATGTATGGAGGTTATACCACGTGGCCTCCCAGGTCTGACGCAGCTCAGGTTTGTGTCCAAAACCTGGCCTCCCCAGTCCATAGCGCATGCGTGTGCCCAGGCAAGTGTGGCCTTGTCCGGCCTGGCCAAGTGGAAGTCCAGCATCCTTGAGCGGCAGGTACCCAGGCTCCTCGCGGGGCAGCAGTTTGCCTGCTATTCCTGGTGTGAGGGGGACGGGGGTGTGGGGTGGGGGTGCTGCTCTGTCTAAACATAGACATGGGGCCTGGAAGTGAGGGGAGGTGGCAGGAAGGAGGGGGAACAACCCTGAGAGACTCTGTTTCTAGTGCGCCAGGAGCCCTGTGGTTTTCATGGCAAGCCGGATATATCCCTCCCCACCCCCACCCCATCCCACCCTCAGAACCAAGATGGCCGCCGGGGGCACCGGGCATTCTCTCTGGGCTCACCCTGCTCCCGGAGCCCAGCCAGAGATGACAGTCACACCAGCCCCGCCATGGGCAGGGCCTCCATCCCAGGGGCCTCCGTTTTCTCACCTGTGAAGTGGAATTGGCAGGCGGCCTCATGGAGCCTCTGTGAGAGGCAGACCCTGAGCACAGAGCCCTACATGGTGGGGACTGAGGGCTCTAGCCCCACTGCTGTTGCTAGTGTTTTTATCCTAAACAGGAGAAGGTGGCTTTCCGCATTCACTTTCGGCCCTTAAGTGTGTCCTGGGTGTTCACAATTTCAGGAGCGATGGGGCTGGTGAAGGCGCCGATTGGGGTGAGTAACGGGAACGCTTGCACCATGAGCAGGGAATGACCATGGAGTCCATGCAAGAGCTGTCCACATCGCGTGGTAGAGCAGCATCCAGAGCATGCCCAGCCCCTCGCCATGGGGCCCTCGTGCTGTCTCGGGACTCCACAGAGTCCCCACAGCAGGAGGGTCTTCACCAGATGCAGCCCTCAGCCTGGGCTTCCACCCTTCAGAATGTTCACTGAAGCCGGACTTGGTGGCTCATCCTGTAATCCCGTGCCTTGGGAGGCCGAGGTGAGTGGATTGCCTGAGCCCGCGGGTTCGAGACCCACCTGGGCAACTTGGCGAGACCTCATCTCTACAATAAATCAAAAAATCAGCCGGACGTGGTAGCGCGCGCCTGTAGTTCCAGCTACTTGGAAGGCTGAGGCGGAAGGATCGCCAGAGCCCAGCAGGTCGAGCCTGTGGTGGCGGCCGGGAATGTGCCGCTGCACTCCAGTCTGGGCAACGGAGATTAACTCCCAGAGTCCTCTGCACTCTTATTCATGATATGGTTCTTCAAAATGAAGTTTTCTGCCAGGCAGGAAAAAAAAACGTTCACTGGGACTCAGCCTCCTCTTAGTTCTGCACATCCACGATGCACATGTGTTGCTGCTGTCCAGCTCCATCTCCTAATGTGCCTGGAAGATCCAATCACTTTGTCATCCTGACTGTCGCTGCCAAACCAGCTAGATAGGAGAGAGGGACTGGCGTTTCTAAAGTCAATTTTGGAGAAGACATTTATGAGAAGGTCCTTTCTCGATGGAGTTGGCACAGGGATTGAAGTAAACTTTTCTTTTTCTTTTTCTTTTTTTTCTTTTTTGAGTCGGTGTCTCACTCTGTCACCCACGCTGGAGTGTAGTGGTACGCTCATGGCCACTGCAGCCTTGTCCTGCTGGGCTCCGGTGATTCTTCCGCCTCAGCCTTCCAAGTAACTGGAACTACAGGCGTGTACCACCACGCCTGACTAATTTTGTTTTTATTTATTGTAGAGATGTGGTCTTGCCATGTTACCCAGGCTGGTCTCAAACCCCTGGGCTCAGGCAGTCCTCTTGCCTCTGCCTCCCAAAGTGCTGGGATTGCAGGCGTGAGCCACCATGCCTGGCAGAAAACTTCATTTTGAAGAACCCTATCATGAATAAGAGTGCAGAGGACTCTGGGAGTTAATCTCAGGCCATGTAGGGTGTGACTGATGTGCTCAGTCAGCTGTCTCTTTATCATTGAGCATTGGGATGCTTTCAATTCTCAAATGACTTTTCTGTCCTAACTGGTACAGAGTACACTGAGTTTTTAAAATGTTAAAAAATTTTAAAAGTGGCATTGTGAATTGGTGGTGGCAGCGGGGACTGAGTTGTTCACTAGGTGGCATTGAGCCAATTATGTGGCCACCTGGAAAAACAGTAAAGTCAGATCCCTACCTCAGACTGTATACCAAAATAAACTCCAGGTGGATAAAAAGTTTAAACGTAAAAACATCATAAAGACTGATTTCCTTACTATATAGAATGCACCTACAAATCAATAAGAAAAAAATATCAACCTTATTCTTTTTTTTTTTTTTTTTTGAGTTGGAGTCTCTGTCACCCAGACTGGAGTGCAGTGGCCACTCCCGGCCACCGCAGCCTCGACCTGCTGGGCTCCGGCGATCCTTCCGCCTCAGCCTTCCAAGTAGCTGGAACTACAGGCGCGCGCTACCACGCCTGGCTGATTTTTTTATTTATTGTAGAGATGAGGTCTTACTGCCCAGGCGGGTCTGGAACCCGCGGGCTCAGGCAATCCACTCACCTCAGGCTCCCAAAGGCACGGGATTACAGGCTGAGCCACCGAGCCCGGCTAACCTTATTCTTAATGACACAAATGTAAATTAAACTGTGAGCTCGGGTGCACTGGCTCATGCCAGAGCTTAATCCCAGAGCTTTGAGAGACCACGGCAGGAGGATCACTGTCAAGGATAGGAGCTAGGGGTCCGCCTGGGCAACATAGTGAGACCTCATCTCTACCCCCCTCCCCTCAAAAAAGCTACAGTGAGATAATGCTGTGTTCCACTTGTCAGCTTGGAGAAGGTTCTCTAAATTGCTAATGTACTGGAACGGAGGAGAAATGGGAAACTGGCCCTCTCTGTATCCTTGTGGAAGCTTAAGTGAGGACAAGCCCCCTGGAGAGCACTGTGTTCATTTCTAGCAAAGGTCAGACTGCAGGAACATTTAGACTGCAGCTTTGACTCCAGCAATTGCACTTCTGGAAGTTTATTCTGAAGACAGATTTGTGTGTGAAGCATCAAGGGCAAAGGCTGTCTGTAGACCTCGATTTGTAACAGCAGAAAACAGAAGACGACCTCGGCATCTGTCAACATGGGCGAACTCACAGTATTTTAACACAGTCAATAAGGCTAACAAGAAAGCACTGTTGGCTGGCGGGGCACCATCTCCAAGATACTGTGTCAGGTTAAAAAGCAGCAGCCATAGAAAGTAAAGGGCAGACCAGAGTGTGCGGTGTGCTCATGCCTGTGTTCAGTGTTTCTAGTATGTGTATTTAGAGGCTGAATTTTGTCCATGGGATGAAGTCTCATGCAGGCATTCAAAACAATAGGAAGACCGAGGTAGGAGGAGTTCAAATCAGCCTGGGCAATATAGCAAGACCCCATTTCTTACAATAAATAATTATTATTTTATTTTTATTTGTTATTTATTTATTTATTGAGTTGGAGTCTCACTCTGTCACCCAGGATGGAGTGCAGTGGCACTCTCACAACCACCACAGCCTTGACCTGCTGGGTTCAGGTGATCCTTCCACTTCAGTCTTCCAAGTAGCTGGAAATACAGGCATGTGCCACCATGCCCAGCTAACTTTTTATTTATTGTTGTAGAGATGAGGTCTCGCCAAGTTGCCTAGGCTGATCTTGAATCCGTGGGCTCAGGCAGTCTTCTCACCTCAGTCTCCCAAAGTGCTGGGATTATAGGTGTGAGCTACCACACCCGGCCAATAATAATAATTTTAAAAGGCAATGGGTGGTATCTTCGCAAACTTATAAGTACAGACATTCATAACAATAAAAGGCAGAAACAAGTCATAGAAAAAATAGACAGCGTATAACCTCATTTATGTGTCAAGAATAAGGTATGTATGACCATAAACACACAAAAAAACTGAAAGAAGATGGGTCAGGATGAAGCGTATAGCAGGACCTCATCTCTACAGAAAGTTTTTTTTTTTAAGTAGCTGGGTATGGGGGTGCGTGCCTGTAGTCCCAGCTACTCAGAAGGTCGAGGCTGTGGTGGAAGTGATCAGGCTACTGCACTCTAGCCTGAGCAACACAGTGAGACCCTGACTCAAGACAAACAGACAAAAAAACCCAGCTGTTTGTACCTCTCCCCTGCCAGCCCTGGGCTCCTTCATTCCTCCCTGAAAGAAATAGTTTACATGAAAGAGTAAGAAAAGAAGATGGGCAGTGCCAGGGGCTGAGGAAGAGGAAGGCGGTGCTGACCGTACGAGGTGTCATTTGCGGATGATGGAAGTGTCGTGCAATTAGATCCTGGTGATATTGTGCTAAAAACCATTGAGTTGTGTCTTTGAACAGGAGAATATTGTGGTGTGGAAATGGTATTCAATAAAGCTGCTTAAAAATTGGCCGGGCTCGGTGGCTCAGCCTGTAATCCCAGCACTTTGGGAGACCGAGGCGAGTGGATTGCCTGAGCCCGTAGGTTCGAGACCTGCCCGGGCAACTTGGCAAGACCTCGTCTCTGCAATAAATAAAACAAACCTAGCTGGGCATGGTAGCATGCGCCTGTAGTTCCAGCTACTTGGAAGGCTGAGGCGGAAGGATCACCGGAGCCCAGCAGGTCGAGGCTGCTGTGGCTGGGAGCGTGCCACTGCACTCCAGTCTGGGACTTGTCCAGTCTTGACAGAGTAAGACTCCAACTCAAAAAAAAAAAAAAAGAACTCACCCGGTGTGGTGGCTCCCACCTGTCATCCCAGCACTTTGGGAAGCTGAGGTGAGAGGATTGCCTGAGCCCATGGGTTTGAGCCTAGCCTGGGCAACATGGTGAGACTTCATCTCTACCAAAAAAAAAAAAAATAGCCGGGTATGTTGGTGTGTGCCTGTTGTTCCAGCTACTTGGAAGGCTGAGGCAGGAGGATCGCCTGAGCCCAACAGGTCGAGGCTGTGGTAGCTGTGAGCATGCCACTCCCTCCAGCCTGGGCCACAGAGTGAGACTCCGACTCAAAAAAAAAAAAAAAGTAGAACTCACGCACGCAGCATCGGCACCCAGAGCACCTGGCAGGGTGCTGTCTGCACCTGCTCCCATGGGCTGACAAGGGTCCTAGTCACTGCACCTATCACACAGTTGAGGACAGCCTGCCCCAGGGAAGGTGGTCGGCCAGCAGGGAGGCTGCTCCCCCAGCCCAGCACACCCTTGTCGTGCCCAGAAAGTGGTAATGCAGACTTACTGACCAGAGCTGGAAGCTCTCTAAAAGGAGTGCACTCATTTGTTCATTCATTCGTTCCCCTGAACACCCACCTACAAGTGTGAACCTGGCCCGTGACAAGTAAGATCAACCCAGCTCCTCCCCCACAGAGCCCGTGGCTGGGTGGCGGGGCCAAAAGTCACAGAATTGTGTGAATGAGGCAGACAGGATTCTGAAGCCTGTGGGGGACTATTTTCTCAGGGCATCATGGTTGGCCTGGGGTCAAAACTCATGGAGGAATTGAGCATGAAGAGTCTCTGGTGGGTTGAATGTGTCCCCCAAAAAGCACATCCATCCGGAACCTCAGCATGTGACCTTGTTGGAATAGGGGTCTTAACAGACATAACCTGTTAAGGATCCAGAGACGAGAGCCTCCTAGGTCAAGGTGGGCCCGAAACCCAGTAATGAGCATCCTCGTAAGAAGCAGAAGAGGGCTGGATGTGGAGGCTCACGCCTGTCATCCCAGGACTTTGGGAGGCCGAAGCAAGAGGATCACTTGAGTCCAGAGGTTCGAAACCAGTCTGGACAAGATGGCAATAACTCGTCTACAAAAGATTTTAAACATCAGCCAGTTGCCCCACTGGGCCTGTGCATGGTGCCAGGTCAGGCGGCAACACCGGCCAAGCACTCACCCGCAACTGGGGCCTCCCACAACCCCAGGCAATGCCTTTAACCTTGAGGAACATGTGGTTGCTAGGTGTCCCAGGAGACGGGCAGTGTTGGGCCCACATATAGTGGCCGCACTGAGTCTTGGGCCTTGGCTGTGTGGTGAGGCTCAGCCTCCATGGTGTGTGGTGCCAAGGAGCCAGGGTGCAGTGCAGGCCCTGCAGTTGGTAGGAGCCCGTGTGGCCTCAGAGAACACATGTCTGTTCAGAGGACAAGGCAGGCTGGTGACTGAGAGCCCAAGTGAATGGGGCCGCCTCACATCCTCAGAATGGGTCATAGTGACAGTGACAGGTCACAGTGACAGTGATGGACCATGGTGACAGTAACAGAAGCTACCTTCCCAGCTCAGGGCTGAGGGTTCCACTCATCCTCTCCAATCCCCGTTTAAGCAGGATCCAGTGGAAATAACTCCGATACGGATCCTGTGCTTGACATGAGAAGTCCATTTGTGAAACATGCAGGCGACTGTGAACCCCCTCATGGCTGGGCCACCTGCAGCAGGGCATGTCACGCGTGGTCTCGCATGGCGGAGCGTCTAGTCCCTTTCTGAGTTATGGCACAGACATTATGAAGACCAGCGAGCAGGACGTGTGGACTCTGACTGACCGTTCTGCGACACAAGGAGATACTGGAACAGCGCACCAGCTACAGTGGTCAAAGAACTTATGTGAAAGGTTTTTTTGTGTGCTTTTTTTTTGTCTTTGAGTTGGACTCTCACTCTGTTGCCCAGGCTGGAGTGCGGGGGCATTCTCACGGCCACCTCAGCCTCCACCTGCTGGGCTCAGGCGATCTTTCCACCTCAGCCTTCTGAGTGGCTGGACATACAGGCACGTGTCACCACGCCTGGCCAATTTTTTTATTCATTGTAGAGATGAGGTATCGCCAAATTGCCCAGGCTGATCTCAAACACATGGGCTAGGGCAATCCTCTCACCTTGGCCTCTCAAAGTGCTGGGATTATAGGTGTGAGCCATTGTGCCTGGCCGATGTGAAAGGTTTTAATGGTGCAATTAAAATAATTACATAGAGGTTTAAATAAAAAAATTAAAAGCCGGACATGGTGGTTCACGCCTATAATCCCAGCACTTTGGGAGGCTGAGGTGAGAGGATTGCCTGAGCCCATGGATTCGAGACCAGCTGGGCAATTTGGTGAGACCTCATCTCTACAATAAATAAAAAAAAAATTAACTGGGCCTGTAGTTCCAGCTACTTGGAAGGCTGAGGTGAAGGATCACCTGAACCCAGCAGGTCGAGGCTGTGGTGGCCGGGAGTATGCCACTGCCTTCCAGCCTGGGTGACAGAGTGAAACTCCAAATCAATAATAATAATAAAGAATTAGCCAGGCATAGTGGCGTACCTGTAGTCCCAGATACACAGGAGGCTGAGACAGCAGGATTGCTTGAGTCCAGGAGTTCGAGGCTGCAGTAAGTGATGATTGGGCCACTGCACTCAGCCTGGGTGACAAGAAAAGACTGTTTCTTAAAAAAAAAAAAAAAAAAAAAAGGAAGAAGAAGACACACAAAGGAGAAAGCCATGTGAAGACAGAGGCTGAGATGGGCGTGATACTGCCAAGCCAGTGAGGACGAGGACTCCAGCAGCTCCAGGGCTGGAGAGATGATGGACGAGGCTTCTAGAGGCTTCTAGAGCCTTCCGAGGATGGTGTGATGCCTTGATTTTGGACTTTGGAACTTCAGGATTGGAAGAGAGGAACTTTGTGTGTTTACACCTCCTAGTTTGTGGCCATTTGTTACCTCAGCCCCAGGACGTGCAAACAAACCACAGACTTCAAATCCTTCCCTCCCCAAACCCTGCCTCTGACCTGGGCAGTTGGGGCCTCACAGGGCTGGCGAGGGTCTCGGCTGACCTGGATTCCTGGCTGGAGTGCTCCCTGACCTGGATTCCTAGCTGGAGTGCTCCCTGACCTGGATCTTCGACTGAAGTGCTCCCTGACCTGGATCCTTGGCTGGAGTGCTCCCTGTCCTGGATCCCCGGCTGGAGTGCTCCCTGACCTGGATCCTCAGCTGGACTGCTTCCTGATCTGGATCGCTGGCTGAAGTGCTCCCTGACCTGGATCCCAGTTTGAGTGTTCCCTGACCTAGATCCCTGGCTGAGTGCTCCCTGACCTGGATCCTCGGCTGGAGTGCTCCCTCACCTGGATCCTCGGCTGGAGTGCTCCCTCACCTGGATCCCTGACTGGCGTGCTCCCTGGCCTGGATCCTCATCTGGAGTGTTTCCTGACTTAGATCCCTGGCTAGAGTGCTCCCTGACCTGGCTCCCTGGCTGAAGTGGTCCCTGATCTGAATCCCCAACTTGAGTGCTCCCTGACCTAGATCCCCGGCTGGTGTGCTCCCTGACCTGGATCCCCAGCTGGAGTGCTCCCTGACCTG
Organism: Cephalopachus bancanus; assembly: GCA_027257055.1. Taxonomy (NCBI): domain Eukaryota; kingdom Metazoa; phylum Chordata; class Mammalia; order Primates; family Tarsiidae; genus Cephalopachus; species Cephalopachus bancanus. The sequence goes on from JAPVLO010000155.1 coordinate 3,377,070, forward strand.
GATCCCTGGCTGTAGTGCTCCCTGACCTGGATCCCTGGCTGGAGTGCTCCCTGACCTGGATTCCTAGCTGGAGTGCTCCCTGACCTGGATCTTCGACTGAAGTGCTCCCTGACCTGGATCCTTGGCTGGAGTGCTCCCTGTCCTGGATCCCCGGCTGGAGTGCTCCCTGACCTGGATCCTCAGCTGGACTGCTTCCTGATCTGGATCGCTGGCTGAAGTGCTCCCTGACCTGGATCCCAGTTTGAGTGTTCCCCGACCTGGATCCCCAGCTTGAGTGCTCCCTGACCTGGATCCCTGGCTGGAGTGCTCCCTGACCTGGATCCCTGGCTGGAGTGCTCCCTGACCTAGATCCCTGGCTGGACTGTTCCCTGACCTGGATCCTTGGCTGGGATACTCCTTGGCCACAAGAGCCTCCATCTTGGCAGCCACTATCCAGCGGGCCTTCTACATCCTCTGACCCATCCTTCCTCCCAGCTCTGGTTGAGGGCTCCTCCCAGCATGCAGGTCAGAGCCGGCCCCTCCCTGTCCTCTGCCCTTCCGAGGCCCCCACTGGGCTTATGAGGAGGCCTTGTGGTCAGCTCCTGGCCCAGCCCCTGCTCTGCCTCAGCCCTTGGGTCCATCCAACCCCACCCATGCCAGATGCACCCCGGCGCCCCCAGCCTGCACCACTCTCCTGTTTACCTCTAACATTCCAGCTCCCTGCCACCTCCTCCAGGAAGCCCTCCCGCATGACTGAAACCTCTGTGGAGGTGCTCTCGACCCCTCTAATGCCTGTCTGGCCCTCTGAGCTTCCTAGAGGCGGGGCTGGGTCTACCTCCTTCCCCTGGGTAGGCAGGTGGTTGCAGGAGAGGCCAGAAGCCAAGGCCTTCAACAGCCAATGCTGGGCAACCTGGCCTGCGGAATCCCGAGTCCAGCCCTCTAAAAGCTGACCAGCATGTCGGCGGCCAGCAGCCCTGGCCTCCAGAGCTGGGTCTTCCTCTGGGCCATGGGGGTGGGTGGGGGGTGCTGCACCTCCAGCCCTGGGCGTGGCAACCAGGGCGAGAGCTTGCTTTGGGGAGTGGTCTCCCATCTTCCTGCAGTAGAGGCCTGGCCTCCCAGACAGAGGGTAGGAGAGGCCCTCCTGCACCTTGGAGCTGGTAGGCGTGGCTGGAATCAGAGGACCACAGTGACCTCGGGGTCAGCCAATAGGAAGAGAGGCTTCAGGTAGAAGGGTGTCTGGGAGAAGGCAGTCTCCCAAAGCCCCACAGCCTGGATCATAGAAGTCCATTCTCTCACGTCTGGAGGCCAGAGTCCCAGGTCCCCTGCAGCCTCTCTCCTGGCTGGAGACAGCGCCTTCCCTAGGCTTCAGTCATCTTCCCTCCGTGCCTGTGTTCCACGTCCCCTCCTCTAAGGACATGGCCACGTTGGGTGAGCACCCCAGAGACCTCATTTGAACTTGTCGCCTCTAGACAGACCTGTCCCTGAGCCAGGTCCCAGGCATAGAACTAGGCTTCAGACACTGATATGTCTGCTTTGGAGGACACAGTTGAAACCCAGCAGTACACACAGCCGTGTAGTGCTTAAAGGTCTTCCCAGAAGTATGAGAAAAACATGCTTTAAAATAAGGAGCATCCACCCTCCCTTCTAAAGCAGATGCCTGCCACCTGCCTTGTCTCTGGGACCACGAGCCCTTGGGTGGGACATCCTGACCCCACTTATCCTGGGTGTGACACTGGCTGTGTCCCTTCCTTCCATGGGCCTTGGTCTTCTCATCTGTTAATTGGGCCATGTGGGGTTTGGCCCCCACTCCTGCCTCTGCAACCCAGCTCTGGCCGCATGGTCAGTGCTGCCCTCACACTGGTCATCCCAGCTGGACTGTGAGTGTGCCCCGGTCAGCATCACCAGGGAAGGCCTTGGGGGATCCCATAATCCTCCATTTCTGGCCCTGCCTCTGTGCTCCTGTACAGCAGGTGGCCACCAAGGTGGTTGTAGATGGTGGAGGCAGGATGGGGTGGGGAGAAGCTGAACCCAGGGGTACATCCCGAGACCCTCCCCCCAACAAGAAGCCATGGTCTGTTCAACCATGTCACACCCCTTTAAAATGTAAAAACGGAGCCAGGCTCGGTGGCTCAGCCTGTCATCCCGCGCCTTTGGGAGGCTGAGGTGAGTGGATTGCCTGAGCCCACGGGTTCGAGACCCGCCTGGGCAGCGAGACCTCATCTCTACAATAAATCAAAAATCAGCCGGGCGTGGTAGCGCACGCCTGTAATTCCGGCTACTCGGAAGGCTGAGGCGGAAAGATCGCTGGAGCCCAGCAGGTCGAGGCTGCGGTGGCCAGGAGCGGCCACTGCGCTCCAGTCTGGGTGACAGAGTGAGACTCCAACTCAAAAAAAAAAAAACAAAAACCCAAAAAAATGTAAAAACGGGGCAGAGCACAATGGCTCATGCCTGTAATCCCAGCAACTCAGGAGGCCAGGGCAGGAAGATCACTTGAGCTGGGGAGTTCAAGACCAGCCTGGGCAGCATAGCAAGACCCCGATCTCTAAAAAAAAAAAAAAGTTTTTAAAAAAATCAACCAGGTGTAGTGGTGCTCTCTTGTAATCCCAGCTACTTGAGAAGCTAAGGCAGAAGGATCGCTTGAGTCCAGGAGGTCGAGGCTGTGGGGAGCTGTGATGGTGCCCCTGCACTCCAGCCTGGGTAACAGAGTGAGACTCTGACTCAAAGATAAATAAATAAAATGAAAATAAAGGAGGCCAGGCTTGGTGGCTCAGCCTGTAATCCCAGCACTTTGGGAGGCCGAGGCAAATGGATTTCCTGAGCCCGCGGGTTTGACACAGCCCGGGCAGCCTGGCGAGACCTCGTCTCTACAATAAACAAAAAATTAGCCGGACATGGTATTGCGCGCCTATAGTTCCGGCTACTTGGAAGGCTGAGGCAGAAGGATCACCGGAGCCCAGCAGGTATATTCTGGGGTGGCCATGAGTATGCCACTGCACTCCAACCTGGGCAACAGAATGATACTCCTACTCAAAAAAAAAAAAAAAAGAAAGAAAGAAAGAAAAGAAAGGAAAAGTAACTCCTGCAGGCTCAAGCATGTCTTCTACATGGCGCGTGCTCGTCTCGTTTGGTTTCGGGGTTGGTATGGCAACTTCCTCTTACACACGTGTGAATGGAGGCATGGGAACATGCCTGACACTGGGGAACTGCTGGTGGTGGTGTTATCACAATGAAGACGTGGGAACCAGACTGCAGCCCCTTTAGGGGAGCCTCCCATTTGCTTCGTGGGGCGGGGGGGCGAGATGTGCCATGGACACAGTCTGGGCAGGGAGGCAGGGGGAGAAAGGGAGTAGGAAGCAGGGTTCCATCCTCTCCTGGAACCTGTGGTGGTGGGACATAACCTCACAAACCACACGCTGGGATGGTTGTTCCAGAAGCTCTCTCACCAGGGCAGGTGGGGTGTCCCTGCTTGCCTTGGCTTCCAGAGGCCTCAGAGCCCCTGTGGCCTCTTGGGCAGGAATTGAGGATGTGCAGTCTGAATGCCGCAGCATGGCCGAGCCGTTCCACCCCCAGGACACTCCAGCTGTATGTCCGTTGTCCGCCCAAGGGCAGCTGTGTTCAGACCCTCTGAAGATCTGATGAAAGCCTGGGACCCTCTGCCTGGCGGGGTCTCATGCAGATAATGGTTTTTCTTTTCAAAGTCTCACTCTATTGCCCAGGCTGGAGGGCAGTGGCATGATCACGGCTCACCACAGCCTTAACCTCCCGGGCTCAAGCCATCCTCCTGCCTCACCTCCCAAGTAACTGGGACTACAGGCACATGCCACCAAGTCTGAATAATTTTTTGATTTATTGTAGAGACGAGGTCTAGCTATGTGGCCCAGGCTGGTCTTGAACTCCTGGACTCAAGCCATCCTCCCGCCTTGGCCTCCCAAAGTGCTGGGATGATAGGCATGAGCCACTGCACCTGGCTTCATGCAGAGAATTTTAAGTCATTTCAGAGACTGCACAGACCCACCCAAAGACTGCATGATCAGAGCCCCACAACATGGGGCATTCTCTGGGACTCCATATTGGGTTGAACCTGCAGCCCTCGAGGTGTGGGAGGGCCCCTCATCCGGGTCTCGGCAGGGGCTGAGCAGGATGTGGGCAGGGCCTCCCTGGGCTCCCAGAAACGGCCTTGGCATGCAGGGAAGGGAAGGCTGTCCCTCGAGTGCTGAGTGGTCTCTGTAGCAGGGGCAGCCAGCTGCTGGCTCGATGGGCCTCTGCTTCTAGGACCAGACAGGACCCTGTGTGTCAGACACTCGCCACCCTGGCTCTCCTCCATCTGGCCTGGGGCCGACTCCTGTCCTTGTTTCTGACGCGGTGACTCTGACAGCTCAGAGTACCTTCCAGGTCCAACCTGCTGCCAACGTAGGGGCCAGGCATGGAAAAGCCTGGGCTTTCCATGAAGTCTTGGTTGTGACATTCAGGAACTGCCAGATTGGAGCCCACTGGCTTCCAGAGGGAGAGACACACTCCGAGGCACATGGGCCGGGCACTGGGCCAAGGCCTGCGATGTCAATGTATCCGTTGATTTGCTATTGGTAATAAAATGAGTATTGATTAGTGCTTGCTTAATAGGTTGGGCTCCACGACATCCCTGCCCTATTATTTTGCTTATCATTACAGTCACCAGGTTCCTAAGGACTCTTCCCGAACAGTGGTCCCCAACCTTTTTGGCATCAGGGACCGATTTTGTGGAAGACAGTTGTTCCACGGATGAGGTGGGTGGGTCATCAGGCATTAGATTTTCATAAGAAGCTACAGCCTAGACCCCTCGCCCGTGCAATTCATAGTAAGGAACGTGCTCCCATAAGAATCTAATGCTGCCACTGGTCTGACAGAAGACGGAGCTCAGGCGGTCATGCAGGTGATAGAGAGCAGTGGTAAACAGATGAAGCTTCGCTCGCCCGTTCACCTCTCACCTCCCACCTCCTGCTGTGTGGCCGGTTCCTAACAGACCACGGACCAGCACCATGGCCCAGGGGTTGGGAGCCCCTGTTCTAGAAGGTGTAGTTCTCATCCCGTGGGGCACAGGCTACAGCTGGTTTGAGTGGCAAACATCTTTTTCTGGTATCTAGGGAGCAGAAGCCTGTAGAGGATGGGATTCTGTCAGTGCTGCAATTTTGCACACACGGCCTGTCACGTCTCTGGGGTCCACTCGCCGTGATGCGTGGGTGAAGGGAAACCCAGAGACCATCGGCCAGCATCCCGGCAGTTCCTAGACACGTGTCCATGGCTGCGATTTGTATTACTATGTGTGTGTAAATGTCAAGGATTTATTTTCTTCTAGTAAAATTGTTCCTGGTTGGCACAATGGCATTTTGAAAAAAGAAAACCATCTTTCTAGGCTGGGCACGGTGGCTCACAACTACAATCCCAGTACTTTGGGAGGCTGAGGTGGTAGGATTGCTTGAGCCCAGATTTGAGGCTGTGGTGAGCCATGACTGTACCACTGCGCTCCAGGCGAGGCAAGAGTGAGACCTCAACTCAGGCAGACCAACCAACAACCATCTTTCACGGGCAGTGTGGGGGCTTCGAAGTCCAGTCATGGGCTTTGAGTCATGCGTGTCACAGACCTGCTTGGAAGGGGCTGCAGTGGCCTGGGTGTTTGTGACCCCCCCAGGTGATAGAGTCAGGAGAGGCCTGGGAGGTGCTGAGGTCACAAGGGTGGAGCCTTCATGGTTGGGACCTGTGCCCTCATAAAGAGGCCCTGTGGAGCGCCCTGGCCCTTCTGCTGTGCAGGGACATAGAACTATGAACTAGAAAGTGGGTCCTCCCAGACTCCAGGCCTGTGAGAAGGAAATGTCTGTCGTTGTGAAGCCATGTGGTGTGTGGCATTGTGTTAAGGCAGCCTGAGTGGACTAGGCAGGAACCTTGAGCAGGAGACCTCTGAGGGAGAGTCTGCCCTTGTCTTGGGGGATTGGGTTCTGTGCCTCGGTTTCCCTAGGGTTGGGAAGGGACGCCCATGCCACTGGCAGGAAGAAATGCACACACCTGTCAGGTGAGAGGCACGGGGTCCCTCACGGCTCTGCCTTGGGACCAGTCTTGCCCCATCTTGTGGGGAGCGAGTCGCCTGCAGTACATTGGACAGGTCACCCACAAGACACGGGAATGGGTCACCTACAGGACATGGGAGGGGGAGGTTACCCACAGGACTCAGCTGGAAAGGCACAATTGAGCAGGAGGCAGAGGTGCCTCGTGGCCCACAGTCCACGGATGTACATCTCCTTCCTTCCACACATGGGTGTTGGTGCCTTGTCTCTGCCAGGGTAGGAACTGTCCACCCACCCAAATCCTGGGGTCCTGAGTTGCCAGAGGCACTGGGCAGGGAGGTGGTCCCTTCATGGCAGCATCATTAAGCAGGGACACGGCTGGTGGCCCCTGTCACCATGTCCGCCCTGGGGAGTGGCATCATCTGGACTTGAGTTCCTTGGTACACGCACAGGTGTTGATTGATCATTAGAACATGGCTGGGTGTGGAGGCTCACGCCTGTCATCCCAGCAATTTGGGAAGCCGAGGCAAGAGGATTGCCTGAGTCCAGGGGTTTGAGACCAGCCTGCACAACTTGGCGAGACCTCATCCCTACAATAAATCAAAAAGTTATCCAAGTGTGATGGTGTGTACCTGTAGTCCCAGCTCCTCAGGAGGCTGAGATGGGAGGATCACGTGAGCTCAGCAGGAAACGGCTGCGGTGGCCGTGAGCGTGCCACTGCCCTCCAACCTGGGCAATAGAATGAGACTCCAACTCAAAAACAAACAAAAAAAAACAGAAAAAAAGGCTGTCTTTGACCAGGCTTGACAGAGTGACACCCCGACTTCAAAAAAAGAAAAAAAATGAACAAACACATTTCCCAGCATGCCCCACATGCGGGGGCAGGTTGGTTCGTGCCCAGCAATGTTTGCTGAATGACTGAATGAATGAGCAAGACCCTGAGTTCAAGGGCACAAGAGGCCATGGGCCTCCTGCCCACCCCCACCCGTGGCACAGTCAGCGCAAGGCCTCGGCCGCAGCCCCGCCCATGCATCTCACCGCCCTCCCACCCCTCTGTCTTCCCAGGACCTCCCACTCGCGAGCCAAGGCCGAGGCGGCCCTCACGGCGGCGCAGAAAGCCCAGGAGGAAGCCCGGATCGCCAGGATCACTGCCAAAGAGTTCTCTCCTTCCTTCCAGCACAGGGAAAATGGTGAGTCCTGTGGCCGACACCGACAACGTGACGGGGGCATGGACAACCTAGCAAAGTCCCCAGACTGGGGGTGGGGCTAGGCTCAGATGGCTTCGCCTAGGGGCCACCCCTGGTCTCTTGTTGGTGCCAGGTCTCGCGAAGCCTCCCCAGACACATGCAGGGTGCCCACAAGCCTTCCTATGGCTGGGTGTCTCTGCGTACACGCAGGTCCATGTGCTGCTCACCAGCCAGCCACAGTGGTAGATACCCACTGGCTCGGCTGGGCCTGTGCTCCTCACCCCATGCACCCTGGGTGTTCCAGAACATTCCATCATGCTGGCAGGTTCTCTGCTCAGTCCAACTTGGCAGCCAAGTGCCTCCATGACTGAGGAGTTGTATCTCGAGCCATCTTTGATCTTAACTAATCTACATTTAACTGGAAGACACTCACCACAGTGCTTCAGCGTTTACCCCGAGGCAAAACACAACAAAAAGACAAAGAATTACAAAATATAGCCCTCTCTCTCTCTCTCTCTCATTCTCTCTAGTAATTGTCATTAGGACCAGAGACACATTCTGTTTAGAAATCGCTCCAGGAACAGTTTTTATTTTATTTTCACACTGAAACCCAGTTGATTTGCTTCAGCCTCAAAAGCATGTTTATGTAAAATGAAATGAGCGCGGCTGCGAGCTGCACTTTTTTTCTCTAAACGAGGAAACAGTTAAATGTGCCCAGGGCTCAGCCTGTAATCCGCGCCTTGGGAGGCTGAGGTGAGTGGATTGCCTGAGCCCGCGGGTTCGAGACCCGCCTGGGCAACTTGGTGAGACCTCATCTCTACAATAAATCAAAAAATCAGCCGGGCGTGGTAGCGTATGCCTGTAGTTCCAGCTACTTGGAAGACTGAGGCAGAAGGATCACTGGAGCCCAGCAAGTCGAGGCTGCGGTGGCCGGGAGCGGCCACTGCACTCCAGCCTGGGCGGAAGAGTAAGAATACAACTAAAAAAAAAAATGTGCCCAGGGGCCACCGGGTTGGAAAGGCGGCTCCCCGTGTTCTCTGGAGGCCACTGGTCCTCCTTTCTGGGGTAGGAGGTCGTGGCCGGTGTGGCGTTTCCTCCTGGAATCCGGCCCAACGGGCCCTGGTGTGTGTCGGGTCTGTGACTCGATGACATGACCTGAGTGATGGGTGGTGGGAGGCCACCGGCCACCAGCCAGCACCACTCTGGGCCCCTCCAGCTTCCCTTCTGGCCTCTCCAGGAAGCCTCCTTGCCTAGAAACTCCATGCGCTTGTCTTGTGAAGAGAGTCTCGAGATGAGGTGTCGGGATTGGTGAAGGCCAAAGCCCAAGTCAAGTGTCCATAGAAGAGACACAGACACAGCAGGGAAGGTGGTGACTGGAGTCGTGTGGTCACAAGTCAGGGGTCACCAAGCATCAGCGGCTGGAAAGGGTCCCAGGTAGATCCTCCGAGATCCCAGAGGGAGCCAGCCCCACCCACGCCATGGCTTTGGAGCCCAGCTTCAGACTGTGAGAGGGCCATTGAATTGAGGCTATTTCAAGCCCCTGGGGTGTGGCGTGTGTTCCAGGAGCCCCAGGCGCTGGCACTGGCTCCTCTGACCCCAAAACAGAGCCGATGTTCCTGCAGGAGAGGCCTGGGCTTGTGCTCTCACAGACACAACTGCTTTCTAGACCCTGTCCTGGCGGCAGGTGCACCAGGCGCCGCCCAGTGTGGACCCAGGCCACAAGGGCCTGACCATGCCTCAGCCTCACGCCCTGGCCCGCCCACCCTGAGCCCCTCTGGCTCTCCTGTAGGGAGAGCCAACGTCGCGCATCTTTTATTAGCCTTGTGCTGGGATCTGTCTTTCCGACATCCAGGCGTGTCTTGTTTCTACCCAGGATGCACTGAAGGTGAATGTTCCCAGACCAGGGGTTGTGACCAAGTCTTGGCCGTGGAAGGGAGGTCGGGTGAGGAGGGGTCTAGCGTCTTCTTTGCTTGGTCCTCACAGCTGGAGCTGTTGGCCCTCGTTGACAGACAACTGAGGCTCTGGCCAGGCATGGTGGCTCATGTCTGTAATCCCAGCACTTTGGGAGGCCGAGGTGGGAGGATCACTTGAGCCCGGGGGTTCGAGACCAGCCTAGGCATCATAGTGAGAACTCTTGTCTCTACAAAGAAATTTAAAAATTAGCCGGGTATGGAACTGTAGTTCCAGTGACTCAGGAGGCTAAGGCAGGAGGATTGTCTGAGCCCAGGAGTCATACTGAGGCTGCAATGAGCTATGATCATGCCACTGCACTCCAACCTGGGTGACAGAACAAGACCCTGTCTCAAATAATAATAACAGAGGCTCCGGGAGGGAAGTGACTTGGCTGAGGTCTGGAGCACAACATGGCAGAATCAAGATCGAGGTTGAGTCCCTGCTCCAGAGGCTGGGCAACACCTGCTCCAGTAAAGACCAGCAAAGGTGTGTGCTGGGCAAGCTGTGGGCGAGCTGCCGGCCATGGGCCTGGGAGGTGGAGAGGCCGAGATTCCGCCTGAGGCCACGTGGCTACGTGGTAGTGGGAGCAGGGCCGAGTCCGGTGTCGACGTGCCCCTGCTGACATCCACCCTTGTCCTGGAGCTCAGAGGCGGGAGGACTGTGCAGGCGTGGAACCTGGACACAGAGCAGGACGAGGGTGCTAGGATTGGGCATAGATGCCCCAGCTGTGCCTTGTGGCCTTGGGGATGCTTCCAGGAATGGCACATGGCCGAGCATGTCCTCCCGCTGGGAGTGTGGTGCTCAGGGTGCAGGAGGATGCCAGCCCCCTCCAGGGTGTAGGTCTGCTGGGCCAGCCAGGCCTTGACCAGGGCTGCAGTGGGTGATGGTCTCGCAGGCCACAGGGCCACCATGGGGCTTGGAGCCCGGCTTTTCAGGTCCCTGGTGTCCAAGGCACAGGCACATGGGCCCCACAGATGTCTGGTCCCAACCGAGTCCTGCTAAACCCCAGTGTGTGGGGGCCTGAGGGCATGATCACAGGGGCCTCTGATAGGCCAGGGCTCCCTTCACTCGGGACTCCCATGGGGAGACGGGGTGGTAGAGAGTCCCAGATTGGTCGTCAGGCAGGCATGATTATGTCAGTGTGGTTCTGCTGGGAGCCTGTCTGGCCTGTTCCCCCACCGTGTGAGCAGGGTACCACATGGCAGCCCAGCCAGCATCTGGGGGGTGACCATAGGCACAGTCACTGGATGAGACCTCCAAGTAGCCTGGCCCACACCCCCATGTGACAGAGGGGGGCTCTCAGGGGGTGACCACCTGCCCAGAGCCATTCCTGGCCCTGCTCATGCTGCATCTTGAGACTAGCAGAGGAAGGATGGGGAAGGCTGAGTCTCATGTAGACATGGCACACCATACCTGCTTGGCGCTCATCTCTTTACAGCAGAGGGGCCGGGCCTGCAAGCCCATTGGATTTCTGGTGGCCCCAAGGGCAGCTGTTTTCCTCCCACCCTCTCCTGCCCAGAGGTCAGAGACTCCAGGTGCGAGTGGGAAGATGTCCAGGCATCGGACTCCTTAGTATCTGAGCTGTGGTCGTGTGGTGGCAACCCCCGGGTAGCACAAGGGATGGCCCACGTGCCAGGGAATTCTGTGGTGTTTGGCTCGGGAGGATCATGGGATACAGGAAGTGGGCCCCCGCCCTGCCGCCCAGCCTAGGACTCACCGGAGACGTGTCAGTCTGTTCCTGTGAAGGGGTGAGAAATGCCATACTCTTCTTTTATCCAAATGAGTAAAATGCAGCCCAGCCTCTGTTCCCATGTGGGCAGAAACGCGATCTCATGGTTCCAGGCCCATGCTGGGCTCATGAAACCCCAAAGATGTCTCTGTGACTGGTTCCCTCTGGCTTCCCTCCCTGTTCAGGCCTCAGGTTAGGTGTCACAAGTATATTGCCTGTTGGTTGTGAGCTGTCCCTCCAGATCCTGAGGTCTGTGCCCCCCCCTCTCCAGAACTCCCTGCAGGAAAGGGGAGCCCAAGCCCAAGACTCGAAGTCCTGGAGGCAGGAGGGACATCCTTCCTGGGCTCTCACACCAGCCCTGGGCCCACAAGAAGGCACAGACTGCTTCTCAGCAGGGCTGTTGCACCACCCAGGGACACAGGTACCCCAGGCTGGGGACTGGAGGTGGTGACCCTCTGTGATGCCCTCGACCCCCAGGCTGCGGGGCCCCGTGGGAGATCAGCTGGCCCGAGGGGCTTCCTCTCACCCTCAGGAGGGGCTGGTCAGGGGAAGGGGGGTCGAGGCCACATACCGGCCAGGCTGGTGTCCTCCGAACACGCTCTAAGACTCGGGTCTTCCTGCAGCCTTGGGACCAGGGCTGGGAGCTGCCCCATCTACCACCTCTGTCACCACCTGGGACTGGTCTGTCATTCTCCAAGGGCCCATGGGGTGGAGTCTGGGGGAATCCCACAGAAGGACTCTGGGAACTACAGTCACCAACCCCCACTTTCTTCTGCCTGTGCCCCTTTGGCCTGGCACCTGATCTGGGCGCCTGGAGACTGTCCTGCCTGGAGACTGTCCTGGCTAACTGACCTGTGTCTCTGTCTCCACGACCAAGGGCTGGAGTACCAGAGGCCGACGCGGCAGACGTCCTGCGACGACATCGAGGTGCTCTCCACGGGGACGCCTCTGCAGCAGGAGAGCCCCGAGCTGTACCGCAAGGGCACCACCCCCTCCGACCTGACCCCCGACGACAGCCCACTGCAGAGCTTCCCCGCCAGCCCCACGGCCACCCCGCCGCCGGCCCCCGCCGCCAGGAACAAGGTGGCCCACTTCTCCCGGCAGGTGTCGGTGGACGAAGAGCGGGGAGGCGACATCCAGATGCTGCTGGAGGGCCGGGGCGGGGACTACGCCCGCAACAGCTGGGCCCATGACAAGGCCGGGGGGGCCCGTGTCCCGGGCCACAAGCCGCCCGGGAACCCCAGGCCCCGGGAGCGGCGGACGGAGTCGTCCCCCGTGTTCGCGTGGACTTCGCACCACCGGGCCGGTGGCCACGGTCCCACGGGCGCCAAGCTGCCAGAGCCGGACGAGGACAGGCTGAGCAACTACAAGATGGAGATGAAGCCGCTGCTGCGCAGGGACGCCTACACGCAGGAGACGCACCTCCAGAAGAGGCGCTACGGCAAGGGTGGCGCCGGCCGGGCCGCGGAGGACCACCGTGCCGAGGACCGGGGCTTCGGGGCGCAGAGACTGAGGGCCAAGTCCCAGAACAAGGAGAGCCTCCGGCCGGCCTCCTCCACAGAGCCCGCAGTGCAGAAACTGGACAGCCTGCGGCTGGGGGGCCGCGCCGAGCCCCGGCTGCTGCGCTGGGACCTGACCTTCTCCCCGCCCCAGAAGTCCCTGCCTGTGGCGCTGGAGTCCGACGAGGAGACCGTGGACGAGCTCAAGGCCAGCACGGTGAGTGGCGGCAGCTGGCGGGGCCGGGTCCTGTCTCCCTGTGCCCTCACAACCCGGGCTCTCCGTCCAGGGCTCCACTCTGCTCGTCACTGCAGGGGTGGGGGGTACGGCCAGGTGGGTGGCTCTCAGGCGATGGCAGGGGGCCTCCCCTCAGGAAGCCAGGTGGGGGTCATGCCGCCTGCAGACACACCCGAGGGGCCACTTCTGGCTCTAGCACGTGGGGGCATGGGGGTGTTCAGAAGCTTCCCAACTCACTCAGCCTCAGCTGCTCGGGAGGGTCTGTTACTTTCAGCCGTCGCCGTCACGGCTTTTGAGTGTCCTGTGTCCTGGGAGGACTGCAGGGCCGGGCAGCTGGGGCACAGGGGTGGTGTCTAGACTTGTCGTGCGTGCCCTGGGGAGACTCACTTAAGCTCACCGACAGCCCCATCCTAAGGGCTGGAGGAATGAGCAGCCCCCCTTGGCCACGCTCAGCTGCAGGCCTGGGGTCTGCACGGGGCAATGACACCCAGAGGCGACCCTGCCCCCATGCCTCCCACCCGTCAGCCCAGAAGCGCTCCACCCCCTTGACAGAAGGACTCGGGATGGAAGGGCTGGGGGCCCAGGCATGGGCAGGGCTAGCCTAGTGGGGCTCCACACCCCTGCTATGGCCCAGTCACGCCCCACATCTGGGTGCAGGCAGGAGGGACCTCAGTAGGTCTAGCCTCTGTGCTGTGGTAAGCAACTGTTCCCACTCTCTGCCAGGGGAGCCACAGCCTCCTCAGCCTGTGCCATGCCCGGGAGTCGTGGCATCACTGTTGTCTGGGTCCTAAGATGCTAAGACACCCCCCTCCCCTGAATACCCACAGAGAGCACCCCCTCCCCACTGCTCCTGCTGGCACCAGGACTCCAGCCCGCACGTAAAACTTCATCTTCCAGCGCGGCAGCCAGAGGCATGTGGCGGCTATTTTAGGAACGGCCGCGGTGGCAGGGTGGGAGAGGAGGGCCGGCTCTATTTTTAACCTCCTGACACACTGGCACTTTGGGTGCTTTAGACGACGCTCCCTCAGGTCGACACGAGAGCGTGGAAGCTGGCCGGCGGTGCTGTCGCTGTCAGAGACCCGGCGCTGTGCTCTGGGCCTGTCCCTGAGTGCCCGCTAGGGCGGGTGGCCTGAATGCCATCTGAGAGGAGGCTGTTGTGCTCTTGGAGGTGGTGAGGGGGTACCTGGGGCTTATGGCGCATCCAGACACTGTCTGCAAACAAGGTACTGGTCACCCCTCCCTGGGGGTCCGTGACGGGGGTGGAAGAGCAGTCGTCCTGTCTGGGAGGCGACCGCAATAGCCGGCAAGATTAGGGGACAATGGCTGGGCCCTTGGTGAGCACTGCTCTCAGTGACAACCCCCGAACCGCCAGCAGGGGTGGGTGCTGTCTTCTGGGGCCTCACTGCACCCCCAGCTAGTGAGGCTTGCAGCAGGGGCTGACGCCCCAGCAGGGTGGTGGGCTGCAACTGGTAGAGCCCTGCCATGTGCTGCAGAGCTGGGGGGCTCATACTCATCTGCGCCCCCCCATCACCCGAGGTCCTCCCGCGGTTGCTCGTGGCCTGGACAGCACATCCCCACAGGGAAGGCATGGGTGGGAAGTGGGAAGAGCAGACCTAGTGCCCTGGGACCTGCTAGCCATGGCTAAGCCCAGGACTCTGATCCACTTGGGGTCCTGGCAGTTCAGAGTGCGGTCCTCGTGGAGGCGACACCTGGGTTCTCTCTGCAGCTCTGCTAGTGAATGAACCGTGTTGCCCTGGAGGCTGCTGGAAGTTCCCAAGCCTCCGTTTCCCTCTCAGAGAAATGATGGGTGTCACCTGGTCCTGGGGTCAGCATGTGTGCGGGGACCAGGATGGGAGGGAGCCTGTCCAAGAAAAAGGGGGCTCCCCTTGGGGCCTGTGGGCCGTGAAGGGGTTTGGGTGGCCCAGTGAAGAGGCTGGCTCAGGACACACCACCCAGCAGGCACCTGGCAGGACACAGTGGCTGAAGAAAGAGGTGAGGCCCAGGCCAGGCAGGGCATGTCCTCGCAGCAGCCTGAGGGCTGAGTGGGAGCACCTGCTCCCTGCTGGGACCCCCAGACTCGGCTGGGGATGATGGAGAAGGCACCGCTGACCACTCCTCAGCTCTGTCCCTCCCCACAGGTAGCCCAGTGCTGAGGCTTCCTTCCAGCTGGGGCGGGGCTTTCTTTGCGGAGGAGGGGCATGGGCCCTGTCTGTCCGGCTGTTGGACACTCTGCTGCTGAGGCCTTTCTCTGCCCTCATGGTGCTGACCCGGCCAGCTGTCAGGGGAACAGTCACAGTGCACACATGGCCATGGCATTGCCAAGCAGCCGGGTTCAGGCCGCCGACCCCCACGGGCACCCAGGGGTGTTCCACACTCCCAAGGGGATTTCCAGGCACGGAGGAGAGAGGGCTGACCTCGGCGCTGCCACACCCCCACTTCCACCCCTCAAGTCACTGCTGGGAGGACAAAAGGGGGTGGGCAGGGGCTGCCGCAGCTGCAGATGGCTGCCTGGCCATCTTGAACCCTTCTCCTTCCACTGAGTCCATCTGCTGGCTGGAGTCCAGCTTGTCTATTAAGCAGATTTTTTTTTAATGGTTTCTCAAGTCCTTGTGCCCAGGGCAGGCAGGGCCCAATCCCAGCCTGAGGAATTGCCCGGGTCTGGGGAAGTAGCTGGAAGGGCCCAGGCAGCAACTTGGGGTCACTGCCCAGGGTGGCAGGCCAAAGTCCTGTGGGGGGGCAGGCCAGTCTGGTCTTGGTCTCGGAGGTGTTAACACCCTAGCACTGTTTCTCCCACTGCACTGTTGGCGTTAGATGCACTCACTGGGTTGTTTGCTGTCAAGTCCACGTGTGATGCCACTGCCTGGACCTGGTATAGGGCACACATGACCACCTGCCCGTCACCACCATGCAGAATGAGGCCTGCTGGCAGGGTTGCAGGTGAGCAGGTGGCCATCTGGGAAACCTCACAAAGGCGAGCACGCCAGACCTGGCCCCGTGTCTGAGGCCCCTGTGACCACGCCATGGACGGGGCCACTGTGAGCAGCATGGACTATAGGAAGAGGGGTGGGCTTACAGCTGTAGGAGTCCCAGACTCGGAAGAGGATGGGCGGGAGCCTGCCCAAGGGGAAGGGGACCCCCTGGGGCCTGCAGGCCCTGCAGGAGTCCACCCAGTGAAGAGGCTGGCTCAGGACCCTAGCACCTGAGGTGGCGATGTCACTTAGCTGGGGCACTGCCCAGGGAGCAGGATGAACCTGACACAGGGGACAAAAGCATCCGCCAACTGGCAGGCAGCCAGACAGGAGGTTGTTTAGTGAGTGTGTATAGCACCTGTGCTGGGAGAAGGGGTTTTGGCTGGTGATGCTGCGGCCCCCCATGGAGGGCCTCTGGGAAGGCACCCCCGCCACCTCTCCTTCCCTCAGGGGCAGGAACAGGCTTGCCAGTTCTGGACAGCTCCTGTGAACGGACCCCACGGCGTGGGGTCTTTGTGCCTGGCCTCTCACTCCATGTGGGCTCCGGGTTCCTCTGTGTTAAGGCATGTGACAGACCATTGCTCCTCAGGGCTGAGCACTGCCCCATGTGGAGACCACGCCATTTCCCAGCCACCTGGGGTGGACGCCTGGCATGCCTGCACGCTGGCAGTGCCGACTCGTGCCGTGTGAGCATGCATGATGTTTGGGGGATACACAGTTTGTGTCCCATGGTCTACACCCAGGAGGGGGCTGCTGGGTCACAGGCACTTCTTATTAGTCTTGGGGAACTACCAGCCTGTGTGTGTCTCACTTGAAGAGGGGTAGTCGGTCGCAGCCCAGGGAGAAGGCGTTTCCTCCCAAGGAGGCACGTCAGGTTCCCGCCATGGCTGCTGCCTCAGGCCTGCAGGGACTCACCTGACACATGGGCATCTGCTTCAACAGGGAAAGCCAGCCCGTCATGTCTTTGAGATCTGAACACACAAGGGCTGTTTGGGACCTTGAAGGAGTCTGTGGAAAGTCAGCCTGGGCGGGGGGGCTGTCCCTAGGGATGGGGCGGCCTGAGACCTTCAGGACAAGCCCTGTCTATACTGTACAGAAGTAGGTCATCTCTGCTTCTGGGGAGGGAGGGGCTGTGTGGACCAGGCAGCCTCAGCCTTGGGTACACAGGGCTCTTTTCCCCAGTGGGGTCATGTCCACCTGTCACTAGAAGCAGAGCATGGCAGGAGTGTCAGGACCGGAGTCCTCTGGGAGCCGGCCCACGGCTGGCTGCAGGGGTGCCCCATTCCGCCTTCCAGGAGGCTCCGTCCCCTGTTCACCAGTCGTGCCAACACCTTGCATCCAGGAGTGACTGTCCTACGGGGTGGGAGCTCCCGGCTACCCTCCCGGGTCCACCGAGAGGGCCAGGCCGCCTGTCACCCTTGCCAGCGGACAACCCTACAGCAGCGCCCGAGCTGCGTGGCTGAAGTGGGAGCCCAGGGCCCACACAGGTCCGTGGAGGCGGTGCAGCTTCTCTGGGCAGAGGCCATTGCAGGAGCACTGTGGGGAGACCACCAGAGGCCAAGGCAGCTTGCAGTCAGCACAGTGCCACCCAGGGCAGTCCCAGGGTACGGGAAGAGGGTTTTATGGGCAGGTGTGTCTCGAGGACAGGGAGCCTCTGCTGGAGTTCAGGGCCATGCTGCGGGGGAGGCGGGGGTGATGGCCCACATCTGACGCTGGCCGTGGCAGCCAAAGTGCCCCTCAGACTCCAGTTACAGTGCTCCCGAATCCCAGTGCCACGCAGCGGGGCCTCTGCTGATTAGCAAAATGAAGCAGGTGCCGGGACGCTGAGAGGCCTGGGTGATTCTTCCCAAGGGCACAGGGAGAGACTCGGGCATGCGGGCAGGTGGCCCCAGTGTGGGCCGAAGGGCTTCTGTTCTGAAGGGCCCACATGTGCTGTCTGGCCACTTCTAAAACGCCCCTCGCCCTCAAGGAACCACGAGTCTGGCGGCCGGGAGGGCGTCACCCCCGCCTGCAACTCACCTCTCCTCTGTTGTTCCAGGGCTCGGCGCCAATCCTGGTGGTCATGGTGATCCTGCTCAACATTGGAGTTGCCATTTTGTTTATTAACTTTTTCATCTGATGAGATTGTCACCATCGCAAACGTTAACGGTGTCCACAAAGGGAACATTCAAAGCAAAACGACAAAAGGGAGCGGTCCTGCCACGGACGGTCCACCAACTCCAAGTCTTTCCATAGAAGAACGTGATTGGGTATATCACTCACAGTTTGCCTTTTTTTCTGGGTGATGTTTTTTGGATTTTAGCCAAATTCTTTGCTTGTACAACTCTGCTGTGTGGCATGGCAGAAGGCGGCCAGCACGCAGACCCTCCAGCGCGACGGGGGGAGGAGAGGATCCCGGCAAATCGGCACGGACCCTCGTCATTGTCATCACACTTCCGGACAGCGCCAGGCACGGGGGTGCCGCTCCCGTCAGACGCGGACGGTCGATGACTGCTTCCTCTCTGTCTGGAGGAGTCGGTGACAGGCATGGCGGGAGGCGTGGGGGACAGGGTGTCCCTCCCCTGGGCGGCAGCCGCGGCCTTTTTCTACTTTCCTGTGCTGCAACCTTGAGGAAGAGGGGAGACAGGCCTCCTCCTCTCTTCCCGTGAAACAGACGGTGGCCCCTCTTCTCGGCACTGCCCCTGGCCTCCGCCGGAGGCCGACTCCCCACACCGAGTCTTAAGCCAAGTCCCGATTTCTTCCACTGTCCGTTGTCCACTCATCGTGTGCCCACTCGGCTGTCCTCCTAGACCCCACGGAAGCCGCGGGCTGTGCTGTGGGCATGGGGGGCGGGGCCACGATGCGGGGACGGCCGCCCCATGTCTGGACCCACGCACATGGCATCTGTGCACCATGTGCAGGCTGTGGGTGCAGGCTTCCGTGTCCCTGGCAGGGAGGGCCCGTGAGGGTCCCTTCCCTGGTGGTTACTGACCTCCACGGGTTTTCCCATCTTCGTACGTGCCTGCCTCAACTTCCCTAACAGATATGCATATTCCTTCCAGATGCCTCAGCGCTTGCCCAGAGCGGGCCTGGTCCCGGGACAGGAAAGCGGCTGAAACTTGAGACATCCTGAGAATCGTAGCATATCCCACATCTCTCCCCAAATGTACCACGTACCTTGTTTCGGTCAAACAAAAACAGGCTCCTTCTGTTTCTGCCTTCTCCACCAGGGTCATTCCATCACCCCACAAGAACGAGGTTTGCCAGGATGTCCGCACGCCCATGGCCCGGCCCTCGTGTGGGCGTGTCTGAGGGGTCCGGGCACGCCCATGGCAGGCCTCTGCACCCGGGAGCGCCCGGCGGCCCCCGTCCAGTCTTCTGGGTACAGCCGCCATGGACCCTGCCTTGCTTTGCTTATGTCTAGCTGTTTCTCTGCTACCTTTCAAGCAGATTTCTTTACTACACTGCACTGGATTGCTATATTTTTAACCAGAAATAAACTAAAGACTAGAGCATGTTCCAGTTAATTCCGTTTTGTTGTTTTCCGTGTCCCGCTCCCCCCAGCAGTCGGCCTGGTCTGGGGGACCGTGGAGGGTGTCGGCCACACATACGTTTCTGGTCACTGGCAGCTGTGTTCTAGGGGAAGCACCAACTTTTTGTACCTCTTCCCGCTCCATTCCCTTTTTACTCTGAGGTTGTCACTGCAGACCTGAAGTGAGCCAAATAGACTCCTGCTCTTTGCAGTGCCCAGAACCCCCGTGCTGGGGTCTGTTTGTGATTCCGTCTGTAGAGACCACAGGCTGCTGCACATGCCAGTGAGCACGTGGCACCCAGCACTCATGAAAGCACACTGACACGCAACACAAGATGCACACAAAAGGGCATAAAACTGAGCCCTGCGCATAGACTGTGGGACTCCGCACCGCTGGCTTCACAGCTGAGAACACCAGTTCGAGCCTGCTGCGCCCCACATGTGTGCAGAGGGTAGGGCCATCTCCCCAGTCCAGGGCACTTCGAGCAGGTGCAACCAAGACTGACGTGCACTGGGTCCCAGGGACTCCAGGGGCGAGGCTCCAGCTGCCACCGGACAGGGCGATTCGAGAGGCCACTCCCCAGACCCACAGCCTTGCAGCCTCATCCGCCTTCCTGACAGGTGCCAGTCGCCCCTCCCAGGCACCCCCCCTCCACCCCCACTTCCCTCCTTGAGGTCCTGGCAGATGCATCACGTTGAGTGGGATGTGCACAGGGGTCGGTCAGAGCAGGACAGCGCGTGGAGCACTGATGAGCTTCGCTTCATACTCAGAGCAGCCTCTTGGTCCCCTTCCGTGCTGCTGCTTGCACCTGGAGGCAGGCGAGCAAGCGCCTTCTTGAGCTGACAGCCTGGTACAGCAGGGATGGGGGCAGCTCGCCACCCCGGGCTTGCGGCTCCCACTCTTGCAAACCCACACTCGGCCCTAAACCACAAGGCTGGAGAAGGCCCCCATGCGTGTCACTTCGAAACGTGAGGACTCTGCACCGGGGATGACTTGTGCCTTTGGAAGTTTATCAGGGCACCTTTGGGCACCTGGGCAGTTCTCTTCCTCCACTCTTGGAGGCAAAAGTTCATTATCATTAGCACACTGGTTCCCAAAGACAGATCAGGCACTTGTTGCATAAACCAGAGGAGCGTACAAGAAGATGATGGCAGCACAGGAAGACCAGGGCAGCTGTCAAGGTTGGCACCTATTCCCTAGACCATGGGCGGGGGGAGGGTATCTTGATGGGCATCCTCGGTGACCCAGCCTCGCCCCAGAGCCAGACACACTCTTCCTTGGAAGCTCCAGTGTGTGGGTGTGAGCAAGCACTCACCTCACAGGTAGCGAGCTCCACCCTGCAGGCACTAACCCAGATCCCCAGACAGGTATGAAGCCAGCCATGGGGCACCAGCCGCTACCTCCTTCGGGGCATGGCACAGGTCCAGACAGGCACCCAGGTCAGCCATGCACATCACGGGGGGGCCTGGCTGTGACCACACCTGCTCCCTTTAGCCAAGGGTCCCAGGCTGCACATTCACACGGCCACCCCACCCAAGGGAGATGGTGCCAGAGTCACCGGACCAGAGTGGTTGGCTATCAGCCCAAGGCGCTGCAGACCTGCCATGGGGTGTCTCTGGGGGAGAAAGGAAAGGTGTTTTGTGCAGACTTTACTGGGTTTTGGGTGATCCTTTCAAGAACTCCAATATTCTCACACCTGTGTCATCTCTCCGAGCCGTCTCCCGCCCACCTGGACCTGTGGAGGGAGGCCCCAAGGCCCCAGCTGCTCTCTGAGGTGTCAGTCCCTGGGCTGTTTCTGGGCCACCCACCCAAGACCTCTGACTTCCCCCAGACCCTCCACAGGACAGTGTGGCTTCCATTTTCATGATGCCGTAAAACCCTTTCCAGATGGGCAGGGGAAGGGCCATCCACCATTTCTAGACTACCCTGTGTCCTCTCTTCCCAGCCTCGCCTGCCGTCAGTCTCAGAAATGTCATCTGAAGGTGCTGGTGGGGTGTTAAGATGTGTTCCCACAGCTGAACATGCCACGTGACTGTCTTTCCTGGGTACTGTGGATAGGCCTCCTACTGCATGCCGAGTCAACATCACGACTGTCACTTCGGCGCAGTATCTTAAATCTCGCCTGGGGCGAGGATCTGCCGCCTCCTCAGTGACAGGACCGAGACTCTAGACCAAGACCCAGAGAGCAGAGCTGCCAACCACTTGGACGTCCGCATAGCCTTGTTCTCTGGCCCAGGCCCAGTCACATAAGGCAACGCAGTCAATGCAGTGAGACCAAGAAAACCCGTCTCCACGTGCTGAGAAGTGTTGCTAGAACTCAGCCTTAAAAAAGAAGAAAAAGTACAGCTACCTTTAAAAAAATAAAGCCAAACTATTTTTACACAGTATCCCGACACCTAGAAACTGTGAACTACAGAACATGCAGTGTCTGAGAAGGCGGAGTGGCACCGGACCGGGGGCCACACGGGCTCAAGCCAACACCGTTGCCTTGTGGTGCCCAGGCCGAAGGCCACAAAGGCACAGCCGGTGCCCAGGGGCAGGTGACAACCAGGACAGGGAGCAGCTATCTGGGGGTGGGCAGGTGTTCTCACCACTTGAGCCACCAGCTAGGAACACATGCATTTCCAGAACCCGTGTCTCTGTGGATCCAAAGTGGAAGCGCCTGACATGACCATGGTCTCCACCTCCCTTTCCAGCTTGATCTAAAGCCTCCAAGGAGCAGAAGACCCTGCAGGGACAGACCAAAGTACATCTGGGCGCTGGGGCCCAGGTCACCGGGCCTTGGGGTTGGCTGCAGGGCACCTTCACACACCAGCCTCACTTCTGGTCTGAGACAGGCACCTAGGTCAGCCGCGCACATCATGGGGGCCCGGCCGCCCACCTGTCCTCACGTGAGCTCAGTCCTGTCCACTGTCCTTCCCGCTGTGTCTGTGCAGGTCTCCGGCAATGCCACCACTGCCTGGGGACAGTTGCAGTCCACACCAAGGAAGCTGCCTCGACACCAGGCTGTGGCAGTGACGGGGTCTTTGCTGGACCCCCATCCTCCTCATCCCTGTTGGCAGCACCTGTTGGAACACTGTTCTGTTCAACTTGGTCATCATCCAACAAAGGTCAGACCAGCAGCCGGGCTGTCCCCTTGAACAGGCCAACACCATGTCTGGTCCTTGACTCTGCCAGAGGCTGGTCATGAGAAAGTTCTGTCCCCTACGATCAGGTTGGCCTTTGGGGCCCAGAGCTTCCTGCATGACTGCATGGGAACAGACCAAGGGTTCCCGGATGCTGGATTCAACCTTACCAGGTGACAGCACGTGCACGGCTCATGGGCTCAGACCAATCAATTCATCTCCACCCGGGGACTTCCTGGACCACCCTTGCTCTGGGAAAAGGCAGCACTGGTCAGCAAGGTGGGCTGGTCTCCTTTACCCTGGGGGCTTCCCTGACTTTGGGATCAGGCTGAAGAGAGACAGGCATGAGGGCACGGGGCATGCCCAGCCCTTCTGCTGGGGCCCAGCCCCTGGCTGAGGCCCGTCCCTACCTCTCCCACATGGCCCTGAGTGAGCTACCCCTACGGAGCACATCTCTGTGGGAAAGTGGTGGTCACACTCCCCAGCCCTGAGGTCAGGGCACAGCCCTGCCGCCGACACAGCCTGGGGCGTGCTGAGCATGTGCAGCAGCTCACATGAACAAGACACCCCGCCCACTGCCAGCCTTCAAGTCGAGCTAGCCTTGACTTCTCCAGCTAGGCTCCGCTCCACACTGCACACCACACCCAAGGATGTGCCCTCCCACAGGGCCTGGCTGGCCTGCTCTAGCCACTGAGGTGGCCACATGAACGCCTTGAGGCCATCCCTCACCGAGCCCTCCTGGGAGGCTCGGGGGGTCCTCCTGCACACCTCGCACCTTCCCCTGGTACACGTGGACCAAGCCCTAGTAGAGCAGTCACTGGGTACATTGACAAAAAGGGAATGACCACCATATTCTGACTTTTCCTATCAATGAAGTGACTTGGCGTTTTTTTCTGTTCTTTTAGGTGGAAAAATAGCTTGGTTACTTAGAAAACAGAAATGAAAGCATCTTCTGTAATGAATATAACCATAGCGTGACTATGTATTTCACCTGGTAAGCAGCAGCATCCTCCACTCAGGAGAGCTGGCTCGCCTGTTCATAACCCGCGTCTCCACTCCAGTCTCTCTTGCTGCCAGAGCCATGAGCGGGCATGTGCGACCTTCCTGAGGAGCCCAGCGTGCCGCCCGGCAGCAGCCCTTGGTAGCTCTTGAGGCTCTGGATGTGGCGAGCAGGAAAAGCACCCTGAACGCCATCTGAACCAGCCACCGGCGTGCCTGTGCCTGCATTTCCGTGCAATCAGACATTGCCATCACTCACCAAGTGATGGCTGTGGCATACTCCCTGGCCTGGGCCTCTCACGCGGGGGCCTCCCTGCAGCACAGGCAGCACAGCCCTTTGTCTGCCACACGTGAGTGACAGAGGACACAAAAGGAACCAGAGCAGCAGGCTCTGCCCACGAGGACCCCACGACATGGTCTAGCAAGTAGCGTCCTTAAACTCCAGCCCTAGGTTTCCATGGGCGCTCAGCACCTAGTAGGCAGCCCATAGGCAGCCTCCTGGGGAGTCCGCAGCCCGTGGGGCCTGGGGCTGGCCTCGGGGAAGCTGGGTCATCTCGGTCCCTGCACCACGGCCATCAGCCGTGATAGGTGTGCCAGCATCCTGCAGGGACTGTGCGTGTGCTCAGGACACAATGGTCAGAGCCCCAGTGACCAGGCGTGGCCTGCACACAGATGGCACCACTGCAGCTCTTGTTGCACAAAACAAAGGAGGCTGCAATCTGTGCTGGGAGACACCTGAGCTCATGAAACCAGACTGACCAGGGGCCAGCGGCTTCCCCAGCCTTGCTTCCCAACTTTAACCTCCTGGGAATGGAGTCACTAGAAGGTTCCTTAACTTCGCACACGAATGGCAGATAGACGCCAAACTGTGTGAGCGCCCGGTCATTCTCCCGTTGGGCTGGGAACAGCTGCCCTCCCTGGACAGGGTCCATGTGACTGGGGGTCCAGGATGGCTCTCAGCTACTGGAACTCCCATGCACCGGCCCCTCCCTCACATGGGCAGAAGCTCCCTGCAACCCCTGGCCACCTACTGGAGTGGGCATCTCTCATCAACAGGCTGCTTCTAGTATTTGGCAGCGCGATGAATTTCTAATTGTCACCTGCTCGGAGACTTCCTGCTTGTACCAATTCAGTTAAAAAAAAAATCAGAAGATGTCAAACTGCAACAAACACTGCTGTCAAGATCTAAAACAAACAACAAAAAACAGCTTTACACTACAAGGATTTCCAAGCCCAATGACTGGTTCCCTTGATTTTCATCCAATTCAACCCAATTCCAAGAAGCCCACTGCCTTGGCCACTCACCCTACATCCATGGCAACACAGTGCAGTCAACACAGCCAGTTTAGCTGCCCACGGAAGCCAGGAGGATGGAGAGCTGGGTGACCCACAGACAACTCAAGAGCCCTCGGGAGCTGTGGCCTGCTGGCAGCCTTCTTCCTCACCTGGCCCCCCCCCTCCCCACAGTTGGTGTCCACAGGGGCCATGGGGCAGGAGGGGGCAGGGCTGTCCAAAGGAAGGCTTCACCCAGCAAGCAGCTTGCCACAGCACAGAGCCAGGCAAGAACGTAGTGTCCTGTCGTGCGCTCCCTTAGCAGATTCTGAACACAGCCTTACCCAGTGGTTCAGAGGAACGGAGGCCAGTCACGGGTGACCGTGGTAGCTGTCTGAGCACCAAGTGCATTAGTCCCACGGGTCAGCCTCTGGCAGACAGAGCAGCACAGAGGTATTCTGAGGGCGACCCCATCCCATACATGGCCCTGGCCCCCGTGGTTCCATATTTAGGGGTGCCTGAGAGGCATCATAATCACAGCAAGTCCAGCAGATGCTGCTCCCTGCAAAAAAAGCCTGTTTATTGAATCCTTTTGAGTTCTGATCACCCTCTTTCATGAAAACCAAATCTTTAGGAATAACCTCGTGGATAGGACAGCACTTCCCACACAGAAAGCATGCCAGAGGTTTCCTCTTTGGGACTTTCATCATTTCTCGTTCAACTTCACTGATGCAAAGGCATCTTCTTCCTTCAAGTCCCATGTGGTCACAGCCCTCTCTGAAGGAAGGTGGTCTTTGATGGGAAACGAAGGCACTGAGCCGACGAGAACTTCCACTCACATCCACCAAGAGCAGAAGGGAGGACAAAGTGGCCACACCACCCGGGTTATCGGTGGGACAGGGCGGGGTAGGCAGGGAGGCCCGCCAGAACCTGCAGGCCTGGGCCTAGCGACACCACGGACATGGCTGCCTTCACTCCAGCCTCTCCACCTGCCATTGACCTTCCAGCCAGTTCAGCCCAGGATGCTGGAAAAAGACCAAGTGTCCAGCATTCAGGGCGCACACAAGGCTGAGGCCAGGTAGCCCTGCTGACCCTACAGGCTGCACGTGCAGCCCCAGCCGACCCCAAGGCTGACTCTGCCTCCGGAAACAAGCAGCGCTCAGCAGCCTTGCTGGAGGGCTTCCCCGTGTGCACCACCAGCGTGCAGACAACAGGCAGGAGGACCGCAGAGGCAGTGACAGAGCCTGTGCCTGGTCAGCTCTCCAGTCCAGTAGGAAGTCGAATGAGGTCACATCAACAGGAGGGGTGGGGTCTGGGCAGCTTCAGTGCCACCCACCAACACCCACCGAGCCTCCCCGGATGGTGGGCTGTACCCAGGGGAGCTGGGCACATGCCGCTGTGAGGCAAGTCACAGAGTTTGCACCCCTGAAGCCTCTGTTCCTGGGATCCAGCTTTCTCTGGCCAAGCCGGCACTGGGAGAACACACAGCTGAGGGGCCAGGGGTGCACCCTGCAAGTCAGCTTCTCATCCTTTCCATCAAAGCTCCCGCTGGCCAAGGCTGGCCGTGCCCAAGGGAGGGCTTCCCATGCTGTGATGCCCAGGTGGAGATGGGATGGCAGTAGCTGTGCTGGTCCAAAAAGAGAAAAGGAAGAACCCCAAACTCCTGCTGGTCAGATACTGAAGTTGAACGAGAGAGACGTGCTCCAGTGTGTGTCCAGGGCTCACCTTCTGAGCCAATTAAGCAAACGAGGTAGTCCTCCAGGGTGAGACTGAGCAGGCACTGCCAGCTGTCAGCACACCACAGGCCTCTGGCAAGGGAGCTGCTGCTCGAGCCAGGAGGCTGGACAGGGACACCACGTGGTGGCCACGTAGGGATGGCAAAGGGCCTTGCCCTTTAGCCGCCCTTCCTGCCATTTTGCAAGTGCCAACCCTGAGCTCAAGAGGAAAAGGAGGTGGCCCCACCACCTCCCCCCGAAAGCCATACCGCAGTGAGAGAGCCCAGGACCCAGCTGCACCACCAAGAGCTTCCTGTCGGGGGACACACAGCACAGAGCGGCCAGCTGGCCCTCCCTTAAGGAGAACTAGGGCCATGTGCACAAGCCCCAAAAGACTACCTTTTGGTCATTTTTAGATGTCAAAGGAACGACTTTCAGTGTGATAAGTGTGGTCAGAATGCTCATCCTGTTTGTAGAAGGAAAGCCCCACTGTGCCCTATGCATCCCGGTGTCCCAGGATGGAAACATGCTTCCTGAGAGGCCTTCACGCTCACAATCTTGCCCTCCCGTCTGTGGTGGCCTCACCCCAGCCTGGCAGGGACCAGGGCTGCTCCATGCCCTGGCTGGCACAGAGGCCCCACCAGATCACGGGGACCTGAGGACTGCACAGAAGACAACCCTCACAGTGTCTCAGCTCACGTCCGATTTATTATAAACAATACACAGTGAGGCTGAGCGAGTGAGACCATGCTGCCTTCATGTGCGGTGGCCAGGGCCACGCCTTAGACCAAGGCAACACAGAAAGCTCTGCTGTGGCGGGGCTGCTGCTCGGACTCTCCTCTTCTTGGTGGCAGGCCCCAGGCTGTCCTGGGCGAGCTCCACCGAATGCGGCCTAATCGCGGGCAGACAGTGAAGAAAGCACTGGGTGGCACCAGCTCCGAGTGCTGGAGTTCTCACCCAGAAGGAGGATGGGGACGAGAGAAACAGTCAGCCAAGGGAGTGGCCCACAGGTGGATTGCAGGACACCTGGGTCTGTATCAGAGAAGCCCTGCACTCAGCAGCAGCCCATCTGCTCCAGGCGCCAAGTCTCTCTAAGCTCTTCAGCTCGCCAGGACACCTACAAGACAAAGTCAGACCCCAACACAAACTGGATAAAATGTGAAGCCTTTCAACAACCGCAGCCCTGGGAGCAGCCTGGGCTGAGCTGTGCTCAGGTGCACAGGCCCCACCTGCAGCCACCCTGCCCACACACCGTGCTCACCTCCGCTCTCTGCGCCGCTGTCCTCACTGCTGTCATCACCACCGTCATGGTCCTCGTCCTCACCTCCGCCCTCGGCGCCCTCGACCTCGCTGTCCTCATCCGAGTCTGACTCCTCCAGCCACTCCTGCGCATCTTCAGAAGCAAACACAGCTTAGTGTGGTGCAGCAGGCCTGAGGACACCGCGGAAAGGCAGTTGTCCTCCCAGCAGCGCTGTGGTCCCTTATTCCCCTGCCCCAGACACCTTTGGACCAGCAAGAGAAACAGACTGCATGGCCCTGGACTTCGGGGCAGAGACCAGAGGTGGCAAGGGCACACCCCCGAGGGGCGCCGGCCAGGCCCACCTGCTGCCATGCTCTACCCATCACTGGTGGCTGTTCTCCGGGGCAAGGAAGGGGAGTGCTTTATCTTTAGTCTCAGATCTTAGAACTCAGGCCGTGACTCGAGTCCAGCAGCAGCTGGGATAAACTGGGATGGGACTGAAGGAGTGGAGCACAGGCTGGGGCCAGCCTGGGCCATAAAGACACGGCACATGCCAGCCTGCAGACAGAGGTGGGTGTCAGCATCCTGCTCCGCCAAGAACCCGCAACCATTAGTTCCTAGACAGGGAGGATGAGCCCAGATGGGCCCCCGTGCCATGACGGGCTGCTGCCTGATGTCCATCGAGCCATGGAGGCAGGACACCATCCAGGGCAAGGCACAGGCACTTGTGAGGCTCTCAGATGGCACAACACACGGCTGGGGCTCTGGCCCATTACACACACTGGCTTACCTGGATCCGTCTCCACCACGGCCTTCCACTCCTCCATCTTGTGGAGGTCGAGGCAGTACAGGTCACTGAGGGTGACCTGGCGGTCGCCAGCCTCAAACATGCCCCCGTAGACATAGAGCACCCCATGCTTCACAGCCAGCATGGCATTGGAGCGAGGGCAGGGCTCCACCACAGGGCCGCTGGCATCCTCGGCACCGTCTTCGTCCTCGGATGGAGGCTGTCCCACCGGGCCTGGAGTGGTGAGCACCTGCTTAATGGTGACCACGGTCCCATCCTCGGCCACCACCTCTCGGACCACCTCCTGGGGCTCCGGGGCGCCCCCCCGCGCCTGCTGGCCTGCAGTCTCTGGCTCCTCTTTCTTGCCCCGCCGACGCCTCCTCCTCTCTGATTTGGGTCCCTGGATACAAAACGAGAACAGAGTGCTTCAGGGACATGAACAGCCCTGCACACACATGGGGCAAAGTGGGATGTGGGGACAGGAGCCACAGACAAGGGGAGCACATAACGAGGACAGTGCACCGCATTGCCTTGGTGGCCACACACAGGACCTGAGGAGACACAACTGGCCTCCTGCCAGAAACAGTGGCACTGCTGGGTGGGGCCCACACTCCACAGGAGCAGGTCACCATGCTAACTAGTCACCCTGGGCAGGGTTTACACTCCACAGGAGGAGGACACCACACTAGCTAGTCACCCTGGGCGGGGCTCACGCTCCACAAGAGAAGGTCACCATACTAACTAGTCACCCTGGGCAGGGTTCACACTCCATAGGAGGAGGACACGTTAACTTGTCACCTTGGGCAGCACTCCACACTCCAAAGGAGTTCACCACGCTAACTAGTCACCCGAGGTGGGGCTCACACTCTACAGGACAATGTCACCACACTAACCAGTCACCCAAGGCAGCACTCCACACCTGCACCAGGAGGCAAGCAAGCCCACCAGACCCCTGGTTGACCGAGGCTCATCCTGGAAACCCAGTCCACAGGCACCGGTTCCTGGGCGGCTAGAGATGCCGACGGCATTCCCAGGTCTCCCACCCTGTGGCAATGGCACGGTGGAGTTAGGACCCTAATCAGGCTGATTCATGACAAAGAGGCCAGAGAGGGGCCTCATCACCATTTCCCCTATGCATTCTCGGGTCAGGCCATCCCTCTCTGTCTACATCCCTGGCTGCATCGCAGGGCAAGTCTGGACCCTTCCATCACCACCTTCGCCATCTCACAGAATGCTGCCACCATACAAAATGACATCCACCGAGTAATTTTCATGTTTGGCAATGATCATGTCCCCCAGGTCACCCTGGAGTCAGATCCACACTTGGGCACTCCTGCACCTGCCTTGCTTCTGAAACTGCAACAGTCACCATACAGAAGGAGCCCTGGAGTCCCGAGATCAAGAAGCTTGAGAACCACAGCAGCTCTCTCCTGCAGGGCTCAACCTCTCTGAAAAGCCACAGGAGAGACTGGCATAGTCTATGTCTGGAGCAATTCCATCCATGAGGAAAAGTGCAGAGGAATGAGTTCACAAAGGAGCCTGCATGTCCACCGGATCCACCAGAGGTGCCACGACACTCAGCCATGAATCTGGACGAACTTCCTTGGCCATGGGCCCACTCTGAGTCTAGCTGGTGTGATACAGCCACGCAGACTCCAGAGCTGACCGGGGAGGTCCCCTTTCCAGCACTGTCACTGCTATTGTGTCTGCATCAGGCTGGCCTCAGGCAATAGCTAGTGACTACAAGGACAGTAAAGATGGTGACAGGAGACCAAGGCCAAGCTCAAGTGCCACAGAGGCACAGCTCTACCAGAAGCTCACAACCCCTCCTCAGACAGGGACCTGGATGGCTCTGGGTGGCTCCCTGACCAGTGATGGACCAGGCCAGTAACTGACCAGACAACAGCAGCACTGGCACCCAGGACAGGCCGGGGGTCGGGGTAACGCCATAAGCAAGGGCTTCCAGGTCTAGTCACCCAGACCACACAGACACAAGAACACCCCCTCCAATGGGCTCACGGTCATCAGAGGCCAGACACTGCAACCCCATGGGGGTCACGCACTACAGTGCACATGCTCAAGGCAGCCCCACCTTCAGCTGTCCCGCAAACCAGCGGTTCTTCGAGCCATCATAGAAGTACAGGTCATTGAGGAAGTCTCCCTCCAGGCTCTCCTCCTCTTCCTCGTCACAGACGCCTCCGAAGAGCAGCGCCTGGTGGTTTGGCGCCACGGCTGCCGAAAAGCCAGACCTTGGAGTGGGCTTGACGCCTGAAGGGCTCATCCGAGTCCACACCCACTTGCCTGCCAGCAGAGAGCAAGGGAATGAGTTAAGGGAGGGAAGGGCCTTGAGAGCTGCCAGGACAGCCCAGGACCCCAGGGGCCCTGGGGATGGGAGACGTGAACAACACGAGACTGCAGGCAAAAACCCAAGGGCGCTTTCTGCTCTCTGCAGAAAAACAGAGCAGAGACTGCTCAGCGGCCCTCAGGTCCAATCTTCAAGACTCAGCGGGCAGCAGCAAAACCTTCCCACACGCACTCCCAACACTCTGCCCATGGGCAGTCTCCAGTCACAGCTAACGGCAGGGAGGAGACAGAGCACGCGCACACCAGACACAGCCACCTCTGACTTCATGGGGAGCCCGGACCCGCAAGGACCCTTCATCCACGGCACTGCATGGCTCTGGCAGAGCCTGTGCCAGGCCCTCCCAGCTTATCCCACCGGGACCCTTGCAACACAGGCTGTCCCCCAGGACGTCTACGTCACACTGCTTTCTGGGAACATGCATGAGGGAGGCGATGACCTTCTGGTAGAACCAGCAAGATGTGTGGGGGAATCTTCTCCATATTCGGGGGGGGGAAATTGAGATTTTTTTTTTTTTCTTTAATGAACATTAAAAAAAACTGAGGTCCTGGGCTGTCCTGGCAGCTCTCAAGGCCCTTCCCGCCCTTAACGCATTCCCTTGCTCTCTACTGGCAGGCAAGTGGGTGCAGCCAGCAGCAGGACTCTCTGGCACACTGTCCGGTGGCACCTGGCCACACCCATGCAGGCACGCCCCTGGCCCCATGCCTTACGGGCAGCATGTGGCTGGTCTGAGGAGCAGACAAGAAGCCGGCATCAGCCACAGCGCACAGTCAGGGCAAGACGTGCTGCTTCGCAAGGGGCTGGGGCCACCCTGCCTGGTGCAGAATCCAAGTCCCTGGTGTGGACACATCAGGATGCCTTACTCCCGCAAGGGCCACGTCTGTACCCGTCAGCCCTGCAGGTATGGCAGCAGCCTGGAGCGGCAACGAGCAGCATGCGGCAAGAGCACTCCTGAGGCCTGGGTTTGAGAGCTCCAGAGCAAGGAGAACTAAAGTTGCTTTGTGTACAATGTCCCCACAGAGAGGTGGTAGAACCTGGGTGAGTCACAGAAGCAGGCCCAGCCCCACCAGTCTCCTGGGTCCTGTCCAGCATTCCGATCCCAAGACAGGCTGCTGTGTCCTGAAGGGGCCTCTCCCTGGCTTCCCGAGGACACTGCGGATGCACATTCTAGAATTCCACATCCTAGTATCATTCACTTGCTCTTTAGCAGGAACACATACATTTTTTTTTTTTTTTTGAGTTGGAGTCTCACTCTGTCGCCCAGACTGGAGTGCAGTGGCCGCTCCCGGCCACCGCAGCCTCGACCTGCTGGGCTCCGGCGATCCTTCCGCCTCAGCCTTTCGAGTAACCGGAATTACAGGCGTGCACTACCACGCCCGGCTGATTTTTTGATTTATTGTAGAGATGAGGTCTCGCTGCCCAGGCGGGTCTCGAACCCGCGGGCTCAGGCAATCCACTCACCTCAGCCTCCCAAAGGCGCGGAATTACAGGTTGAGCCACTGAGCCCAGCGCACATTTTTTTTAAAAGTCAGTGACTGAGCAGGAGGGGCCCAGTGCCGTTCCTCACTCCCACAGATGCACATGGCTCCTGGGACTCTGGGGGCCCCTGAGAATGCACAGAGCAACCACAGCTGGGAACACATCTACAACTCATCTCTAAGCAGGGACCCCACACCTAGGAATACGCCACAGGTCACACATAGACAGTGAGAGCAGTGGCTGACCTGTCCTGGGCCCTGGCTAACGGGGCTTGCAGAGAGTTTCCCCATAGACAAGCCATGCCATCCTCTTCGAAAGTCCCCCAAAACAGCTACTATTACCCTATTTTTCAGTTAAAAAATGTTGATTCTTTTTTTTTTTTTTTGAGTTGGAGTCTCACTCTGTCACCCAGGCTGAAGTGCAGTGGCATGCTCACAGCCACTGCAGCCTTGTCCTGGGCTCAGGCGATCCTTCCACCTCAGACTTCCAAGTAGCTGGAACCACAGGCACGTGCCACCACACCGGCTAATTTTTTATTTATTGTCCCAGCTAGTTTTGAACCCCTGGGTTCAGGCAATCCTCTCACCTCTACCTCCCACAGTGCTGGGATTATAGGCATGAGCCACCACACCCAGCAAAGATTGATTCTTAGATCCAAGCTTAGCTAAACATTTTCAGAGATCCAGGTACTCTGAGTGCTCTGAATTCAACAAATCCAACTGTACTGGGGTCACGGCTGTCACACCTTGAAGGTTGACACATCTTCAGGAGAATTTCTGAAACTCATCTGAGAACAAGCAATGCTGGCCCCCTGGCCGGGCAGCGGCTGCCACCCCAGCCTAAAGCAAGCTCCCACCACTGTGGTGCCAAGCAGCAAGTTGCCATTTCTGGCTGGTTCACAGAGGGACAGTGATGGCTCTCTACAGGGAGCTTGGGCTCCTCCTGTGGACTGCAGGAGCCGCTGGAGAGCACCTCTCGTGGGTATCTGGCAGGAGGAACACCCACAGTGCTCACAGTTCTCCACCAAGGGATGTTCACAGGCCGATGATGCTGGTGTTTTTCAGCCCGCCCTTGACTTTCTCAGGGGTGACCACCCACATCCACAGGGGGGCAGACACACAGGGCTGCATGGGGGTCCTGCCCAGTCCCACCCCAGGCATCCTGACCGGCCCTCAGCTCCAGGCAACATGTGGAGGGCTCACTGCAGCCCTATTCACAGAAAAGCACAGGCTGCATCTGCCCACGGGTGACACAGGCCAGCCACCGTGGCAGCATGCACATAAACCGGCCCACCCTGAGGTGCCAGTACCTTCCCTGCCATCCTCGGGCTTCAGCAGGAACATGTCTGCGTGCTGGGTGCCTCTGTCCACGTCCTTCTTGATTCTCTGCAAGAGGAAGAGGAGCCGTGTAAGAGCCCCCTGAGCCACCCACAGCAGTGGTCACAGCCCCTCCCAGTGGGTGCACGGCAGTGAGGACTTGAGTTTTCCCTGAGAAGAGCAGCTACAGCTTCTGGAACACAACGGGAGCGCCAAGGTTTGCGTTCAGTGTGCAGTCGTAACACCACAGGACAGACATGTTACCTAAGAGGAGATCCGCTTCACGCAGCACCTTTCCCGTGGCACAGCCATGCTAGGAACATGCCAGGGCTTCTTGTTGGTGCTTACTGTGGCTCCCAGGGCAGCCCTGCTGTGTGGAGGGGACCTCTGACGCCATCATTACAAGTCAAACCCACACACGGCTCCCGTGTGCTCTCATCACCTCTCAGGTGGGATGACTTGGGCTTCAGAGTAGGAATCACGTTGATGTCAGGGCCGAGGCCAGTCACTACACGCTGGCTGAGGAGGGGCCTGTCTGTGAGAGCAGGGGCCTTGTCAGAGTACTAACCAGCCCATGCAGCTTCTGCTGGTCTGCAGTTGAATCCCTTTTTGTGAAGAGACTAAAGCCAGCATGTTCTGCTCTAACGAGGAATCTGAGGTGGGTAAAGCAGAAGAAAAGGAGAGTCCACGGCAGCTTTTTATTTCCTAAAGACAGATGGGATGTCTGGGGAGTCACAACCTTTCAAGAAAAAGACACAGCTGTGTGAGGCCGTCTCCTAACCCTCAGTCTTCTGCTTCCAACGCATCCCACCACCCACCCAACAAGATGCACATTTGACACTAACACCCTGTGTCCTTGCAGCCACCCTCACCTTGGCCCCCAAGGCGCCAATAGCTAACCAAGTTCTCACCCAGTGGTGGGCTCCCAGCCACCCCCCACTTCCCATCTTTGGCTGCACCTTGCATTCCCTATTTTAATATGTTTCCTTTAGAAGTCTTGTATTCACACACACACTGAGAAGACAGCACAGAGTCCCGTGCCCGGCATCAGTGCCCTGCTGTTCGTGCACTGCACTGCATGGCATGTCTGTCATCGTTTTTGAACCAGTGTCGATGTGCTGTCATGAACCACTCACTCATTTCTCCTCATGTCCTTTTCCTGCTCCCAACTTCCATCCAGGACCCTCTAGGGCAGGGAGTCGTCTCGTCTCCCGAGGCTCCCATGGGTTGTAACAGTCCTGGACTCTCCTGTCTTCCAGGCCCCGGGTAGTTCTGAGGACGGCTCGGGTATCTGTTGAACGTCTCTGTGGGGTTTGCTGCTGCTCTTGTCACTATTAGGCTAGGGTGTCGAGTCACTGGGAAGAAGATCCCAAGATGTAGCCTCTCCCCACATCCTGTCAAAGGTCATACCTGTCACAAGACTCATCACTGTGATGTTGACATTGACCATCCATCACAAGACTCATCACTGTGACACTGACCTTGATCAACATCACAAGACTCATCACTGTGATGGTGACCTTGACCACCTGTCACAAAACTCATCACCGTGATGGTGACCTTAACCACCCATGATAAGACTCATCACCGTGACGGTGGCCTTGACCACCTGGCCGAGGTTGTTGCCAGGTTTCACTGTGAAGTGACTACTCTCCCATTTCCATTGTGTCCTCTGGAAAGGACATCACTGTGTGGCCCCACTTCAGGAGAGGATGCTCCCCTCCTAGAGGGCACAGTAACTACACCAATTACCTGGGAGGTTTCTCCCTGACTTATGAATTGTCATATTTTTTTGAGTTGGAATCTCATTCTGTCATTCAGGCTGAAGTGCAGTGGCACACTCACTCAATCTACTGGGCTCAGGCAATCCTTCTGCCTCAGCCTTCTAAGTAGTTGGAACTACAGGCACACGCCACCATGCCCGGCTATATTTTTTTCTTTTATTGTAGAGATGAGGTCTCACCGAGTTTCCCAGGCTGGTCTCAAACCCATGGGCTCAGGCAATCCTCTCACCTCAGCCTTCCAAAGTGCTGGAATTATAGGCATGAGCCATTGTGTCCGGCGGAGTCATCACTCCTGATAGCAAGAACATGTGGGTGTTTATGGTCAACTCCGGGCATCCGACGCATCACTGTTGCTCACAGTGCTCCAGCCTTGATCCCTGGGAGCCCTTCCCACTGGCCCCTGGGACATTCACCACCAAAGCGGCTTTTCTTCAGCTCCTCCTCAAGGTCTAGAGCTGCAGAGTCCTCTGACCCACCTTGTGAGTCCCCTTGAGGGTGCCCAGGCTGCCCTGCTGGAGACCTAAGCTCTGGACCAGCTGTTGTGAGGTGCTGTGCTAGGCCCCTCCTCCAACAGGGCAAGGACAGTGTGCACACAGGTCACTAATATGTGCCATGTTTACTCTAGTGGGAAAAACATCAATTTCCCTTTTGAAAAACTAGAACAATCTGATTGTCCATGGAGACTCCATGCTTCCCCCTGGGCTGATTATCCTAAACCAAGGAGGGCCAACAAAGGTTGCATATGGAAAGTGGCCCGATTCTCAGGACGTGGAAAGCAAGTGCCGGTCTCTCGTCTCCATCTGTGCAATTCAAAGATGCAATTTCTGCACATGACAGAGTTATGAAGACCAAAGTCTCTCTTCTAGCAGGCTGATGCAGGGGAAGCAACTGATGCAGGGGAAGCAACTGCCATTTCCTGCTCTTCCAACCAAAGGCCCACTTTATGGGAACCGAACCTCCATCCCAGAGGCCCCGTGTGCTGAGGGGACCGAGAAGGAATTCCATGATGTCCCATGTCACAGGTCGCCTCACAGCCCTTCTTGTCTCCTGCAGTGTCTGCGCCTATCTATGGGGACTGTCTTGCTCAGGGAATGATTATGCTACAATGTTTAGCTTCCTTCCCTCAAGACAATGAGCCAGAGTCGCGGCCCTTCACGAGGTCCACTCGGCCACATGTCTGTGGACACTTCTGGCACACGGCCACAGTCCTTTAGAGTCAGTGGGCCTGGGGCCCTCCTGCCCACAGCTGCCCACTCCTCACACAGCTGTGTCTTTTTCTTGAAAGGTTGTGACTTCCCAGACATCCCATCTGTCTTTAGGAAATAAAAAGCTGCCGTGGACTCTCCTTTTCTTCTGCTTTACCCACCTCAGATTCCTCGTTAGAGCAGAACATGCTAGCTTTAGTCTCTTCACAAAAAGGGATTCAACTGCAGACCAGCAGAAGCTGCATGGGCTGGTTAGTACTCTGACAAGGCCCCTGCTCTCACAGACAGGCCCCTCCTCAGCAGCTGGGAAGTCCCAACAGCAACATCGACCCAATGGCCACCAGGCACAAGCTGCAGGGAGTCCTCCTCCCACCACACAGTCCATCCAACACATGATGAGTGGACTAAAGGCGTGTGGGAGACACCAAGTGTCGCCACGCAGTCCAGCTGTCTCTGAATTCACTCAGAGTCAGGCCGAGAACCCAGGGCCCTCCAAGAGCCACTCTGAGGGTCACAGATGCACCTCCTCACTCGGACCTGCCTCGCATGACACCTTATCCAGAAAACCCTCCCTTACTCTCATGGAACAAGAACACCCGCTCAGGAACGAGCCAACCCTGCATGAGTGTCTGCCTCGAGCTGCATCTCTCTTGGAATGTGTCAACACGGGCTGGGATCTGGCCACAGACATGCTCCTTCCTAGGACAGTCGGGAGCGCCGAATGAGGATGATCCTGGGTCCTATGCGGAGGAGACCCGGTCAGCCTCCCACCTTCTGCGGGCCACCCAGCCGCTGCACTACAGTGTGATGTGAGGGCAGAGACGGTGCCCGAGGAGGATGATTGATCAGCCCACCGCTTGTGAGAGGAGGAGGCATGGGGCACATGCTCTGACTGGAGGCATGGAGCAGGATCAGGCTCTCTCTTGGCCACCTCTACCCACTCGGTGAGCCGTGAGGAGGGGTGGCAGGGGGCAGAGTACCTTCTGGGAACACGCACTGGGTTGGGCGGGGTGGGTGCCCACAGCCAGGTCTTCCAAGGAAGAGAAGCTTCAGGAGCCAAAGGCACACTGATGGTGCAGGTGCGAAGGCGTGCACTCCCCGGCCCAAAGCTCCAGGTGGGGTTCAGAAGCTCCAAT
Organism: Cephalopachus bancanus; assembly: GCA_027257055.1. Classification (NCBI taxonomy): domain Eukaryota; kingdom Metazoa; phylum Chordata; class Mammalia; order Primates; family Tarsiidae; genus Cephalopachus; species Cephalopachus bancanus. The sequence continues at coordinate 3,414,588 of JAPVLO010000155.1, forward strand.
TCTGAACACAAGCAGACCACCATGGCCAGCCAGCATGCAGCCGAGTGCTTGCATGGACTACCCACTGGTTCCCACTCCCGAGTCTGCATGGACTACCCACTGCCTCCCACTCCCAAGCACCCACAAAGCGAACCTCTGATTCCGGATGCTCACGAATCCAGACAGCCGTGATTTCCACCACAGTGCCAGACACCAAAGGCTTGGGGCAGGAGCTGATGAACAAAGCCAACTCGGACCTTGTACCAGCAGGCAGAAGATGTGCTGGGGACCAGCAGTGTTCTGCTGAAAGCACCCTCAGCATCACGTGCCACTGCTCGCCACCCTGTGTTCTCTGGAGCATGTGGCCAGCACTGGCCTGAGCCTGTCTCCCAGAGCCCTCCTGACCACCACTGTCTAGACGAGGTGCCCAACGCAGCCATGCTTCAGAGAACAAGCTGGCTTCTCTGCAGAACAGTGGCTGACCCGAAAGAATTTTAGTGTGGTCTGATCAATTCAGTGTGATCTCCAACCAGTTGCCATTAGAAAGCTGAAATTGGCTGGGCATGGTGGCTCACGCCTGACATCCCAGCACTTTGGAAGGTGGAGACGAGAGGACTGCCTGAGCCCAGGTGTTCAACTTGGCTTGACCGCTACAATAAATCAAAAAATTAGCTGGGCATGGTGACACATGCCTATGGTTCCAGCTGCTTAGAAGGCCAAGGGGCAGAAGGATCACCTGAGCCTGGCAGGTTGAGGCTGTGGTGGCTGGCCATGAGGCTGAATCCTTCATCTCTAGTCCTGCAAACCTTCCAGGAGCTTCACTGTTTTAATGTGTGCTTGCTGGGGTGGGTGGGTGGCTGGAACCCAGGGCACTGACATGGGAAGTTCTGCAAGTTGTTCCATGACCCGGAGACAGGTGTGTGCATACCAGCCAAGGTCCCAGGAACCGAGAGCCCCCCAGCCCCAGCCCTGCCTCCCACCAGTTCATGTGTGTGAGGAAAAGCACGGCCTCCTCTGTCACTGTGCACCAGCTCTGGTGCCTCTTAAGAGACTGAAACATAATGACAAAAATAAAAACCTCGACCCACAGTTACTACCTCATTATAAACATTTTAAGCAACATTTTAAGCAGAGACCTGCTGTTTAATACCAGGGCTCGGAACCCAAGCAGTCAAAACACTACCTGGTAGAAAGGCTTCTCCTTGGACAGAGCAGGGGGCAGTCAAGTGCCCCTCCACCTCTGCAGAGCTCTCCAGGCAGGGACGCCCTGACGGTCAGGGTCTGCACTGTTTACACACAGCTGAGCACTGCTCACAAGACTGCAATTACCTAACTGCATGGCAGGAAAGCGAGGCCTAGCATGGATAAGCACACTCTGACATTTCCTTGCACCCTCTCAAGAAATGTGGTGCTAGCTTCCCCGGTCCAAGGGTGCCCCCCGCCTCCGTCGTCCCCCCACTGATAAGGCATCATGCACGACCACCCCACAGGCTATGCGTTGCCAGTCACCCCCTACTCCTCTGGCGCCAACCAACGCTTTCGTGCATCTTCTCTAACAAACGCCTCCTGCGGACCCACTGCCTGTCACCGTGCGTTGTGTTCCCTTGCTGGCCTGTCCTTCTAGCCTTCCTCCTGGTGCCCCCTCATGCACTGCCCTGCTGGTGCCAGTTCTCCAGGGAGAGGCTTAACTCCTCCCCCAACCCCTCCCAGCCCTGCTCTCCCACACTGCACAGACCCCAGAATTCCAGTCATGGCAGCTCGCTGACTTCCAACGCACTCTGCCCATTTCTGACCCCGCTCCTTTGCTCAGAAACTGCCCCTTGTTCGAAAACCCACGCAAGCCACTTCCTTCCTAATGAGTCTGGTCCCAGCTCGAGCTGTGCCACCCCCTCAGACCTGTCCAGGCACAGAGCCCATAGTGACTGCCCCACTCCAAGGCAGCAGCCCTCAGGGTCTCGACACCCACAAGCAGCTGTCCCTCAGCTATATGCCTGGCCAGGAGGGCTGGGACATAAAGCTTTACTGAGGCCTGGTCCCACACCTCATGCAGGAACACTCGTAACACACCACTGAGATGCTGCTAAGTCTCGACCATGTCAGATGAGACTCAGTGTGTACCACATAAGATTCAGTTTTTCTGTTTCTGCAGACGAAACCAGAAAACAAAAATAAAGATCATTTCCTACATCTGCAAGAAAGCAAATCAATCCCCTAGTGGAAAGGACTACAGAGGATAAGGGGTCACACGGCACATGTGTACCTGCCACAGACATTGGGCAGAGTTGGGGGGAATCAAGGTGTGGGACCACCATGAGCTGGTAGGCACTTAGAAAGACCTCATCCAGCTGGGCTCGGTGGCTCAGCCTGTAATCCTGCACTTTGGGAGGCTGAGGTGAGTGGATTGCCTGAGCCCATGGGTTCAAGACCTGCCTGGGCAACCTGGGAGACCTCGTCACTACAATAAATCAAAAGAAATTAGCTGGACATGGTAGCGCAACGCTTGTAATTCCGGATACTCAGAAGGCTGAGGCAGAAGTATTGCCGGAGCCCAGCAGGTCCAGGCTGCGGTGGCCGAGAGCGTGCCACTGCACTCCAGTCTGGGTGACAGAGACTCCAACTCAAAAAAAAAAAAAAAAAAGAAAGACCTCATCACCACAAGCCAAGGCAGACGTGGGGGTCCTTCCATCTGTCTCTCTGCTCACACACCAGTTCAGAAGCTCAAGATGAGCCTTTCTTCAAGAGAGACAGCGAGATAGCAGGGAAGCCAGTTACCCATGCCCACAGCACAAGAAGAAGGGCTGAACGGTTAAGGACTGGGACGGAAGAAACACAAAAGTGATCTAGACAGAAAGCTCACAAGCACCTCACAGGTAAATCACCAGAACTATCAACTCTCAGCAAGGCTGCAGAGATCACACAGACCGCCACAGAATTTCAACATGCCTGCAACAGGTAGAGAAATAGGAGTGTGAATTCCACTCTAGTCACAGTGGAACAGAAATCCACTACAATAAGATATGTAGGAAAACCCAAATATTTGGAATTAAACACACTCTTAAGTAATTCACAATTCAAAAATGAAACCACAAAGGAAATTAGAAAATATTTTAATATTGATAACGTTTATAAAATGCAGTTAAAAACAGCTTCTAGAGGGAAATGTATAAATTTCAATATCTATATTCAGAAAAGATCTAAAACAGCCTCACCTTTAAGAAGCCACAAGAGTGGGGCGCATGCCAAGTAAGAGGGAGGATGGAGGTAACAACTCAGCCGACTTATAAGACAGCCACAGTGGGAAATGACCTCCACTGAATGCCACATGAAGCGGGCAAACCCCGAGCGAGGTCAGTCAGGAAAAAGAGATGATGACTAATCTCAGGGAAAGGAGTGGGTGTCAGGGTGGGTCCCGTACGCATTAAAGCAATGAAGGAGTGTGGACAGCGTTAAGAAAACTGACAACAGAGATAAAGAGAATAAAAAAATTTTTTTGAGTTGGGGTGTCACTCTGTTGCCCAGGTTGGAGTGCAGGGGCACAATCATGGCTCACCACAGCCTCAACCTCCTAAGCTCAGATGACCTCCCCACCTCAGATCCCCGAGTAGCTGGGACTACAGGCCTGTGCCACCACACTCGGCTAGTTTTTTTATTTTTTGTACAAAAGAGGTCTTGTCAAGTTGCCCAGGCTGGTCTCGAACTCCTGGGTTCAAAAAAAAGAAAATTTATTTTTGTCAGCTTCATCTCTGTTGTCTGTTTTCCCACTCAAAAAAAAAATTACAAGCAATTTCCCTCATGAACACAGACACAAGAATACTAAAGTCATTTCAGCAACACTGGGGAAAATACAGCATAAGCAAGTGGAGTATATCCAACAAACACCAAGATCTTAACATTAAAAAAACAAGCAAGTTGATAGGCTGAACAAAAGAGAAAAACCATGTGATCATTTCAGTACATGCAGACCATGGATTTAGCAAAACTGTGTATCCATCCAAGATAAAAATTCTCAGAAGAACAAAATAAAATTTAGAATGAGCCAGGCTCAGTGGCTCAGCCTGTAAGCCCACGCCTTTGGGAGGCTGAGGTGAGTGGATTGCCTGAGCCCACGGGCTCGAGACCCGCCTGGGCAGGCGAGACCTCATCTCTACAATAAATCAAAAAATCAGCCGGGCATGGTAGCGCATGCCTGTAATTCCGGCTACTTGGAAGGCGGAGGTGGAAGGATCGCCGGAGCCCAGCAGGTCGAGGTTGCGGTGGCCGGGAGCGGCCACTGCACTCCAGTCTGGGTGACAGAGTGAGACTCCAACTCAAAAAAAAAAAAAAAACCTTAGAATGTAGAGTGGTCCCTGAGCAGCCCCAGCTAACACTGTCCTGAGGCGGGTCCCTGGCTGCCTTTTTCCTCAGACCGAGAGCACCCCTGAGGCGCACTGCTCACTTCTAGCAAGTCTGCATCCAGCTGCTGTAACAAGACAAGATGAAGGAGAGGCAAGAGGACCAAAGGAGAAAGTAAAACAGCCCATCTGCACATCACAAGGCTGCTTTCATCATCTTCACGAGTCTGAAGCTACTGAAAGTAATTTCTCAAAATAAAAGGTGAATATACCCAAAAGAAAACCAACAGTTTTTACATACTAGCAGAAAACAATTGGAAAGCATAATTTCCACTCACAACAGCATCAACAAACACAAAATAAACGTAACAAAAAATGTGTAAGAAGACCTCTTCACTGGGAACTATAAAACACTGCTGAAAGAAATGAAAGAAAACCAAAATATGGAAAGAACACATGTCTAAAGACTAGAACACTAGGCCAGGTGCAGTGGCTCATGCCTATAATCCCAGCACTTTGAGAGGCCGAGACGAGAGGACTGCCTGAGCTCAGGGGTTTGAGACCAGCCTGGGCAACTTGGTGAGACCTTATCTATACAAAAAAAAAAAAAAAAAGACTGGAAGACTCAAAGATGTCAAATCTCCCCCAAAATTCATCTACAGATTTAAATTCCCAGAAGGTTTTGGGGGAGTTTTGTGGCCTTTTTTAAAAAAAGAAATTGACACGCTGGCCAGGTGAGGTGGTTCAAGTCTGTAATCATAGCACTTCGAGAGGCTGAGGCGAGAGGACTGCCTGAGCTAAGGGGTTCGAGATCAGCCTGGGCAACTTGGTGAGACCTTGTCTCTACCAAAAAAAAAAAAAAAAAAAAGCCATGAGTGGTACTACACCCCTGTAGTCCCAACTACTTGGAAGGTTGAGGCAAAAGGATTCCCCTGAGCCCAGAAGGTCCAGGCTGCGGTGGCCGTGAGCGTGCCACTGCACTCCAGCCTGGGCAACAGAGTGAGACTCCAACTCAAAAAAAAAAAAAATAAAAGAAAGAAATTGACATGCTGATGCTAAAATTCATATGGAAATGCTAAGAACCTAAAATAGCCAAAACATCTTTGAAACAGATGAACGGAGTTGGATGAACAACACTGCCTACCTTCAAGACCTTCTAGGAAGGCATGACGATGAAGACAGTGGGACATGCTAACGTCAGGATGGACAAATCGATGGAACTGAACTGAAAGCCATAAACAGACCTACATTTCCACAGTCATGAGACTCTCCAAAGGCCCTGAGGCAGCCAATGGGAAAGGCATCTCTTCACAGACAGTGCTGGAATAAATGAGTAGCCATAGGAGATAACTTAATGCCTACCTCATGCTACACATGAAAACTAGTTCAAGGTAGACTGCAGAATTACACATAAAAGATAAAACCATACTGTTTTTAGAGAAAAATATAAGTAAACCCTCATTACCGAAGGTAAACAAGGCTTTCTTAGTTCACAGAGGGCAGTATCCTAAGAGAAAAACAGAATAAATTAAACTTTATCAAAACTCAAAGATTCTATCATCAATGAACACTTAAGACAATGAATGGGCATGCCACCGCCTAGAAGGATACTTGTAATACACAGACCTGAAAAGCACCAATCTCCAGAATACAAAGAACTCTTATGCCACAAAAAGTATAAGCCATTATAAACAGTAAGAAACATGGACACACACTTCAGAGAAGATGAACAAATGCCCGATAAGCTCATGAAAAGCACTCACCATCAGCAGTCGTCAGAGAAATGGGAATTAAAACAAGAGATAACACACATCCACCAGAATGGCTAGCATTAAAAAGACTGACATGTCAGGTATTGGCGAGATCATGGAACAACCAGAGCTTGCAGGCGTCTTTGGTGCAAATGTAACTATCTTTGCTGCAACTGTTTTGGGAAGGGGTCTGTTCAGTTTTTATTCATGGATGCCTACACAATGCCCACCCTGGGACCCAGCAGCTTCACTCCTGGGTTTTTACTTAGTATCCAAGAGAAATCAAAATGTGCAGCCACACAAAGACTTGCATTAAAAAGCTCACGGCTGCCGGGCTTGGTGGTTCAGTCTGTAATCCCGCGCTTTGGGAGGCTGAAGTGAGTGGATTGCCTAAGCCCGCGGGTTTGAGACCCGCCTGGGCAACTTGGCAAGACCTCATCTCTACAATAAATCAAAAAAATCAGCCGGGCATGGTGGTGCGTGCCTGTAGTTCTGGCTACTTGGAAGGCTGAGGCGGAAGGATCGCCGGAGCCCAGTGGTCAAGGTTGTGGTGGCCGGGAGTGGCCACTGCACTCCAGTCTGGGTGACAGAGTGAGACTCCAAGTCAAAAAAAAAAAAAAAAAAGAAAGAAAAGAAAAGGCTCACAGCTTTATTCATGGATAGTCAAAGGCTGGCAACACTTCAGGTGTCCATCAGCAAAAAAACCAGAAACACGATTATGACACAGTCATATAACAGCACTTGGCACTCAGCAGCAATGAGCTGAAAAGTGGTAAACCTGAAAACCATGCTGCCTAAAAGATGACTTCCACAAAAGAATATATGCTGTATGACTGCATCTATCCAACGTTTTAGAACAGGCAAATCTCACATGGTGGGAAAAGTCGGAACAGCCCTTGCCTCTGAGGATGGGGGGGCAGGGTGTGGACTTATCACAGCTAGACAGTACATGCTTGGAATGTATGTGCCTCACCCTAGGTAGACTTTACTTGAAAACTGTCATTGACTTCTACTTGGTTACATGCATGCTTGAGTATCTAGGAGGATGGTGCCTGCACTTACTTTGAAATACCTCAAAGACACAGGCAGCAGGACAGAGGTGGGGGTACAGATACACGAACAGATATGTGATAAAACACGTGTAGGGACTAGGTGGGGTGTAAGTGCTGTCAACTTCCCTCAAGTTGGCTCTATGCTTGAGAATTTTCAAAATGAAAGATTAAGGAAAATCCTACAAAGAGATGGCATCTCATTCCTCTCGAGTCATGTAGATGGAAGGCTGGCGAAGGGGGAAGGAGGAACGGGCAACAGGGACATGAACTGACCGTAGACGAAGCTGTGCCTCCGAAGAGCCAGCAAGACACAAGAAATGGGCAACAGGGACACAGTGTGGACAGAGTCCACGTCCGGGCAGAGCAAGGGAGACATGAGGAGTGTGCGACAGGGGCATGTGTGTAGACGGAGCCTATGTCTCCACAGGGCCAGCAAGACTCAAGGAGTGAGCAACAGGGACATGCATGTGGACAGAGCTGACACCTGTGCCTCTACAGTGCTGGTAAGAGGTATGGCACACATGCACAAGAACATGCCTGCAGCACCCCTGGAGGTCAGCAGGAAGGAGAAGCAAGCCCTGGTGCACTCCACAACAGAGAACCATCTGTCAGGGAATATCCTGGCTCAGGAGGAAAGCCCCTCAAAATGCAGAACTGTTTCTACTGCAGGGTTGTGGGATGTGGATGAGAACACAAGTGGCCTTTAAAAATCTTCATACTGGTCAGACTTGATGGCTCACCCTGTAATCCCAGCACTTTGGGAGGTTTGAGGTGAGTGGAATGCCTGAGCCCACAGGTTCAAGACCAGCTTGGGGCAATTTGGCAATATCTTGTCTCTACGATAAATCAAAAATTAGCCGGGTGTGGGAGCACGTGTCTGTAGTTCTGGCTACCTGGAAGGCTGAGGCAAAAGGATCATTAAGCCCAGCAGGCCAACACTGGGGTAGCCGTGAGTGTGCCACTGCACCCCAGCCTGGGCAACAGAGTGAGACTTCAACTCAAAAACAAAAACCAAAAAAGTAAAAATCTTCATATGACCACAGAGCAGCAGGATACCACTATCCCTACTCCTAATTCTGTACAAGGACTATTCATGTTAAAGCAGTGTAAAATCGTATCTGGAAGCTTCGATCACTGATGAGGCTGAAGACAATGGACAGGGGAGACCATCTTCCCAGCCCGCTTCTCACCTGCTTCGAGTAGCCCCCATAGATGATGATGCCCTGCGGAGTGACGGACATCTGGCAGCCTGATCTGGGTGTGGGACCCATCCCCGACGGGGACAGCTTGCTCCACGTGAATGTGTCCAGGTTAAAGGTATACACGTCGTTGTAATAGATGTAATCCCTGGTTCGAACAAAGCAACACAGATTGTCATGGTCAGTAACAGGAAAAGGCAGTGGTGTTAAAAAGTTAAACTGAGCCGGGCTCGGCGGCTCAGCCTGTAATCCCGCGCCTTTGGGAGGCTGAGGTGAGTGAATTGCCTGAGCCCGCGGGTTCGAGACCCACCTGGGCAGCGAGATCTCATCTCTACAATAAATCAAAAAATCAGCCGGGCGTGGTAGTGCATGCCTGTAATTCCAGCTACTTGGAAGGCTGAGGTGGAAGGATCGCCGGAGCCCAGCAGGCGAGGCTGCGGTGGCCGGGAGCAGCCACTGCACTCCAGTCTGGGCGACAGAGTGAGACTCCAACTCAAAAAAATAAAAAAAGTTAAACTGATTTAAACCAGAGGTAAATTTCCTACTATGGAAGAAACAGTGTTTTTCCTCTGTTCTCACACCAACACAATAACAATCAACACAGAAGACATCTGTGACCAAACATGAGGGAGTTTTCCCCACCAACAAACAGCAACACCAGCTGGCCACCCCCAACTCCTTCCTGACACCATCTACCTGGAGAGAGCATGCCATTCCCACTAAGTCACCTGCTTAACTGAAGTCTAAGTTCACATGAGAAAACCACAAGCACATGTGAGATTGCATTTGAAATCCAGAGTAACACTAGCCCACAGAAGCCCAGCAACATAATCTGGAAGTTATACCTTACATGGCTAACAAAATCAGTCTCGTAGATAATCACACTAGGTTGCTATGCGTGCAACTTTAAGACCAACAGTGAACTACAGATCTAACTGAATAATGTTTGAAACATTCACAGCTTGGCAGAACCACTGCGATCCGCAGACTGGCCTGGAGGGGTGGGCGAGGGTGAGGTGGTCTCGAAGCCAAAAGCCCAGAAGCAGACTTCTGCGTCTACAAGCACAGCAGGCAAGGAGGGGCCTCAGGTGCTCTTGGGACTCAGACCAGACAGGCCTGGAAAAGGGAAGGGACACCACGTGCAGGGAGACTCCCAGGGCACTGAGAACACCGTGTCCTGATGTGGGATTTTACAGAATAACAGTGGATGAGCAGACACTGCTCTCTAGCTGTGCAGGAAGGAGAGCTAACACTGACTTCTAAGAGAAGCAGCCATGGAAGAGTGAGAACTGCTAGCCCAAGTCTGGGGTGGCCACTTTTCTCTGCCATGCCACATGGTATGTGGACAGAAGTCACCACCCGCGCCCTCTGCCACATCTTAAAAAATAATCCCCTGAACCTGCTAATACCACTCAGCCCTCAGATTCATGGTGCCCTATGGCAGGAGGACATCTCCTAATGAGTAAACTGAGGAACACAGAGTTCCTCAACCGAGGAACAAGACTGCAGGTGCCTGCTTTCTCTGTCTCACAAGGCAGATCTTCAGTATAGAAATTCATGCATTTCAGTATAGAAATTCATGCAAGACAAGCAGCAGTTGCTCCCAGGAAATGCAGGGCGCCAGTGTCCAAGTGCCTGACTGACCTGCACTACACGGACGACAACCACACAATGCCCATCCGTCCCCGTGTCTTCCCTCTTTCTGTATGTGTGAAACACTTCATATAAATAATTTTAAACAGGGTAACAGATTAACAATAGCTTTGAAAAACGTTCTGATTTTTAAATGGTTGCAAGTTAAAAGTGCTGTGAAAACTTGATTCAATTTGTCACCCATAAGTTCGAGGGAGGAAGGACCGCGCTGCTCTCACTGTCCTGCACAGTAGGTGCTAAATCAATGCATGACAAACTCACAAACAACCACATGTGCATTCTCACATTATCTGCATTATGGTAAGTCATACACATGAATCCACGTGACAACCTCTCGTGTGTGCACTGTCTAAGCTGGCCCAAGCCCTCTTCTCCAAGAGGGCAGCAAGCAACTGAGCCCACGGCATGGGGGACAGGTTAGGGGAAGCAAGCCGGTCAGGGCTCAAGCCAAAAAGTAGTGGCCCGGGCCTAAGGCAAGCACCTTCCACGGATGAGCGGCCTTGGCTTCCTCATCTCTGAGATGGCAACCTGCCCACTGACAGCTATGACTACATACCTACTGTGTGTGAACACACCTGGCACACTGCACAAGACACAGTGTTACAGCACTGGCACATCCAAGGAACATCTTTAGGGACACAAATCACTCGTCGCTATGGTCTGAAACTGTCCCCACCCAAGCGCATGTTGAAATCTGAACTCAGCCACTGTTTTTGTTCAGCCCTGGCCAGGCCATGTGTTCATCGAGCTATGACCAGGCCATGTTTGCCAGCTCCTCTCCTACCTTGGGGAGGTGAATCTCCCCTCTCTCTCTAACTTTCTAAATAAAGTATATTTTCCAATCTAAACAAAAGAAGAAAGCTGAATCCCAGTGTGGGGGTGTGAGCGGCGGGCCCTGGGGAGGTATCTGGGTCACAGGAGTGGATCCCTCGAGAACAGCTGGTGCTGCTCTCCCAGCATGAGTGAGGAGCTCTTGCGGGAAGGAATTCCTTCCCAAGAGAGTGGGCTGCTATGAAGCCAGAATGCCTCTAGAGTTCCCTCTTCCCCTGTGACCTTCTCTGCTATAACGGGATGAGGTACAAAAGTCCTTGCCAGGAGCCAGGACCGTAGCCTGGAACTCTTCTTTATGAACTAAAGAGTTATGGGCATTCTGTTATAGTAACACAAAATGGACTAAGGCACTGATTTAATTTGAATGATATCCTTAAAATTTTCCTCCTTGAAAAGCATTTAAAGTCAGGCACAGTGGCTCACACCTGCCATCCAAGCACTTGGGGAGGCAGTGACAAGAGGACTGCCTGAGCCCACAGGTTCAAGACCAGCCTGGGCAACTTTGTCTCTACAATAAACAAAAAAAATTAGCTGGGTGTGGTGGCGCACACCTGTGATTCCAGCTACTTGGAAGGCTGAGGCAGGAGGATCACCTGGGCTCAGCACAGACTGCAACGGCCATGAGCACACCACTGCACTCCAGCCTGGACGACAGAGTGAGACTCCAACTTAAAAAAAAAAAAAGGAAAGCATTTAAAAATGTAGATTCCCCCTTCCCCAATTAACAAAATTAGTGAAAACATTTTGTATTTATTTATAAAGAAAACCTAAAATCTTAACTAGCCAAACCCATACCAGTGTCCCAGCCTACACAAGGGACTGTGGAAAAACGTCAACGCCTACCCCAAACTCATCCAGTGCTGCCTTCCTCACACAGGTGTCTGGGGATATATCTTCATGAACCAAGAAGTATCAGGAAAAGCCAAACACCCCGCGGGTCTCCCTCTACCCCTGTGACCGTCTCCACCATGTTGAATTGTTATTAAACCAAGAATTATCAGGAAAGGTTTGTGCAGGTGGACTGACAAAAATGTGAGTGGCACTGTCAACAAATAAACTCATCACTGTGTCACTTTTAAGGATCAAGAGAGGAAGAGGAGCTTGGTCAGGGAGGTCCACTGGGGAAGGGCAGGGGCTTCTCTAGCTGCCTACAACCAGGAGAGAGGAAAGCACTTCAGAGATGGCCATCACGGCCACGATGGCCCAAGACGCTTCCCAGAATGTGTCACTATGCTAGACCACGACAGCAAGAACCCACTCGCCTGTATCTTGCTTTTCTGGACCAAACCAGAGATGTTCGAAGTGTTGGGTGTAGAGATGACAGGCTTGAGCTCGTCAGATAACTTGCCCTGTGCCCTGGAACCCAGTAAGTGGACAAGCAAAAGGAGAAGCAGAGACCAGAGCCTTCACGGCCCCACTGCAGGGGCACACAGTGGCGTCCCCATGGCTACTTTAAATCACTGCAGACCAGTGATTCTCAAGAGAAGGTCCCTTGGCCGGCAGCATCAGCATCACCGGGCAGCATGTTAGAAACCCAGGTTCTCAGGCCTACCCCAGGCTTACTGAGGCTGAGCGGGCAACTAGAGTTGTACCCAACCCTCCAGGGCATTCTGAGCCAGGCTATGGCTGGAGAATTCAGGGTCTGGCATAAAAGTAAGATGGGGGCTGTTCCTTGCTCAACAGTGAGTAAGCATGTCAACCCGGTCAAAGTACAACCTCAAACCCATGCCGGGTCTGGTGTGGCTGCCTGAGTTGGATGCCTTGAGGTTGCATGTTGAGAGGACTGGTGCATTTTTCTCATGTATTCAGAATGGCCTTCCCATAAAAAGGCTACTCCTTAAATGCTTCAGAAAAGGATTTTTCTGCTTTTGGTACCAACCGTGCACTCTCATGGAAGCCACCAAAGAGGATCAGCTGTCTCTTCCAGGCCACCATCCGATGTCCACTCCGACCCGAAGGACCCCCTGTCGATCTAAAAGGAAAAAATAAAACACAAGATATAAATAGGCTTCACTTTGGGGGGCAAGGCCCAGGGGTTTGAGACCAGCCTGGGCAACTTGGCGAGACCCTGTCTCTGCAATAAATCATAAAATTAGCTGGGTGTGATGGCATGTACCTGTAGTTCCAGCCACTTTGAAGACTGAGGTGGAAGGATTGCCTGAGCCCTGGAGGTCAACTCTGCAGTAGCTATGAGTGTACCACTGCACTCCAGTCTGGGCAACAGAGTGAGACTCCAACTCCAAAAAAAAAAAGGATATAAACATGCTTAATAAGGTCTGTGGGAAAAAACACTTTTTACACTGATTTCTTTTTTGTAAGCACTTACAGAGAACTATTTAATTCAATCCACAGGATGCCAAAACCATCCTGTTAAACTCTAGCTAGCTACTCACAACTTCAAAAATAAGACAAGAGACAATTTCCATGATCTTGGAGTAGATAAAGATTTCTGGACTCCATCAAAATAAAAAAACTTCAAAATATGCCATTAAAAAAGAGGCAAGCAACAGATTAGAAGAAATATTTTCAACTGACAAATGACTTGCATTCAGAATATATAAACAATTCTATCTTAATAGTAAGATAAATGACCCAATGAAAATAAGGGGTAAAAACTTGACAGAAAGATCACAAGATATAAAAATGGGGGGAAAATGTAAATGGTTATAAAAACATGAAAAGATGCTCTGCCAGGTCATTCTTTCTTAACAAAAATGTTTAAAATAAGAAGTGTTGGACAAGGTGGCTCACACTTGTAATTCCAAAACTTTGGGAGGCAGAGGTGAGAGGACTGCCTGAGTCCAGTGGCTCAAGAGCAACCTGGGCAACTTGGTAAGACCTAATCTCTACAATAAATTTAAAAAAAAAAAAATTAGCTGGGTGTGGTGGCATGCACCTGTGGTTCCAGTACTTGGAAGGCTGAGGAGGAAGGATCACCTGAGCCCAGCAGGTCAAGGCTGTGGTGGCCGTGAACGTGCCACTGCACTCCAGCCTGGGTAACAGAGTGAGACTATGACTCAGGAAAAAAGAAAGAAAGAAAGAAAAGACGCTTAACATCATTAGTGGTCAGGGAAATACAAATTGAAATCACAACAAACTCCCACCATACACCACCAGGGTGCCTGAAATAAAAAGATACCACCAAGTGTTGATGAGGACGGGGAGCAACTGGAACACACAGTGCTGGTGAGAACAATCACCTTGTTTCTTACAATGTGAAACAAACAGCAATGCAATTTAGCAATGTGATACCAGATGTTTACTCAGGGCAAAGGAAAAAGCAGCTTCACACAGAGACCTACAGACACTTGTTGATATCAATAGAAGCTGGAAGCAGCCAAGACATCCTTCAGTGGGTGAATGGATACAGTGTGGCACATTCAAGTGCTTCTGGAGTGCTTCTTGGTAACCTAGAAAGGGGCTAGTCACTGACACAACACAGATGGACCTCAAACATGTCATGTAAGCAGGAGAGGCACTGTGCAATTCCGTTCATGTGAGATCCTTTAAAGGTAAGACCGACCTATGGTTGAACACAGCAGCTGCCGAGTCAGGGCTTGCGGGCAGGAGGGAACTTTCTGAGGTGATGGGAATGCTCCATATCTGGACCGTGGTAGTGGTCACAAATTTTCTGGACCTCATCTAACTGTACACCCAAAAGATATACATCTACTCTCTGTAATTATACTTCAATAAAACTGATAGGAAAATACCTGGCAATTTTTAAAAAAGAAAAAGCAGGCCGGGCTCAGTGGCTCAGCCTGTAATGAGCACTAAGGGAGACCAAGGTGAGTGGATTGCCTGAGCCTGTGGGTTCAAGACAAGCCCAGGCAACTCACGAGACCTCATCTCTACAATAAATCAAAAATTAGCTGGGCATGGTAGCACATACCTGTAGTTCTGGCTACTTGGAAAGCTGAGACAGAAGGATCGCTAAAGCCTAGCAAGTTGACTCTGGGGTGGCCACGAGTGTGCGACTGCACTCCAGTCTGGGCAACAGAGTGAAACTCCAATTCAAAAGAAAAAAAGGCTGGGCTCAGTGGCTCAGCCTGTAATCCCAGCACTCTGGGAGGATGAGGGAAGTGACCTGAGTCCATGGGTTCAAGACCAGCCCAGGCAACTTGGCAAGACCTCATCTCCAAAATTAAAAAATTAAAAAATTAAAATTAGCCAGGCGTGGTAGCACACACTTGTAGTTTTGGCTACTTGGAAGGCTGAAGCAGAAGAAGCCCAACAAGTCAAAGCCAGAGTGGCTATGAGTGTGCGACAGAGTGAGACTCCAACTCAAAAAAAAAAAAAAAAAGGAAAAGAAAACTTAAACCCCAAGAATACAGACTAATAATGGAAATAAAACTATAATCAACCTCCCCAGTAATCAAACTTCAAGTAAAAGCAGAGACATCATTTACTCTTAACAATTTGACAAAGATGTAAAAAATCATATTCTTTAAAATACTACATGTTATGAGAAAATGCTCAAAAAACATTAAGTAAAATGGCAGGTTACAAAGCACCATGTTATGTGCTGGGAGCACAAGGTTCTGCGCTGGGAGTTCTGAACGGCTTTACTGCTATCTTTATTTCCCATGTTGCCCAAGCATTCTCCAGGGAGCAGGCACAACTTCACAGCCAGGGAGACAACCACCAGAAACAAAGAGGCCTGGGAGGCACAACCGGGGCACCAGGTACTCAGGTCGCTTGCAGGTAAAGCTATACCTACACAGGAGCATGGGCACCTGGGCACGGAGAAGACCGGGCACACAGAGACACTCCGGGCTGCAACGTGGCCTGAACAAGCCCATGGCCAGGAGCATCTAGATGCCTCCTGGAGGCAGCTCTCCTCCCTGTCAGCCAGCCTCAATTCTTGGCAAGAGTCCCTGGTCCGAACACCTCCCCCACAAAGACTGCAGTAAACCCAGTTTGCAAAGGACGGTCACCACCCCGGTCGCAACTTCTGTACCTATTTGTGGAACGTAATAGTCCCCCATGATTTTCAAGCATATTCTATAACTTTCCCAAAAACCCACTCACAAGGTTTTACAAAAACCCCACAAATGGCAGTACCCTAAGAAATACATCAACACACAGAATCGAAAAAGTAAGAGGAAGCTAGAGTCATCTGATCCATGTCCACCCTTCATCCAGGCCCAGATGAATGACGCCCCGCCTCATCAGTACTGCCCAGCCAGCCCTGCTTTCAAGCTACAACAAACCCAGCTCCCACGGTCCTTCAAATGCCGGGTCACGCAGGACTCTCTCCTGTAAGACCTTATCAACCCCTGTTTTGATGTGTCACTGAACATGACCACCAAATCCATACACTGAAAGTCACCAGAAGCAACCAGCACCCTTTCCAGATACCATATTCTGTTCATCCAACCTGAAGCACCAGCCTCCCAGACAGCCTCATCACATGCAACTCCTGTCAGGATCCCCAGGTACTAAGTCCCTCAGTCCCCTGCAAGCTGGCCTCACTCCCAAATCCAGACCCTAGGTGAGGGCTGAGGGGCAGAGACCCACCGTGCACACCAAGCATGAGAATGTGGATGAGAGGGAGCACCACATGCTAGCGAGAAGCAGGCGCCCTTGTGAGGCGTGCTATGACATATGACTTCCTAAGAACCATCTGGGGAGCAGATTCTCATTCAACAGCTCAGCTAGCATGCAGGAGCCAAGTCTACTTGAAGAAAAGACAAGGGGACCTGAGTGCCACCAGCGTCAGCCCAAGGCCCGGTGGCCTGGAAACATGGCATCGCAGTCTCAGCCCACAGGGATACCCGAGCCCTCCCTGCCAGGTGAGGGCTACCTGTCACCCTGGGTTTTCTGTCCTCCAACTGAGCTGGCACAAAGGACTCAATTAACTTTTTGTGGCAGTAGCCAAATATCACTGTATTTTGTAACTAAAAAGGGAAACTATTTCTATAAAGATTCCACAATCCTCTTTAGAAAAATTAAGCCACTCAAAAAGGCCCACTCATCTGTGACTCTCCAACAGCTTTTCAACTGCTGTCACTCCTAATCATGTGGTCTTAAGAATTAACATGCCCACCCAGCAGAAGTCTACACACAGCACAAAACACACGCGCAGTGTGGGAGCAAGTGCTCCGGCCCATCAGGGCCCGAGTGCAGGAGGGAACACCAATGGCCAGGATGCCAGCCAGCATCATCACCAGGCGCTCTCAGGGGTCGCTGTGGTGACATGCATGGAAAACATGCACGCACCACGGACTCCACAGGCTCAGGTACAAATACAGGCGAGCACTCAGCATGCAGATGCTTCCCTGAGTTACTCCAGAGTTCACCTTTGACAACACTAGACGCTCCAGTCACACATCACTGAGTGACGGGGACTCGTCCTGAGAAACATGCCACGAGGGACTGCACCGTTCTGGAACAGCAGAGTGTGCTCACACCAGGTGGACAGCCCACCACATGCTCCAGGCACATGTCCATCAACAGCGGAGCAGATAAGCAAAATGTGGTCCACTGTGCACAGAGCACTTGGGCATAATAGAGACTGATTTCTGGGCTCTGTGGACAAGATGGAGGAATCCTTGAAAACAGGACGCTAGCCAGAGCAGTGGCTCACATCTGTCATCACAGCACTTTGGGAGGCGGAAGTGAGAGGACTGCCTAAGTCCAGGGGTTCCAGCTACTTGGAAGGCTGAGGCAGAAGGATCTCTTGAGCCCAGCAGGTCGAGGCTGTGGTGGCCATGAGCATGCCACTGCACTCCAAGCCTGGGCGACAGAGTGAGACTCCTACTTTAAAAGAAAGAAAGAAAGAAAGAAAACCTGATATCGAGTTGAAGAGGCCAGGCACAAAAGGCCACGTATTTTGATTCCACTTACATGAAATACATGGAATAGGCAGATCCACAGAGACAGAGGCAGGGCTGGGGAAGAGGAGTTGGGGGACCTGCTGGAGGGGGAGGGGTCTTCTTCGGGGAGATGAGACACTGAAGCTGCTCTATAATCACCCAGCCTTGTCCTGGGTCTGCAAGTCACATGACTACCTAGGATGGCACCAGCTCAGAGGCAAGGGACACCGGAATCTTTCTCTCCTTCCCCAATTGTACCACCTCCAGGGAAAGGAAAAGAAAGTGGGTGTGCCTTCAAAAACGCTTGCTTTTAGCCGGGCATAGTGGCTCATACCTGTCATCCCAGTGCTTTGGGAGGCTGAGGCAGGAGGACTGCTTGAGGCCAGGAATTTGAGACCAGCTTGGGCAACATAGTGAGACCTCATCTCTAAAAAGCAACAAAGTCTGGTTTTTCTGACCTAGTCAAACAGTAACCTGAACTGGTGGAGGCACACCCTCGGTGAGTGAGGGACACAGGCATCCCAGGACCTCCCATCACAGGTGCAACACTGCTCGGGTGGGGGCCCCCACTTCCCGGCTCTGCCCCAGCATAGGGAGACCCGAGCAGAAGCACCAGCAAGGCCCGGGAGGAGAGGGGAAACGTCTCCTCTCCTTCCAGAGGCCCCCACATCCCCTCCAGCCCAGCACCCGCAGCGGGGAGACCACAGGCCCAGTGCAGCAGCACTGCCCCTCCCCCACCCTTCCTGCTGTCCTCCAAAGCCTCCCCATGGCTATGCCTCCCCACAGGTGTGCCTCCCCTGCAGCCAGGCCTCTCCACAGGTGAGCCTCCCCACAGCTGTGCCCAACCTCTGTGTTTTCTGCCGAGACCCTCACTGACATTCTTCAGTCAAGGGAAAGAGCCCACACACACTAGGCCCCGCCTTCCAAGCATTCCCTAGTCCCAGCAGGCTGCTGCTCACATCACAGTATACCTGCGGTCACCGGCTGCACATCTGTCTGCACGAGAGGGAAGACGCTTCCTTCATCCCTCTCTTCCTCCCACCCCCAGACCCCCTTTCACAAACATCACTGGCTGCGAATGCGACTCCTGCCCTCCTCCCCTCACTCAGAGAAACACACACACATTTCAGACCTTCTACAGCAAAAACAAAGCCAGTTAGTACATAGAATCCTCACTGCAAAATCCACACAGGGCAGTGCTGCAGGCACCACCCACTCAAGATAGACGGAAGGAATCTCAAAATAGCTGCCAACGCTGGTCACGCGCGCCGACGTCAAACGAGGCGCCGACGCGCACCCCACTCACGTTTCGTCTTCCTGACGTTAGTGATGCTATTTTTCTTCTCATTTTCAAGCCATTATGATGTCAAACAAATCTATCTGCTGCCAGAATGGAGACGACAATGAAAAACTATCATTAAGTGTCCACTTGCTGTCAAACGTGCTACAAAAATACCCACCAAAGCGTCAAAGCACAAGAGACCCCACACATGAGAGCCGCGTGGTCATGTGCGTCGACCCCGGAGGGGAGGGTGCATGAACACGACAGGCCTGTGACACCAACCCTCACTCCACGCTTGGACAAACACTTCACAGGGTCCACAGCGTGCTCACTGAAGACGCGATGAGCATACTGACAACAGCCTCATCCCTAGGAACTCCAACCAGGACCATCCGCATGCCGGAGGTCGGACGTGCAGTGACACATTTATGGAACAGAATGTGACATGGTGACCAGTGAATATGGTGACCACCACAAGTTTCACAAAATATTCGCGAAAAAAGCCAGATGAGACCGCGTCCTCTGTAAGATTCCACTCAGATGATGTTCAAAGCCAGGCAAAATAAGTCCACACGCGGGGTAGGTCAGGAGCACCCTGCTCTGAGTGGGGCTGATGTTGGGCAAGTGGGCAGGACACCATGCTCCTGAACCCTCAGCAGCCACAGGGAGAGGCACGCTGGAGAACCATGGCGTGAGGAACTGATTCCCCACAGACAGATCCAGAGGCACCAGTGCCAGGACAACCCTCACCATCCACACAGTCAGCTCCAAAGCACAAACAGGCCCAGAATCAAGTACTGCAAGAATACGGCTCCTGCCCCCAGGCAGCATGGCTGCGGCCCAGGACCTGCAGAAGCACAAGGTGAGGGTAAGCACAGAAAGTCATCAAGAAAACACCCATCAGCAATGCACTGCCCCTGTGGCATACTCGGAGCCAGACTGCACCCCTGCGTGGACGCTGACTCAGGCATGTCTGGAGACCCCAGGCATGAGGAAAAGGCATCATCGGCACACACCCTGGGATGCCACTGTTCTACTTCCAAGAGGTTCTAAACTTGACTGAAAGTTGAAGAACGAACCTAGCTTCCTTGGTGATGTAGTGGTTAGGATTCAGCGTTCTCACCACCACTACAGGGTCCAAATTTATCAAAGATGAAAAATAAATGGACAAACCTAGCAACATGGAAATATGCACAACGTTCTTCACTGGGAGGACTGAGGGCTTAAGATGTCAATTCTTTCTAAATGCCCTTTATAAACAAATGCAATCCCTTCAAAATCCCACTGGAATTTTAAAAATAGAATTTGAAAAACTTATGGCAAAGCTCATGAGAAAAATAAGTGCATGAAACAGCAAAGAAACTTTTTCAAGTAAACGAAAAAAGCCCTCCAAACTATCAAAGCACTCTGCAAAGCTACAGTAATTAAAATGGAGTGGTACCAGAAAAGGTACCAACACAAGATCAAGGGCCCAGATGAAGACCTGACAGCAATCCAGACCCTTGCTGCACACGTGTGCGCACATGCCAGACTATCTGGCCTGCTTTTCCAGTGTGCGCACATACACGCTCACATACATAGACACACAAGCTGTTTCCAGGCATGTGCTGTTTGCATCCTGGTTTTTTTTTTTTTTTTTTTGTATAAATCTTTGTACACGTATTTTGCAGAAAATGAGAAGGACCACTTCTTTAAGATCTAATCTTAGAAGTAAATTTGGGGTCAAGGGACACACAAATTTAAAATTCCAACAGGACTAGCCAAGCACGGTGACTCACGCCTGTAATCCCAGCATTTTGGGAGGCCAAGGCAGGCAGATTGCTTGAGCCCAGGGTTCGAGACAGCCTGGGAAACACAGTGAAACTTCATCTCCATAAAAAAAATAAAAGAATAAAAATAAAAATTAGCCAGGCATGGTCCCAGCTACTTAAGATGCTGAGGTGGGAGGATCACCTGAGCCTAGGAGGCCAAGGCTGCTGTAAGCCTTGGTCATAACCATGCCACTGCAAACCAGCCTGGGCAACAGGGTAAAACCCAGACTCTGACTTAAAAAAAAAAGAATCCAACGAGACTACAGATGTTGCTGTCTGCATGGTGACAGTAAGTTCTCCCCCCATCTGCAGCACCCTGGGGCCTGCCCTGCACTGTCCTCTGCCATCTGTTACACTCACAGGAGCTTTGGCCTGAACACAACTCCATTTCAGGTCCTAAGCACTCTCTCCCCACCCCCTGTCGCTGTTCCTAGCCTTCCTTGTGATGTCATTTCCCATAAGGAGCCTTCATGTTTTTAGATGGGGACAGCTCATCCTTCGCAGCTTTGGGTGAGCGTCGAGTTCAGGATCCTCAGCTAACACATGCATGGAGTCGGCACACCATAACAGCAAGAGAAGGCGTCACGCAAGTGATAGGTGCTCATGAACGGGCTTCAAGACACCGCCTGGGCAGGTGGGTAGGGGACAGGCTGCAGCCATGGGATGGTCAGGACACCCTTTGTCTTATGGGCACGGGCTCAGCACCAAGATGACGAAGGACCGCCCACGTCACGCCCCCTCATGCACAGCAGGTAGGCTGCTCTGTGCTCCATGGGCCTTATAGACGTCTCCCAGCCAGGAGCATGTGACACGGTAGGAGTGGCTTGTGCTGAGCAGCAGAGACATGCAAGTCAGCATGCATTAAAATCTGGCCAAGTAAGACACGAGGCGGGGGAAGGCCTAATGCCCTGACCTCCCGGTCTACACTCAAACAGCTGCAACTTCCCAGTCAGAAGGCACCACCCCCACTCCCCCCATGACATATCCAGAGACTGACAATGAGAGATTAAGAAAGGCAATGGAATGGCGTGTCTCCAGTACCACTTTAATAAAGTATCTAAGGGCCAAGCATGGTGGCTCATGCCTATAATCCCAACACTTTGGGAGGCCAAGGTGAGAGGAATGCCTGAGCCCACAGGTTCAAGACCAGTCTGGGCAACAGTGAGATCTCATCTCTACAATAAATCAAAAAAATTAGCCAGATGTGGTGGCATGTACCTGTAGTTCCAGCTACTTGGAAGGCTGAGGCGGAACGATCACCTGAACCCAGCAGGTCGAGGCTGTGGTGGCCGTGAGTATGTCACTGAACCCCAGCCTGGGAGACAGAGTGAGACTCCAATTCCAGGAAAACAAATAAATAAAATTTTAAAAAACAAATAAAGTATCTAAGAGCTCTGTGGTGTACCTTTAAACCAATTTTCACGTGCAAATCGGAGCAATGAGATGTCTGTTTATCAGAGACAATCCTGACTCAATACGGGCTACCCGAATGTCACGTGTGACTGTGCCACCAAGCTGCGCACTGAGGCGAGGGGACACCATCTATGGCTGTGGCAGGGGAGACCATGGTCAGGCCGCTCCGCATAACCAGGCATCAGTGGGGCATCCTTGTTTCCTGGGCACAGACTCCGACGGCCAGCATTACAGAGTCACTCCAGGTCGATGACCTGAAGGCCACAAGGAAGCGAACATGCTACGAATAGCTCAAATAGCAGCCATGGGCCAACATGAGGCCCGGAAAAGCCACTAGGTCACGTATATTCTTTCATCGAGGCGTTTACCATTCCCACCTGGAAACGATGAGCAAAAGCTTCCGGCACTGATAAAACGCCATTAAAATATCAAGAATCAGCCGGGCTCGGTGGCTCAGCCTGTAATCCCGCGCCTTTGGGAGGCTGAGGTGAGTGGATTTCCTGAGCCCGCGGGTTCGAGACCCACCTGGGCAGCGAGACCTCATCTCTACAATAAATCAAAAAAATCAGCCGGGTGTGGTAGCGCATGCCTGTAATTCCAGCTACTTGGAAGGCTGAGGCGGAAGGATCACAGGAGCCCAGCAGGTCGAGGCTGCGGTGGCCGGGAGCGGCCACTGCACTCCAGTCTGGGCGACAGAGTGAGACTCCAACTCAAAAAAAAAAATTTCAAGAATCAACTCAGCCAGGGAGGAACAAGCAAGCCACTAAGTAACAACTGGGCTCTGGAAAAGATGATCAAGGCAGAGGAGAGAGGAAAGTTGACAGGAACTGAGCCCAGAAACTTGTCAATTGCAGAAGGATAGCTGTGTTACAACACAGCCATAAAAAAATCAACTTTAATATGAAGATGACTTCCTGACTGCTGTGCCTACCACAAGAACGAGCCTTTCCCAGTGCAAGCCCCTGGACTCTGGGAACACAGCCACCCACCCCGTGGCTCCTTCTGCGCCTCTGCAGATCGCCATCGAGTCCTTCTGTGCCGGCGGTGAGCACAGTGCATCCGTCGCATCTCCCATGCACAGCAGACTCTACTCGATGGTATAACACTCCAGGCAAAAGCCAAGCGAGTGAGCCTCGACACCCCTATAAGGTTCTCCGCTAAATACCGAGCCTGTGCTCCAGTAAGAGGCACACCCCTACCAGCATCTCCCCCAGGTCAGAGTTCTCAGATCTGGAAAAGGATCTGCACTACCAGCCTGTCTCACCACTGCCAGGACACTCTAGCCTACTCCTTTACCAGCAGAGACGTGCTCTAAGCAAAGTGCAGGCCAAGCCACCCCTAAGAGGACACGGAAAGACGTGCCCTAAACCAGGTTCATGGCACTGACCACCCCAAGGAGGATGCAGAGAGACATGCCCCCCTAAACCAGGTTCATGGCCTTGGCCATTCCTAGAAGGATGTGGAGAGATATATTCTAAGCCAGGATCATGGTCTTGGCCATCCCTAGGAGGAAGACGTGGAGACACGTGCCCTAAGTAAGACTCAGGCCTCGGCCACCAGGCCAGGCCACCCCCAGGAGGATGCTAACGACCCCACCCTCAATCTGCTGGCCCATGAGGCTTCTGCATCTACATAATCCATGCAGATACATAGATGTGCGGCTTCTGACTGCAGGAGACACCTGTGGTAAATGTGCAGCAGAAAAACCCCACTCTCTCAATTTCTGATAGAGAAGAATCGACATCAATAGGCACGGGGCCTCGCTCACTGAAAGGTAAATGTTTCTTGTCCTGCCTCTCAACACACCACGATGTCCACACTAGCTGACACAGAACAAGAACCCTTCTTAAAAAAATATCTTGTAGGCCGGGCTCGGTGGCTCAGCCTGTAATCCCAGTGCTTTGGGAGGCCGAGGCGAGTAGATTGCCTGAGACCACGGGTTTGAGATCAGCCTGGGCAACTTGGCAAGACTTCATCTCTACAATAAAAAAAAAAAATTAACTGGGTGTGGTAGTGTGCACCTGTAGTTCTGGCTACTTGGATGGCTGAGGCAAAAGGATTGCTGGAGCCCAGCAAGTCGACTCTGGAGTGGCCGTGAGTATGCCACTGCACTCCAGCCTGTGTGACAGAGTGAGACTCCAACTCAAAAAAAAAAAAAAAAAAAAATCTTGTAGTCAACATCGATGGGCACAGGGCCTCGCTCACTGAAAGGTAAATGTTCCTTGTTCTGTCTCTCACCAGCACCACAATGTCCACACCAGCTGACACAGAACAAAAATTCTTCTTAGAAAAACATCTTGTAGTCAATAGTGCTACAGGGATCAGAAGTGCTTCCAGCAAGCTTGAATCTTAGAGCTCCTCCAGGGTTACAGGCAGCCACAGGGAAGAATCACAGCACAACACGACAAACAGGAGCAGAGACAAGAAGATGTCTACAGGCAAGGCTGACCCAGCTGCTCCTAGCAATGCCTGGCAGCTGGTAGACCCCTCTCTGCTACCCACCTGGGCTTCTCTGTGAAGGGTGCGGAGAAAACAGCGGGCTTCCTTCACCACCCAGCGACCCAGCAACACCAGTCTCCCAGGACTATGCCCTGGGCGTCCCCCAAGTCCGGGAGTCTAACTCCACTCAGCACAAGGGCAGCAGAGAGCCAGGCCCAGGGCACGGGAATCTCACCCCCCTTCTTACTTGACTTGCTCCCAGGTCTTGGTGGCCAAGTGCAGGACCCAGAGATCCTTGTAGTGGTAGAACTGCTCCCCGCTGGGAGATGCAAACTCCCCTCCAAAGACCCACAGCTGCCCGCCGCCTTGAGGCACCACCACCGCCTGTAAAGAGAAGGGCAACAAGTCAGGGTGTGGCCACACAGCACAGGGCCAGCTCCAGAGCTACCAGGCAGAGCAGCATCTGCTCCCAGTGAAAAGAGACAGAGAAAGAAAAGGCTAGAAAAGAAGAAACAGAGAGATTTCCATGACCACATTAGCTCACATGATACAGCCTAACATACATGCTATTGAACTCCCAGAAAAACCACAAAGATACATCAGAACCAAACTGATGGGAAGCCAATGACAGAAAAAAATCTTTGAAGTAGTCTGAGGGAGGAAAAGGACACACTAAATACAGGAGAATTAAGATAAGAGTGAATACTGACCTCTCAGAAACAATGAGTAGCCAGAAAACAGAACACCTATCAAGTGCTAAGGCAATAGCTCTCAGTTTAGAATTCTATATCTGGCAAAAACAGCTGCCACTTAGAAAAAACTTAAAAAACATACTATCGGCAGACCTATACTTTCAAAATGCCAAGGGAAGTTTTTAGGAGAGTGTGGGTATTCTTTGTTGGGTTCTTACAGTTTATGGGAAGTGATGTAATATCATTTGAAGACAGATTGTCTTTAGCTCAAGATGTATACTGTAACAGGGAGTGGTGGCTCAAGCCGGGTACAGTGGTTCATGCCTGTAACCAACCATCTTTCTCTGCACTGGAGAAGCAGGCAGTCATCCCAGCTATTTATTGAGCGAGCCCAACTGTTCTAGGTACAGGTTATATGTCCCTATGGGTGACAGAGCACCGTCTACAGCCTGACAGGAACAGGACAGCCCTGACACTGCTCTCCTTGCATAAGAGGAAACTAGCTCACAACGCTAACCCATGCTACTCCTCACCCTCTCCTTACAGCTCATTTCACTCTACAACAGCGCTGCTGCCGCCACCTTCCCTGCTCTCACTTCCACCACCTTGTCCAGATCTTGGGCCCACAGGATTGAGCATCTTGCCAAATGGCTGTGACGTGCCCGGCACGACATCTGGTATCTCTCTGTGGAGTATCTCCTCCAATCCTCGCCCATCCCGGGGAGCCCATGTTTACCTGCCCACTTCACAGGAAGACTCGGAAGTGTGCAAAAGCTCAGTAAGGAGTCCAAGCAGAATAGAGCAGAGCCAGGATGATGACAAGGCCCAGGCTGCCCATCACGCAAATCCTCCTGGGGTCTCCCAGACTCTCAGACGCTCAAGGGGGAAGGAGGCAAACAGCGCTGACGTTACCTGGTGAGCACAGCGCCTCGGAGGCGGGCTGGGGATGTCGACTTTGGTCCAGGAGTCCTTTCTGATGTTGTAGACATAGAGCTCGTTATACAAAAAGGTCTGCAGGAAGGAAAAGGACCTCAGTCACGAGTGATATGCTCTCAGGCAGGTCACAGTCAGAGGTGAGAGCGATCTTATACATGATGATCCCAGCAACCTGCATCCTAGAGTGGACAAGGCACGTCAATGCAGGAGCTTATGTGGCTGCCCCGGGATCCTTGGGTGACGACACAATGAAGACCGGAGCCTGTTACCCATAAGGTTCCAAAAGCCTGTGCTGCTCGGCAGAGTCATCATTCCCCGAAGTTAGCCCAGACTGTAAACGCATGGAAATTCAGAGAAAGAGGGACAGGCGAAGCAAGACCCACAGGACTACCCGCGGGGCCGAAGGGAGCCCACACCAGTGTGACGGCCTCAACTATGGCTCAGAGGCACAGGTCTTTCTGGACTGCTCAGTAATAGGAGTGAGCCCTACATGTGTTGGCATGCTTCCCATTCAAGCAGCTTTGAGAGCCATGAGTGTAGAGTTGGAGCCCACAGTGAAGAAGGCCAGCTTGCGTGGCCACCACAGTGAGGGCACGCGGCTCAGCACCAGCAACTGGCAGCAGACCACGAGCGCCAGTGGTCACTTCAGGTCCTGCACCATCCCAGGACATCTCACATCAGCCTGAGGCTCAGGAACAAGCCCACCAGAGGGGAGTGACAGGGGTGGCGTGTATTGGACATCACTGCTCTGAGTTCATCTTACTTCAAATGATACCCTTGAAAATGTGGGAGGAAAAGAAAAAATATATACTTTACTTTTTGGCCATTGAAATATTCACCTCCGAACAGGATTAATTCATCTTTCTCGGGATGAGCAGAGAGGGAGGCATTTAACCTGCAAGAGGAGAGATACAGAGGCAAGTCAACACAGTCGCAACCCCTGACGGCTGCGTGAGCACCAGGCCCCTCCCTACAACATGTCCCCAGGGACTGGCCACCCTCACTTCCTAGAAAGGAAGCAAAGGTGCCACCTTCAGCATCCACCTTTCACCCCCAAAACTAGTGCCAGGACCACACTCCCAGAAGAGCCCCAGACCCGGGCCACGTCACACTGCATCTGGCTCTAAAACTCATCAGGCATCAAGCCTAGACCATCCTACTTATAGACCAAGTTCTCCAGAACTGCCCTGTTTTAGAGTCTATCCTCTTAAATCACCTCAGGATTGTTCTAAAAAGTCCAGTATTTAGGCATTTCAATATACATCCCAGACACTTTGCAGCTAGAAAAATAAATAACTTTCTACTAATTTCACACATGAGGACAAAAGAATGGTTATAAGGAAACTACAGATACAGTCCAACCACTCCTGTTGAAAGTAACAGAAGTTAGGTGTGGTGGCTCACACCTGTCATCCCAGCACTTTGGGAGGCAGAGGAGGAAGGATTGCCTCAGCCCAAGGGTTCGAGACCAGCCTGAGCAACATGGCAAGACCTTGTCTCTACAATAAATCAAAAAGTTAGCTGGGCGTGGTGGCGTGCACCTGAAGTTCCAGCTACTTGGAAGGTTGAGGTGGAAGGTCAAGGCTGTGATGGCCGTGAGCATGCCACTGCACTCCAGCCTGGGCGACAGAGTGAGACTCCAGCTCAAAGGAAAAAACAGAAAAAAAAAAAGAAAGTAACGGTAGACACAGTGACCATAAGGGCAATCACTGGAAGACACCCTTCTTTCAAATTTTTCTATAATGGTGTTCCCAAAGAAAGTTCCCTAACACTCATTCCAAAAGATGTTTCTCGAAGGAAAAACAGGTTTCAAGGGCAAGTTTGGGAAATCTGCAAACTCTATTTTCTCTGAAGGATTTGTTGAGCAAAGAAACGTTTCACAGGATGAGAAATTCTGCAGTAAAGAACTAGCACTAAAACAGCGTAGTTCCTGTGGAAAAGAGCTTGGCGGGCCCTTCAAAAGCTACTCAGGAATTCACATGACCCAACAACACCATTCCTGGCACAGCCTCAAGTGGATGCCTGTCCTGTACATTCATGACAGCACCATTCGCCACAGTCATGGAAGAGACAGCTAAGAGACAGGGGACACGCAAAATGCAGCACAGGCACAAAATATGATTCATACTAAGAAGGAAGGACATTGGATACATGCCACAGCACTGATAAGTCGTGCATATACCCAGAGGGAAAGAAGTCGGGCACAAAATAACAAGCACCAAGTGACCCGACTCATGTGAAAGATCCAGAACAGGTGGATTCATGGCAATAGAAAGCAGACAGGGGGCCAGGCTCAGTGGCTCAGCCTGTAATCCCAGCACTTTGGGAGGTCGAGGCGAGTGGATTGCCTGAGCCCGCGGGTTCAAGACCTGCCCGGGCAACTTGGCGAGACCTTGTCTCTTCAATAAATCAAAAATTAGCCGGGCGTGGTAGCGTGTGCCTGTATTTCCAGCTCCTTGGAAGGCTGAGGCGGAAGGATCGCCAGAGCCCAGCAGATCAAGGCTGCAGTGGCTGCGAGCGGCCACTGCACTCCAGTCTGGGTGACAGAGTGAGACTCCGACTCAAAAAAAATAAAAAATAAGCCGGGCTCGGTGGCTCAGCCTGTAATCCCGCGCCTTTGGGAGGCTGAGGTGAGTGGATTGCCTGAGCCTGCGGGTTCGAGACCCGCCTGGGCAGCGAGACCTCATCTCTACAATAAAAATCAAAAAATCAGCCGGGCATGGTAGCACATGCCTGTAATTCCGGCTACTTGGAAGGCTGAGACGGAAGAATCACCGGAGCCCAGCAGGTCGAGGCTGCGGTGGCCGGGAGCGGCCACTGCACTCCAGTCTGGGCGACAGAGTGAGACTCCAACTCAAAAAAAAAAAAAAAAAGAAAAAAGAAAATGGCTCATACTCAATTCATGTTTGATGATCAAACCCTTAACATGAACATTTAAAAGCATTACAAACACAGCAAAAGGCTGTGGTGATTTTCTGCTTTCTGAATGTGGAAAAACCCACCGAGCTGCAGTTACAAATGACCAAAATGGCAAATTGTATGTTATGTGTATTTTGCCACAAAAAAAAGTAGATGAATACATAGTGCTTCCCAAACTCCTTTGACCCCGAATCTTTTTCACTGAGTACCTATTGTCCTTCCGTGGAAAAGCACCAAACACTACTCGAGAAATCACATCAAGCCAATGTGCCAACCTCCCCAAGGCCTGGCCCAGCCAGAGCCACCACTGCCCCTCCCTAGCAGGCATCAGGCACGCCCTCTCCTCCTTCCTCAGGGAAATGAAGCAAAACAAGTCTCAACCCAACAAGCCTAGGCAGCCTGTGAGTGTGCTCCCTGCCCCTCCTCTGGAAGGCACGGGAGTTTCCCATGGGGGGGGTGGACCCTCCCAGGTACCTAACTCAAGGCGCCTCCAGTTACCAAGCTGTGAAACAGAACTCCAGAGCCTTCACTCCACCGACAAGCAAGGGAAGGCAGGAGCAAGAGGATGAGAACGGGGGCAGGGGAGGGGCAGGGTATAGACCCTGCTGTGGGCTCCTGCACTTCCAGGTAGAGGAGGAGAAGGGGCAGGGGATGGAGGCCAGGAAAAGACCACCCACGGCCTCCCACACTCCCTGGGCAGAAGATGACAGCGGGCAGGAGAGGGGCCAGGTGTAACCTCACCTTGGCCTCCCACATTCCCTAGGGGTTGCAGGACCCAAGAGTCTTGAGATTTTTCACTTCATTTAAAATGAAGTGAACTTTTCATTTTAAACCTTAATTTTTTCATTTTTAACATTAATTATATGTTTGATAATCAAACCTTCACGTGAACATTTTTTATTTTATTTTTGAGTCGGAGTCTCACTCTGTCACCCAGGCTGGAGTGCAGTGGCACACTACTCACAGCCACCGCAGCCTGGACCTGCTAGGCTCAGGTGATCCTTCCGCCTCAGCCTTCCAAGTAGCTGGAACCACAGGCATGCACCACTATGCCTGGCTAATTTTTTTTTTTAATTTATTGTAGAGATGCAGTCTTGCCAAGTTGCCCAGATTGGTTTTGAAACCACTGGACTCAGGCAATCCTCTCGCCTCGGCCGCCCAAAGTGCTGGGTTTACAGGCATGCACAACCATGCCCGGCTATTTTTTATTTATTGTAAAGACAAGGTCTTGCCATGTTGCTCAGGCTGGTCTCGAAACCCTGAGCTCAAGCAATTCTCTCGCCTCAGCCTCCAAAAGTGCTGGGATGAAAGGTGTGAGCCACCATGCCCAGCCTAGCATGAACATAAGCATCACAAACACAGCAAAAAGCTGTAATGTTCTCTTTCCACCTGTGATGGGCACTTTTATTTATTTATTTATTTGTTATTATTTTTCCAGCCCAGGCTGGAGTGCAATGGCACACTCATAGCCACCCCAGTGTGATCCTTCTACCTCAGCCTTCCAAGTAGCCGGAACTACAGGTGCGTGCTACCACACCTGGCTAATTTTTTATATATTGTAGAGATGACATCTCGCCAAGTTGCCCAGGCTGTTCTCAAACCTAGGGGCTCAGGCAGGCAATCCCCTCACCTCGGCCTCCCAAGGGGCTATGATAACAGACTTGAGCCACTGTGCCCGATCTGATGGGCACTTTTAAACGACCCCCAAACCAAAGAAAAGCTCACTGGGGGATCGCCTACCCCAACAGTTCCAGTGAGCTCCCATGACTGGCCCACAACCTGGCCAGTCTCGGGCCCAGGCCGTGCATGACAGGGACCACGGCCCTACCATGGGGCTCCAGAATTAAATAATAGGAAGCAGTGATGCACTGTCCCAGCACTGGGCATGTGTAAAGCTGTGGCACCGACCCACGGTGGCTCCCAGCATACAAGAGGAGCCCCAGTCTGCTTACCGTGGAGAGGGCGGGGGGCATGGGCTTTCCACAGTCTGGGTCTTGCTGGCATCGAGTGTCTGGAAATGGGCTATGAGAGCTTCCAGATCTTCCTATGGACAAACAAGCAGCACACATGAGACCCAAGCTTAACCCCATGGCAAGTCCCAGCCTGGCCAGCCACCTCCGGTGAGTGCTGACCAGCCGGCGATCTATAAGTTACATCAGACAGCGCCTGCCGGCAACACAGAGCTTGGCCTCCAAGGCGGCCTGCTCAGAGTGCAGTCTTGTGCATTCCCACATGTCACCTCATCCCAAACCCCGCCCCCCACCGAGAGCTTCCACTTGGACAAGCACACCTGGTTCACTGCCGATACCTTCAACACCTCCCACTGCCTGGCCAGGGCCATCTGTTTCCTCCACTCCTCCCCCGACCAAAACAATAAAACATTCGCTTCACAAGAGAAACTTGGACATCTCTGCATGGGCCTGCAGCAGCCTCCCCGTGCAAGGTCTCAGTTTCACAGCTGTAGAAGCAGCCAGATTTGGGGACCCAACAACCCCGTCTCAGCCAGGCCGCTTCCCTGCCACCCTCCCCCCCAACTATCCCCAGCCCATCATCACTGGAAAGTTCCCTTTTAGCCCAATTTGAAGTCTCACTCCCCTCACCTTTTCAGAGACCTGAAATCTGGCCCCTTTCCCCCATCCCTAATGCAAAACACTGCACTAGCACAGGAAGCACTTTACTCAAAGGCCTGGATGAGAAGAAACTGGTGGAGAGACAGACCCTGCTCCAGCATGACTCCCTCGGGCAGAAGGAGTGCTGGAACGAGGGCGCCAGGTCTGCTCGGTCAGCTGCCATGTCCATCCTAGTGTGTAACTAGCACGGCGTCCACCCAGCTACAGTCATCCCCACGCACCGAGCTGTCACACGATGGTGGGGAGCTCGTCTCCCCCCTTCTCCCCACCCCACCTGTGAACCCAGAGCAGTTCCACATGCCCCTCACACTGAGCAGTCACCAGCCTCTACCAGCGTCTGAGTCAGGAAAGCTCCACTACTACTGCTGCTCCAAAGCAGCTGTTCTTAAGTTCGCTGAGCCTCACAGCCATGAGTGACTGGAAGAAGAGGAGAAGGGTGGGTCAGGGACAGCCTTTCCAAGGTGACAATAAGTTGAACGATGAAGACCATCACGAGGAGTGTGGCTGGAACGGAGGCAAAGACCACAAGCAAAAGAATTTGGCATGCTTGAGGCACTAAAACAGAGGGGACAGTGGAGAGGCAGGCAGAGGCCAGGACAGCAGGAAGGCACCAGCCAAGTGGCCTGATACATGAGTTCTCTGGTAGCAGAATTCCAAACTGGTAGCAGAATTCCAAACTGTCCATCCCCAGGACTGTGAAAAGATGGGCTATCACTCCCGTGATCAGGTTATTACATGATACAGCTGACTTTCAGGAAGGCCAATGACCCTCTGTGGGCCTGGCCTACTTGGAGGATCATCTTGAGGGTCTGCTTTGAAGATTAAGCAAGACAACACGCAGAGTCCTAGATGGCAGGCTCCCCCTCCTCGTGAAAGCTACTATGATGACATCCGGGCACAAGCACTGCAGGGAGATGCAAAATTGACTCCAAATGACAGAATGGTTCCTCACTACCAGCTTACTCCATGCCAGGCACTGTTCTAAGGTGCACAAGGTCTGGCGGGCTGCAGAGGCCATACACCTAGCAGTCAAGAACCTGAGTTCAATGAACCTGAGGACATGAAAGGAGAGGGTGAGGGAAGCCCAAGTCCATTATCTACAGGTGCAGATGTGGAGAGATAAACGACTTGGGAAGAAAAGAAGCAAGGAATGTGCTCAAGAGCTCTGGGCTGGGCTGCCTGGTCAACGCCAGTTCCACACAACTTCACAGCTGTGCGACCCTTAGCCATGGAACCTGTTGGTCTCTAACTTCCTGACTGTCCCACGGGACTGCCAGTGCTACCCAACTCACCTGTCATGAGGGTGACAGCCCAGGTACACAGTGCCTGGCACACAGCACACACTCAGTAAACCCTGGCCGTTAAAACTACCCCAGGTTCGGAGCCCACAAGCAGCTCAACACACACAGCACACTCAGCCCTGAGTTCCACTGACCGCCTGCAGATCCCAGGATGGCAGGGAAGGGAAAGGAAGACACCGGTTGGTGGTCACCAACTGTCCCGGCATCACAACCCCGGGCGCCAGCGGCCTCTTCCCGGACGGGGCCCGCCCGACGTCACTCCTCCGCGACCATGATGTGTCTTCTGAACAAGAGCGAGGCGCAGGAAAGTTCAGGGCTACCTCCCAGACCACACAGCTTGCAGAGGCGGGCCCAGGCTCACCCCCAGGTCCTCCTACGCTAACCCCAGCCTGCCCCGCCAGCCTGCCACCCTTCCGCGAGAGGAAGAGAACACGCATGGCAACGCCTGCGACACCGCGCGATGAACGGAGACAACGGTAGGGGGGCAGCCCCCTTGCTCGCCGAGGGCAAGTGGGGCCCTGGCCGGAGGCGCCGGACACACGAGGAGGCCCGGGGGGCGCAGCGCGGAGCCGACGCTGCTCCCGGCGCACACGAGGACCCCGGAGGGCGCGTCGGGTTCCGCTCACCTCCTCCTTCCGCGAGCGCTTAGACACCTTCTTCTCCATCTTCGCGGCCGTCTTCTCCGCCCCGCGGCCCTTCTTCTCCTTCTTGCCCTTCTTGCCCATCTCGCCGAGTGGGAGGATGCGCCGGGTCGCACGCCGGGGACTCAGGGAGAGTCGCGCGCCGCCCGCCCGGAAGCGGGTGTCGGGGGTCCGGCGCGTGGGAATCGCGTCACTTCCTGTCTCGCCCGCTGCCGCTTTCGAGTGGAGGCGCGGCCAGGCGGGCGAAGGGCGCCGCGGTCTGTCTTCTGGCTCCGGCTTCAGCAGCGGGGTCGGGGTCTCAGGCGCAGGGTGGTGTCGGAGGAGAACGTGGCGGGCCGCCCCGGAACGCCCTGTGTTCCCGGGCGCGCTGTGGCACCTGCTGCGGCACGTGGCTTGTCCCTGGGCGGAGCTGCCCGCAGTCATTTCTGCCCTGGACCGATCGTGAGTGCCGTGGTCTCCCCCCAGGGAAACTTTCGTACCGTCATGAGGACTCGCAGGCCCTCAGCTAAGTCCCCTGCCCTATCCCGTGTAAAAGGCGCCGAAGCCTAGCACGCTTCACTGTTGGGTCCCAAGGGCTTTGTGCTGGACAAGAAGCCACAGTCCTCGCATTGCGCCTTCTTTGCCACTGTCCTCCCGTGTCCTGGTATGGAGAGCGTGCGCTTCTTCATTGGCAGGCTACAGCTAATAAGATACCTTATCTACCTCCAGAATAGTCACTTGATCAAGCCTGAGAAGCAGAGACAGGCAAGACCCAACTGCCTGGTGGAAAATTGTGCTCTGAGGTTTTTTGTGTTTTTTTTTGAGTTGGCGTCTCCCTCGGTCGCCCAGACTGGAGTGCAGTGGCCGCTCCCGGCCACCGCAGCCTCGACCTGCTGGGCTCCGGCGATCCTTCCTCCTCAGCCTTCCGAGTAGCCGGAATTACAGGCATGCGCTCCCAAGCCCGGCTGATTTTTTGATTTGTTGTAGAGATGAGGTCTCGCTGCCCAGGCGGGTCTCGAACCCGCGGGCTCAGGCAGTCCACTCACCTCAGCCTCCCAAAGGCGCGGGATTACAGGCTGAGCCACCGAGCCCGGCTGCTCTAAGGTTTTTGGTGGAAAATTGTGCTCTAAGGTTTTGCCTCAGACAGCGGGACAAATGGCAACAACCATTTGCAGAACGTGGAATGTTAGGGTCTGAAAGGGCAGAATGAAGTGCTGGTCGTTACTTAGAAGATGTCACCTTTGGACTTGTAATCCAGGAAATGAGGCAGAATGAGGACAAGGTCAAGCAAAAATTTGACAAAGGGAACGTGTTAGTCAGGAAATTGTCTAGTTTCTTCCTTTGTGTGTGAGGCACAAAAGGACTTGGCCTTCAAGAAGACACCTTAGATCAATCAATTACTAGTTGCTGAGGAGTGACTGTCCAACCAAATCCAAGCCTTGTCCATAAATCTAGTTCTATAAGTAAAATGAAATCTGGAGAAACAACAGGAAGGAAAGGTAGAGCTGAGTTAAGGCTACCACGCTCTCCAACCCCGCTTGCAGGAGAATGTGATGGAAGAAGAAAGACCCAGTTATAAGCTGATCAGAAAGGAGCTGGAGACTTTCACAGAAACCTGGCCCAACCCTCCAGACATGATCATCTTCTATGATGAGCTACAAAAGCCTAAATCCTCACCATTACCCTGGGAAAATAGCTACATTCCCTTAGTGTGCTGTGCCTTTAAGAACATACCTGGAGTCAGGCTCGGTGGCTCAGCCTGTAATCCCGCGCTTTGGGAGGCTGCGGTGAGTGGATTGCCTGAGCCCGCGGGTTCGAGACCCACCTGGGCAACTTGGCGAGACCTCATCTCTTCAATAAATCAAAAAAATTAGCCGGATGTGGTAGTGCGCGCCTGTAGTTCCAGCTACTTGGAAGGCTGAGACGGAAGGATCGCCGGAGGCCAGCAGGTCGAGGCTGCGGTGGCCGGGAGCAGCCATTGCACTCCGGTCTGGGCGACAGAGTGAGACTCCAACTCAGAAAAAGAAAAGAACATACCTGGAGCCGGGCTCGGTAGCTCAGTCTGTAATCCCAGCACTTTGGGAGGCCGAGGAGAGTGGATTGCCTAAACCCGTGGGTTTGAGACCAACCCAGGCAACTTGGCAAGCCTTCATCTCTGTAATAAACCAAAAATTAGCCGGGCATGGTAGCACGCGCCAGTAGTTCTGGCTGCTTGGAAGGCTGAGGCGGAAGGACTGCTGGCGTACAACAGGTTGACGCTGGGGTGGCCGTGAGCGTGCCACTGCACTCCAGCCTGGGCAGCGGAGTGAGACTCCAACTCAAAAAAAAAAAAACCTAATCCTTTCATACTTTCCTAATAATACTGGGTAACCTTGAGGCAATGCACTAGAAGCAAAAGGGCCACCGCACACCATCCGCAACGCATTAGTGATCCCCACTTAAGGGCTGCAAAAGGGGGAGCATATTACCTGGTGAAGATTTAGAAGGTTCTGGTCCATGCGGGTTTAAGACATTATCTGAAGAATCTTGACGCTAAATTGGAAGGCTCCTCTTGGAGTTCGCATGTCATGGTGACCTATGTGAAGCTGAAATCCTCATTACCAAGAAAGAAAGTGAATCGAACATCTAAGGTGAGATCAGATCCTAAAATAGTAAAAAGATTAAGTACAGGACCTTATTTTAGTAAAATTCAAGTTTTTGAAACTGTAATGGATTCTCTTAAATCTAATACATCACTGACTTTTAGGGTCTTTTATGTGATCAGGCGCCCTCTGCTGCCTTGAAGATGAACTTCAGAAGAGAAAAAAATCTGTTAATAATGCGCTAAACCAAAGGAAAGTGTGTTATCTTCTAATTACCCTCATCACAAGTAATCCCTGGGAGTGGAAGGCTCACACAAGTGCGGTATAGGTCAAGTGGTCCTTTGCACATTTCCCATCTGGGAAGTGAGAACAATGAACCAGCCCACCTGGGACAGAATTCTTGGGAAAATCAAGTGAAATAACAATAAAGCGCAGAAAAATAAAACACAAAATACAAAACTTAGAGATTCTGTGCTGTGAAGTGAAGTCACAATTCGGAACTGGCTGACAGTCACTTCATTTGACAACATTAATTGATTACTCCAGGGCGGGTAAGGTTCTACCAAGCCATACAAGGTCAGAAGATCCCACCACCAGCCGCGAGGAGGTTTCGTTCTAGTGAGAGGCAAACTCATGAAGTTCCTCAGATGCTTTGTGAAGTGAAACAAGGAAGAAGGAAGGAAAGGAAGGAAAAGATGGAGCAAAGGACGGAGGGAGGGAAGGGGCAGGGAGAGGGAAGAGGGAAGGAAGGAGAGAGGGAGAAAGCAAGGAGGGGAAAGGGGGAGGGAGGATGACAGGGAGGGGGAGGGGAAGGAAGCGGCAAAAAGCTATAATGTTCTGTTTCTCCTACGGTGGGCACTTTATTTATTATTATTTTTCCAGCCCAGGCTGGAGTGCAGCGCCACACGAATGGCTGCTCCAGTGTCCACCTGCTGGGCTCCGGCGATCCTTCCGCCTCAGCCTTCCAAGTAGTTGGAACTACAGGCATGTGCTACCACACCCGGCTAATTTTTGATTTATTGAGATGACATCTCACCAAGTTGGCCAGGCTGTTCTCGAACCCATGGGCTCAGGCAGTCCTCTCGCCTCAGCCTCCCAAAGTGCTGGAATTACAAGCTGAGCCACTGCGCCCGGCCTCACCACATTTGTAAATGCTTCTGTGTCATCACTGTAGACTCGCTTATAACATTTGAGAACAGGCTGGTGAAGGAAGCTCCAAGTCACTACAGTCTCCCCCTCCCATGCACACCAGGCTCTCACCATCTGGGGGCGTTTCCTGCGGATGGATCTCCTTGGATCCCTGCCGCTGCGGTGAATGCTCTGGTTATCCTGTCTTTATCAGTGATCTCCAGGCAGTGCCTGAGATTGAGTCCTTCTGTGAGACACCAGAGACCGGGTGGGATGGCTCACGACTGTAATCCCGGCACCGTGGGAGGCAGAAGGATCACTTGAGCCCAGGAGTTCGAGACCAGCCTGAGCAACATAACAGGACCTCATCTCTACAAAAAAAAAAGAAGAAAAATGAGGCAGGCATGGTGGTGCGCACCTATAGTCCCAGCTACTTGGAAGACTGAGGTAGAAGGAACACCTGAGCCCAGGAAGTCGAGGCTGGTGTGAGCCGTGTTAGTGGCACTGCACTCTGGCCTGGGCAACACTGTGAGATGCCCAACTCAAAAAAAAAAAAAAAAGCCGGGCTCGGTGGCTCAGCCTGTAATCCTGCACCTTTGAGAGGCTGAGATGAGTGGACTGCCTGAGCCTGCGGGTTCGAGACCCGCCTGGGCAGCGAGACCTCATCTCTACAATAAATCAAGAAATCAGCCGGGCATGGTAGCGCATGCCTGTAATTCCGGCTACTCGGAAGGCTGAGGCGGAAGGATCGCCGGAGCCCAGCAGGCGAGGCTGCGGTGGCCGGGAGCGTGCCACTGCACTCCAGTCTGGGCGACAGAGTGAGACTCCAACTCAAAAAAAAAAAAAAGGCATCCGATGCAGAGATAAGGAAGTGGGAGCCGCTAGAAAGTAGTGCAGACGGTACAACAAAACACAAGACATTCTGACGAAAATGCTCATACCAGGAAACTCAGTGCTCAAACTAGGAAACAACCCTTGCTGTCACATTGACAGCAAAGACTCCATGATCGGATGCGAGGAACCCGTGAGCCCTGCGTGCTCCCCCTGTGCAATGGCAGGTGCATGTACAGCCAGCGTGTACTGGAACCCTGCCCCAACATCACAGAGCCTCAGCGTTTCTTTGTGCAGCAGTCAGGAGCCCAACTAGAGAGGAAGTGCAGTCCACAATGCAGACCTGCTCCGAGACTGCGTTTTTTTTAAAAAGTGAAACTGGCTGGGCTCGGTGGCTCAGCCAGTAATCCCAGCACTTTGGGAGGCCGAGGCGAGTGGATTGCCTGAACCCATGGGTTCGAGACCCGCCCAGGCAAATTAAAAAAAATTAGCTGGGCATGGTAGCATGCGCCTGTAGCTCCGGCTACTTGCAAGGCTGAGGCGGAAGGATCCCCGCAGCCCAGCAGGTGGAGGCTGCGGTGGCCAGGAGTGTGCCACTGCACTCCAGTCTGGGTGACAGAGTGAGACGCCAACTCAAAAAAAAAAAAAAAAAGTGAAACCCCTTGCCTAAATAGTTTAGATGCTGATTATTCTGAAAGTAAGTAATTTTTTTCTTTTTGATTCGAGGTCTCCCTGCATCGCCCAGGCTAGAGTGCTGTGGCACGATCATGGCTCACCACAGCCTTGACCTCCTGGGCTCAGGCCAGTCCTTCCACTTCAGCCTCCTGAGTAGCTGGGTCTACAGGTGTGCCCCACCACACCGGCTTAATTTTGTTTTGTAATGTGTTTGTAAAGACAAGGTCTTGCCATGTTGCCCAGGCTGGTCTTGGACTCCTGGATTCAAGCGATCCTCCCACCTCGGTTTCTCAAAGTGCTAGGATTACAGACATGAGCTACTGCACCCAACCAATAAGTAGATTTTAAAAATCCCTTTAATATCAATGTTCCGAGCATCTGGCTTTTTAATCCTTCCTGGTCCAAGACCCATCTGTTTTCCAGCCTAATAGTCCCGCAGCTAATAAGTCCCGCAGCAGCCCCTCACATTCCAACTGCCTGGCCATGACTGTGGATCCACAGCCCCCTAACTCTTCTCACTGCCCCACCGCAGGCTGGATCACAGCCCAGGGGGAGGACGCCAGGTGTCTGCCTTCACGGAAGCACGGTCCCAAAACCGACATTCTGGGTGCTGAGCTGACCACATCCGCCTATTCTTGGCCACACCTGAGGGTGATGCAATGAATTCAGAGATGGTGAAACACGGCCGGGACGTCTTCTGCACAGAACCTGGGGGCTGGTTCTAAGAAATCAGGCTAGAGAATTGGCCTGGTATTGCGAGGATTTCGGAGACATACCAAAAATAGCATTCCCATTAGCCAATTCCCAAGTAAATCAGGACAATCCTTTAAGGACATTTCCTCTTATGGTGTCGGGAAGACGCTGGAGACAGAGCACATCATATTAATAATAGTGCTCATCTCTCTTCCAGATTTTATTTTTATTTATTTACTTTTATTTATTTTTGATATTACAGTTATTTTCGTAAGTTGTGCTATACTTGCATTGGAGATTTTAATCTCCCAACAGCCTGTCTTACTCAACTTAGTATCCCAGGACAAAAATTTTGCACTATTCAGTTTGTTTTTGTTTTGTTTTACTTTTTTGAGAAAGCAGGATTTATTGAGAGGACAGAAAAGCTCCCACAGTGGAAGGGGGTCGCCCTGCACTATTTGTTAAGTGTGAACACATTATGAATAAACAGTGAATGAATGAAGTCGCCAAATGGCCCTTAAAGGGGTGCACAGAACATTTACTCAGGCTGGTCAGTGCAGGGGAGTGCTTTAGTTGGTCAAGTATTTTTGTTAGTATAATATACCCTATTCAGATCCTCAGTTTCCAAAGACCAAGAACTATATGCATTTGATACCAAAATTCAAGTGGGGTAACAATAAAGATTTAGAAAGATCTAGCAGAGGTACCTAGGACTGGCAGATTTGCAACCAGTAGAAAGACGGAGCAATGCTGGCTGTGTTTGAATAAGACACAATTTTTTTTTGAGAGACAAGGTCTTGCTATGCTGCCCAGGCTGGTCTCTAATGATCCTCCCACCTCTTCCTCCCCAAGTGCTGGGATTACAAGCATGAACCACTGTGCCCAGCATAAAACATGGTTTGTGGTTCCCAATGAAAGACTTGGAATGCATAGGGCTTGATAGTGTCACTGCAGTTCTGTAATTTAGATCTTTGTTTTTGTTTTGTTTTTTTGAGTCGGAGTCTCACTCTATCGCTTAGGCTGGAGTGCAGTGGCATGCTCATGGCCACCACAGCCTCTACCTACTAGGCTCAGGCGATCCTTCTGCCTCAGCTTTCCAAATAGGTGGAGCTACAGGCATGCACCACCATGCCTGGCTAATTTTTTTTATTTATTGTAGTTGCCCAGGCTGGTCTTGAACCCATGGGCTCAGGCAATCTTCTTACCTCAGCCTCCCAAAGTGCTGGGATTATAGGCATGGGCCACTGCACCCAGTCTGTTTTTTGTTTTTAAGTGACAGGGTCTCAACTGGGGCATGGTGCCTGGGATTACAGGCTTGAGCCACCACACCTGGCTGGGTTGTCCTTGGCCTTCAGGTGAGGCCAAAGCCCACCATCAGGACGTGGCTATTGATCTCAGGTGAGGCCAGAGCGCACCTTCAAGACGTGGCTATTGATCTCAGGTGAGGCCAGAGCCCACCATCAGGACGTGGCTATGTCAGGTAAGGTGCTGCGGCCAGCCCACAGGGGGCGACAGTCACATCACTTGAGAACAGTTGGCTTTGCCCAGATGCACACATGACATTTAATAATGACTGGAGGATAAGCAACAAGGGGAAGCTACAAGCCCAGGTCGCTAGAGTTACCACAGTTTTGAGTCAGGGTCTCACTGTCGCCCAGGCTGGAGTGCAGTGGCATAGAGATGACCTATGACCTTCTGGTCAGGACATCTCTTCCCTGGGCTGAGGATGTGGGCAGAGAGGGGCGAAGGCCCAGAGGTCACCGGGGTCCAGCACAGCAGACCGGGCTTCCTTAGAGGCTCCTGCCGGGGTGCTTGTCACCGGGAACTAGGCCCAGGACCGAGTCCCCACAGGAGCGAGACTCCGAGCCTCGGAGAGGCCAACTTCTACATCACGCAACTCGGGCCCTCGGCCACACCCACCCACCCCTCACAGCCCGCGCAGGGGATGGCAGGGGCCTGGTGGTCTCCCTAGGCGCCATTGGCTGATGCAACGCAGTCCCAAAGTTGGTCTCGAGCACCAGGCCTGCCATACCCAAGTCCGCCACCAGAGGGCAGTCCCCCAGCACAGAAGGCCAGGTCCTTGGCCCCAGATACAAACGTTGCATCATCCCGCATGGCCCAGGAGGAAGTGTGGGACAGCCCCCGGACAGGGCCGAACCCAGCAGAGCTTGTAGCCTCGTCAGTAGAAACGGCTGGCGTCCATTCTGGTCAGGACAGACAACAGGCCTGCCTGCCCCTCACTGCCAGGTCGTGCCCGAGGGCTCGTGCCAGGAGACAGCCAGGAAGCCCTCGGGAAGTAGCATCTCAAATTCACTCCTACACCCAAGGTCAATCAAGCACCAGACACCACATTGCTATTCGCAGGCTGGTCTCCAACTCCTGGTCTCAGGCGATCCTCCCCGCTCGGCCTCCCCAAGGACTGGGATTGTAGGTGTGAGCCACTGGGGCCGCCCTTGTCCCATGGTTTTGAAGAGGGGCTGTGGTGCAGACGTAGCAATAGTTTTAAAGGGGGACTTCAGGGACCCAGCAGTGCCCCGTGTTACCACTTCGTCACACTCGGCATTCAGGACCTGCCTCCTTGCCGGTGGTGGGCACGGCAGTGACCCCTGGGGCGCTCTCCCAGTTTTCCTCTTCCCAAAAGAGGACAGAGGGATGAGATGACGAGTCTGAGGCTGGTACATTTGCCCTCCATGGAGTTGCCAGTACCTGCTATCTCTTAGGTATCAAGGAAACC
Organism: Cephalopachus bancanus; assembly: GCA_027257055.1. NCBI lineage: Eukaryota > Metazoa > Chordata > Mammalia > Primates > Tarsiidae > Cephalopachus > Cephalopachus bancanus. The sequence goes on from JAPVLO010000155.1 coordinate 3,456,888, forward strand.
AGATGGTTACTGTTTGCTCAATTGCTCTGAACACAGAGGCTGCAGGAAGAACCCTCCTCGCTGCCCGGGGGAGACAGGGGTTGGAGGGAGGCGACTGCTTATCGTCTTAATCTTCTCGTGATCATCGTCGTCATCAAAGCACATGAAAAACCAAGAGCTTCCTGGACACAGACCCACATGTCTCCTCCCTGAGCTCCCAATCCGCAGCTTCCTGTCCTCCCCTTCTCCCTCTCCTAGGCTCCGGGTCCCTGGAGCTTTTGCCTGTGGCTTGTTTTTGTTTTTTGTTTGTTTTTGTTTTGCTTTTGAGCTGAGGTCTCACTTTGTCCCTGAATTGCAGCCTCGCCCTCCCAAGATGCTGGGATTACAAGCAAGTGTGAGCCACTGTACCGGGTCTGTTTTTGTTTCTTTTTTTTTTTTTTTGAGTCGGAGTCTCACTCCGTCGCCCAGACTGGAGTGCAGTGGCCGCTCCCGACCACCGCAGCCTCGGCCTGCTGGGCTCCGGCGATCCTTCCGCCTCAGCCTTCCAGGTAGCCAGAACTACAGGCGTGTGCTACCACGCCCGGCTGATTTTTTGATTTATTGTAGAGATGAGGTCTCGCTGCCCAGGCAGGTCTCGAACCCGCGGACTCAGTCAATCCACTCACCTCAACCTCCCAAAGGCGCGGGATTACAGGCTGAGTCACCGAGCCCGGCTTTGTTTTTTGTTTCTTTAGATCATTTTTTATTTGGGGAATATAGTTTCAGGCTTGCAGGACACTGCAGTTTCAAGAGGGCTCCCCTGGTCACCTTCCGTAGCACAGTACATTGGGCAAAACTTAGAAGCCAGCCAGGCACACTGGTTCACGCCTGTAATCCCAGCACTTTGGGAGGCTGAGGCGAGAGGATCACTTGATGCCAGGAGTCCGAGACCAGCCTGGGCATCAACGTGAGACCCCATCTTTACAAAAAAATAGAAAAATTAGTCAGGTATGGTGGTGCATGCCTGTAACTCCAGTCACTCGGGAGGCTGAGTCAGGAGGATCACTCCTTGATCACTCCTCAAACTCCAGGAGTTTGAGGCTGCAGTGAACTGTGGTCATGCCACTGCACTCCAGCCTGGGCAACAGAGTGACACCCTGTGTCAAAAAAATCCACAAAAACATAGAAACCAACACTGGCATATTACCCGTAACTAAACTCCAGCTGTTTGGCTTTCACTAGGTTTTCCCCTGTCATATCCTTTCGCCGTTCCCCCCAAGAGCCCGTGCAGGAGACAGCATTGCTTCAGGATGCAGATTCAAGGCCTTACGCCATTCCACCCAGAGAGGCCCCGGCTTGACTGATGGGAGGAGAGTGCCCTGGAGTTCCCCGCAGCTTAGAAAGCTGGTAGGGCCTGCCCTTGACCTTCTCCCCCTGGCCCTGGCTTTCTCCCTCCCCCTTAGGGGACCCACTGGCCCCTAATCTCTCAAGATTCTACGTATCAATGACTTCCTGCTTAGTGCAAACCATCAGTGTAGCTGCAGCCCAATGCAAGCCGAAGTGCTGGAATTATAGGCATGAGCCACCACGCCCGGCCCTTGTTACTTTTCCCTTGCTGGATTTTTTTTTTTTTTTTTTTTTTTTTTTTTGAGTTGGAGTCTCACTCTGTCGCCCAGACTGGAGTGCAGTGGCCGCTCCCGACCACCGCAGCCTCGGCCTGCTGGGCTCTGGCGATCCTTCCGCCTCAGCCTTCCGAGTAGCCGGAATTACAGGCATGCGCCACCACGCCCGGCTGATTTTTTGATTTATTGTAGAGATGAGGTCTCGCTGCCCAGGCGGGTCTCGAACCCGCGGGCTCAGGCAATCCACTCACCTCAGCCTCCCAAAGGCGCGGGATGACAGGCTGAGCCACCGAGCCCGGCTCCCTTGCTGGATTTTTTTGAGTTGGGTTCTCATTCTGTCACACAGCCTGGAGTGCAGTGGCAAGATCATGGCTTATTGCAGCCTCAATCATGGCTCATTGCAGCCTCAATCATGGCTCATTGCAGCCTCAATCATGGCTCATTGCAGCCTCAACCTCTAGGGCTTGGGTAATCCTCCCACCTCAGCCTCCCAAGTAGCTAGGACTACAGTTGTGTGCCACCACACCTGGCTAATTTTTAAATTTTTTGTAGAGACGAGGTCTCACTATATTGCCTAGGCTAATCTCAAACTCCTGGGCTCAAGCAATCCTCTTGCCTTGGCCTCCCAAAGTGCTGGGATGATAGGCGTGAGCCATGGCACCTGGCCTCTGTTGTTTTTTATGTGAATTCAATGTTCATGAGGTTTTAGTGGAAGTCTAGCAACAGAGTCAACAGTTCTTGTTTCACAGACATCGCTCTTCTGCTGGTATTTCACGTGGTATTAACAAGCACGGGGTCTCCTCTCTGAGATTTCTTGGTGCTATTTCCTCCCCTACTTTACCTGTACCCGCTCCCTTCTTCATCTCTGGCATCACTCTCCTGCTCAATTCTGATTTCGTCCCCAGCCGTTTCCCCCAATGTGTTTTAGAAGGAGGATGTGGCTGATCATTTTTGAGAATTCACAGGGAATGGGCCACCTAGTCCCTTCAGACATGACCAGGGACCCCCGCAGCCACCCAGGAATGCAGAGAGAACCCCTCTGTCAGTAATAATCCTATTACATGCTAACATAAATAAATAAATTACTTTGTAGTGAAAGGTAACTGTATTTCTGAAGATACCATTTATTGAACAGGGTGGCTTTGTCACATGTTTCTGCTAATCTCCTTGTGTCTGGCTTACCAGGAGACAACTGGATTCCCATTTGTTTCGGACTTTAATCTCTGGGCTTAGCATGTCACACGGCCTCTGGAACACCTCACTGCACACTCAGGAAAGAATCCATGACATTTTGAGTTTGCTATCTGGTCAGGCTCTCTGGTTTTAAATGGGGATTTTGGAATGTCTAAGAACTAGGCTGCCATTTCCACCTTCCCAGAATCCTTTGTAAGTTTTTGAATCAGGGAAAGGCATGAGGAATAGAAGGTGAGGCTGAGGTGTTCTCTCTCCCCTCGTCTAGTAAACACTGCATTGAGGGCGTGACCAGGGTGAAGAGGCCAAAAAAAGAAGTAAAAGATAAGGCTTAGGAAAGGAAAAATCAAACTGATGTTAGCAAACACAACATAATGTAGAAACTCCAAATCACTTACAGACAATCTATTAGAATTAATAAGTAAATTTATCTAGGTTGCTGGATATAAGAGAAATATACAAAAATTGGTTGTTTTTCAAACAGAAAATAAAATCTTAAAATTTGCCATTTATAAAAGAAGCTAGAAAATCAATATCTAAGAATAAATTGAACAGAAAATGTGCAATATCTCTATACTGAAAATTACTATATATATTATATATATTTTAACACAGGCAGCTGGAAAGTGAGAAAGCAGGATTTATTGAGAGAACAGAAAAGCTCCCACAGTGGGAGGGGACCCGAAGGGGTTGCCCAAAAAATATTTTTAAAAGCTTTTTAGAGATGAAGCTTGCTATGTCGCCCAGGCTGGTCTTGAACTCCTGGCGTCAGGCGATCTTCTCTTTTGGCTTCTCAAAGTGCTGGGATTGCAGGCGTGTGCCACTGCTCCTAGTCCCCTGAAAACTACAAAATATTGTTGAGATAAATTTAAGGAACCCAAAGCAAATGGAAGGCTTGCTCTCTTTTTGTTTTTATTGTTTTATTTTTATTTTTTTATTTTTATTTTTATTTTTTTATTTTTTGAGTCGGAGTCTCACTCTGTCGCCCAGGCTGGAGTGCAGGGGCACACTCACAGCCACCACAGCCTCAAACTGCTGGACTCAGGTGATCCTTCTGCCTCAACCTCCAAGTAGCTGGAACTTCCAAGTAGCTGGCTTGCTCTTAATAATTAAAAGAAGACTCGGAGCTGGGCTCGGTGGCTCAGCCTGTAATCCCGCGCCTTTGGGAGGCTGAGGTGAGTGAATTGCCTGAGCCCGCGGGTTCGAGACCCGCCTGGGCAGCGAGACCTCATCTCTACAATAAATCAAAAAATCAGCTGGGCGTGGTAGCGCACGCCTGTAATTCCGGCTACTTGGATGACTGAGGCGAAAGGATCGCCGGAACCCAGCAGGTCGAGGCTGCGGTGGCCGGGAGCGGCCACTGCCCTCCAGTCTGGGCGACAGAGTGAGACTCCAACTCAGAAAAAAAAAAGAAAAAGAAAACTCGGTACTAAAAAGGTGTCAGTTCTCTCCAACTGATCTATAGATTCAGTCCATTTTCAACAAAATCCCAGAGGGTTTCCTAGTGTGTGTGTGTGTGTGTGTGTGTGTGTGTGTGTGTGTGCACCTCTGCGAGCTAATTCTAAAATTCAAATAGAGGCAGGGCACGGTGGCTCACGCCTGTCATCCCAGCACTTTGGGAGACCAAGGCAGGAGGATCACTTGAGCCTAGGAGTTTGAGGCCAGCCTGGGCAACACAGAGCAAGACCTCATCTCTAAAAAAAAATATCAAAATCTTAGCTTGGTGTGATGGCACATGCCTGTAGTCCCAGCCAATTGGGAGTCTGAGGCAGGAGGACCGCTGGAGCCCAGGAGGTGGAGGCTACAGTGAGCTGTGACTGTCCCACTGCCCTTCAGCCTAGGCAAGAGAGTGATACCCCCAACTCAAAATAAATAAATAGCAATAAAATAAAATACAATTCAAATAGTCACATGAAGAACCAAGAATGACAAAGGCCATGTGGAGGAAAAGGAGTGACATGGAGGATGTGGCTCTCCAGCCATCCAGGTGGGGGATGGCACAGGCAAGGTGATGGATGTGCTGGGAGGCGTCGGACATGTGACCTCACAGAAAGCCAGAAGGTGTTCCTTGACTCCCACATGAGATGGCATCCCAGCACAGCCCACACCACACGGGGAGAAACGGAGGGGAGAGGGCGCTGTCCAGGGCCTCAGCTCAGGTCTATGGGAAACCCCTGGGTGTTCTTTTTTTTTTTTTTTTTTTTGAGTCGGGATCTCACTATGTTCCCAGGCTGGACTCACCAAGCCTTGACCTCCTGGGCTCTGGCGATCTTTCCATCTGACCCTCTCAAGTAGCTGGGACTACAGGTGTGTACCACCATACTTGGCTAATTTTTAAATTTGTTTGCAGAGACAAGGTCTCACTATGTTGCCCAGGCTGGTCTCGAATATATGGGCTCAAGCAGTCCTCCTACCTCAGCCTCCCAAAGCACTCGGATTACAAACTTGAGCCACCATGCCCCACCTGGACAATGAATGCCCTTCTGCATCCTTGTCGAGCTGCGCTAGCCCACACAAAGTCGGACCGACTCCTGACCCTCCTGTGACTCAGTGACCCTACAAGGCAGCTCACGTCTCATGGGCCCAGAACGGCTCCCTGTGCTCCCTCCTGGCACTGCAGCCTTGCAAGCTCCTGGCGTGACCTGTCCCCTCTACCACCCTTGTGAAAGCCTTCAGGATCTTCGTGTTCCTTCCCAGAACGAGATAGCCGGAGGAACCCAAGAATTGCTGGATTTCATTCCAAGGGATTAATGACTTCCTCGGCCTGATGGGACAAGTCTGGGTTTCCCTGCTGTCCTTTTGTTCCTGTGTTGGTTTCAACAGTTCGCCAGAGGCTGCAGGCAGAGCCTTGTTACCCTGCGTGCGTCTCAGGTCAAAAATGAAGATTGCCAAGTGCGGCTCGCAGCCGAGTTGGTGACGCACACCTCCCTGGAGCAAGACACATCGGCCACTCCTGACACTGTGCTTTGATCCAAGGATTCAGCGATCATTTGCTAATGAAAATGACGAACGAGAGCCTGTCTGATTTTGCCTTTTGTGATGGAGCCTCCGGGAACTGAGGTGAGCCCAGGCTGTGGCTCAGATGGTGAAGGACGGGGGATGTCAAGGTCAGAGCTGTCTGTCGCAGTGTAGGAGTCACGTGAAAGGTCTCAAGAACACGTGGAGGATCACCTGAGCCTAGGAGGTCAAGGCTGCAGTGAGCTATGAGCATGCCACCACACTCCAGCCTGGGCGACAGAGTAAGACTCGAACTCAAAAATAGGGGGAAAAAAAGCCAGGCCCTGTGACTGCAATCCCAGTACTTTGGGAGGTGGAAGCGAGAGGATTGCCTGTGCCCCAGGGTTCGAGACCAGCCTGGGCAACTTGGTGAGACCTTGTCTCTACAAGAAATCAAGAAAAATTAGCCAGGTGTGGTGGCACATGCCTGTAGATCCAGCTACTTGGAAGGCTGAGGCAGAAGAATCACCTGAGCCCAGTAGGTCGAGGCTGTGGTGGCTGTGAGCGTGCCACTGCACTCCAGCCTGGGCGACAGAGTGAGACTCCAATTCAAAAAAAAAAAAGGAAGAAAAAAATAACCACATTGTTCAAAATATGGCTCACCCTGGGCTCTGAGTCCTAGTGGGTGGGGGTCCTGGCTATAAACTGTTCACACGGTGCCCACCCTAGCATCTTCATGAGGTCTTTGCTGAACCCCACCTGATACCTTGGGTCCTCTCCCCGCACAAAGAAAACCCAGCCCTCCTGTTTCCCCTCCTCTTTGGCCACTCACTGGTGGCCTCTCCTTCTTCTCCCCGTCCTCACCCTGAGTCTCACTGCCAGCAGGCCTGGATCATTTTTTTTTAATTTATTGTAGAGATGAGGTCTTGCCAAGTTGTCCAGTGGGATCTCGAACTCCTGGGCTCAAGCAGTCCTCTCGCCTCAGTCTCCCAAAGTGCTGGTATAACAGGCGTGCACCACACCCTGCCTTCACTTGTGGCCTCTTCAATCTTATCTTGGGGTCCCTGTGGTCTGTGGCAGGATTCTCCTTGGGAGAAGCCAGTGGACATAACTTGTGAAAGGTTTTCTACTCCTATCAACAGACAAGCCTCTGCTTTGCTGGCCTTCCTTCAGCTTTCAGCCCCAGGAAAAATAATGCCCCCATGTGAGTTCCCCATAGACAATTGTACATTTCACTGCAATTAACAACTGCACTGGAGCCACAGAGTCCCCGCAAACGCGAGCCTGGAATGGCAAGTATGCTGAGATTGGCTCTACTCGAGACTCCAACCTCTTGGCTGCTTGTCCCTGGATGTTGCCTCCTTCCCAGCTCCCGGGCTTTCCGGCCCAGAGAGGAGCAGGACAAGCCTCGCTGCCAGGACATGGATGCCACAAATCAGGGAGTGATTATGGAGCCCTGACAAACAAGGACGCCCAGCCAGCAGCTTGCATCTTGACCAGTGATGGCCACAGCCATGCTCTTCCCTGCTGCTGGTGGGCAGAGCCGGCATGTTCCCGACCCATGGGGGAGAAGCCGGCTCAGCGTGGACACAGCTCCTTGCTACACTGAGTCATTTACCCAGTCGGAAGAAACTTTGCTAAAGAGCATCAAGAGTCTTCAGGGCTGGGACACCGGTGTTGGCCCAGGACACAGTTCCCTCTGTCCTCTGACCAAGGCCAAAGGCGCTTTGTGTGTCTGAATGACTGGCCGGCAACTGGACAACAAACCCATGCCAGGCAACAGTCGCTGGGCTGGCCTTAACCCATCAACCTCCGAGGAGTCGACCTTCCTCTCCCCAGCCTCTGCACCAGGCCCGTCCTCGGCACCCAGGGGCCTCAGCTCTCTTGGAACTTACAACACGTGTACAAATACACGAGGTGCTTTAGGGTAACGACGAATGTGTAGGTAGATCAAGCAGGGTGACGTGACAGACAGGATGTGGCTTCTGCACTGAGGGGCCTGGGAAGGAGCAGCCCTGCGTGTTGGACGACCAGAATGTGAGGGGAAAAGTGGAGGCCTGAGAAGTCGAGCCCTGTTGCACAGCTGGGCTACGGTGGAGACACCCGGAGGCCCGAACACAGCCCGTTTGCTGTCCTACCCCATGTCCGCAAGAGCTCTGCGGGCCTCGGGTATGAATGGGCAGGTTTGGGACTTTAGTCTTAGCACTCAGGGCTGTGGCAGTGTGAGTGGGGTTGTGGCAGGATGCGGCAAATGCTCAAATATATTTTTTGTATAATTGAGTGAATAAACACAAAAACATGTGGCTGGTTCAGGATCAGCAGTTGGCCTCATGGCAATCACTAGCCCAGGGCAGGAAAGGAGTTGATAGCAGTTAAAGTTATTTCCTTTTGAAAGGCAAGTTGCAACTTTAAAGACCCGCAGGGCGCCAGGCAGGTTTTGTTTGGGAAAGGCCAAATAGCCCAAAGACTAGCCATTTAATGGATATGCAAAAAGAGTGGCTAATTCACAGACTTAACCAAAAACCTCCCTTCTGAAGTTGACGGTTTACAATCCTGCAGTTCCTGGAAACCATTTGTTCTTTGAAAAATCTGATTTTGCTGAACCTTATAAGATTCCAAAGGAAGTATGTAATCACTCAACACGACCCCCCTCCCTTACCTAAACGAGGGTATAAGACCCCACGTCTCCTGTTCTGGGGTGCTCGAGCTTGATTTGAATGCATGAAATTCTCGGCCCGCTGTGCTAGCCAGCATAATAAAGTGCCACTTCCTATAATAGTCTCGGTGTCACGATCTCTCTATTTTTCCTGCTACAGGGTCAAGACATAAGGGGGTCTGCTCTTCAACAAGAGCACTCAGCCACTGTGGGGGATGGGAGCCATACAGCATGCAACCTCAAAGATGGTCACCCCCTGGTCCCCAGATAGAGCCTGTGGCTGTGACCTGACAGGCAGAAGGGACTTGCCAAGCCCAGAATCTGGAGATGGAGATGACTGTGGGTTATCCAGGCGGGGCTGTGTCATCGTGTGTCCTCAGAAGTGGGAGGCAGGAGGTCAGAGAGGAGACATTGACCCGCTGGCTTTTGTTTTTTTCTTTTTCTTTTTGAGTTGGAGTCTCACTCTGTCGCCCAGGCTGGAGGGCAGTGGCACAATCACGGCTCACCACAACCTCGATCCTACGTTCAGCAGATCCTTCTGCCTCAGCCTCCCGAGTATCTGGGACTACAGGTGCACATGACAACACCTAGCCAATCTTTTTCTTTTTTGTAGAGACAAGATCTTGCTATGTTGCCCAGGCTGGTCTCAGGTTAAAAATCCCAGTAGGGGACTGGGTGCAGTGGGTCAAGCCTATAATTCCAGCACTTTGGGAGGCTGAGGTGAGCCCACGGGTTTGAGAACAGCCTGGAAAACTTGGCAATACCTCATCTCTACAATAATTTTTTTTTTTAATTAGCTGGGCGTGGTAGTGCACACCTGTAGTTCTGGCTACTTGGAAGACTGTGGCGGAAGAATCACCTGAGCCCAGCAGGTCAACGCTGGGGTGGCCATGAGCATGCCACTGCACTCCAGCATGAGCAACAGAGTGAGACCCCTGAGAGACCCAAGAGATTCAAAAAACTCTAAGAGAACTATTACTATATGAATTCCTACCCCACGTTCACTGTATTTGTTTGCAGTGTTTGTTCTTAGAACTTTGTTAAGTTTAATTTTTGTTTGTCTCATAAAATAACTGATTGCTTCCACAACTGCTGCTAGCAGTGTGTGAATGTTAAGCAATAAGCCCCTCCCGGACATTCCTTTGCTTAGATAACAGTAGACTGGTGGCACCAGCCACCACCCCCACCCCCGTAGGTTCTGCGTTGTTTAACCTCCTGCCTGCTTCCTAAACCTAGCTTATCTGACATTCTACCCTGCCCATTTAGCAGCTCCCCGTCAATCACAGGTAGCTGAGCGGACCAGACCAATCCCAAGTGCCCCCGTACCCATTAGGAGAAATTACCCAATCATGTAAAAACAAGTTTAAAGTTCTTTCCCCTCCCTCTGTAATTGTGCATAAAAACTGCTTGCCATACTGGATCGGGGCTCTCGTCCCTGAAGCCACAGCCGGCTTCGTTCGTGAGCCCAGACTCGAGCCTGAATAAAGACCCTTGTGTGTTTGCATCAGAGCTGGCTCTTTGGTGGTCTCTCGGATTTTGAATTTTGGGATTAACAACTCCAACTCAAAACAAAACAAAACAAAACAAAACAAATACCAGTAGGGGCCTCCAAAATGTTCAGTTAGACCCACAGGGGGTGTGCGATCCAGTGCCACACATAAGATGCAAAGAATTGCACAGAAGTTAGACTGGAAAACATAGTTTATTTAGAAAGTAAATTAGAGAGAAACAGGAGATTCACCTCCTCTAGGTAGGGAAGGGGGCCAAAGCTGGGAATCATGGCGGCCACAACTCCAGGAGCTCCATAGACACAATGGAGTTTAGCAGAGCCATGGCAAACGGCTGCTTGAGGTTGAGTGCCTTTTAAACCTTCCCTTTGATGGGGCGGGTCATTAAGGTGACTGGGTGGTGGTCTGTCTCACGTCATCACAAAGGGGACAGGTAAACACAGATACTGGCATCAGGTGATAGACTGCAGGCAGATGGGTGGGCCAGTCACGTGACTGCTACCATGGTGATGGAGATCTGCCACAAAGGTCGGGAAGGGCTGATCAGGTTAACTTGCTTACAAAACAAGCTGGGGAAGGGGTTGTAAGACAATTATCAATAGCCACCTCTGAGAACCTGGTTCTGTCCTTGGCCAGTGATTAGAGGATAAGTTAAAGTGAACTGCTAGAAAACGTGAAGAGCTAAGCAGTGTTAACCTGGCGTACTTACCTGGCAGGAACCAGAAGTTTGTTCTCGGAATGTTCCCCATCTAGTTTATGGAGCTGTTATTCTCCTGACATACAGTTCACGCATCTAAAGTGTGCAATGCAGCAGCTGTTAGGACAGCAGAGTCATGCATCATCACCCTCTTGTTAAGTACATTTCATCACCCCAACCCAGGCCCCACACCCTTCGCCTGGCACCCCAACCTCCCGCATGGCAACCCCCATGCACTCTCCAACTCTGTGGACTTGCCTGTCCTGGGCCTTTCCCAGAACCAGATCCACGAGGTGTGGCCTGCGGTGTCTGGCTTCCGTCACTCGGCATCATGTCTTCAAGGCTCCCCACGCTGTGGACATCACCCCCTCGTTCCCGTGATGACTGGGCCCCTTGTGTGGACACACCACGTTGTTTATCTGGGCATCAGCTGATGGGCACTTGGAATAAAGATCAGAGAAAAATGGCACACTGAATTCAGGAAATGATGATTAAAAGTCATCTGAAGCACCGAGGCCAGAAGATGTTGGGACAGCATTGTTCAAGAGTAGGGAGGAGCTCCCACCAACCAGATTCTAGATTTAGGGAATGAGGGAGAAACTAAGACATGTTCAGATAAGAGAAAAGTAGGAGACTCTGTTGCCAACAGACAGACCTGCATGGTCAAATAGTTGGGGAAGCTCTTAGGAAGGGAATTGACCCTGGAGCAAAACTTAGATCTCTGGAAAAGAATAAAGACCGTCAGAAATGGTGACTACATGGGAACATGGACATGAACTCTTTCTTTTTAATGCATTTAAAATACAGAGAACTCTTGCCAGGCGTGGTGGCTCATGCCTGTAATCCCAGCGCTTTGGGAGGCTGCGGCGAGAGGATTACCTGAGCTCAGGAGTTCTTGGTGAGACATTGTCTCTACAATAAATCAAAAAATTAGCCGGGCATGGTGGTGTGTGCCTGTCGTTCCAGCTACTCAGAAAGCTGAGATGGAAGGATCACCTGATCCCAGCAGATGGAGACTGTAGTGGCCATGAGGGTGCCACCGCACTCCAGCCTGGGCGACAGAGTGAGACTCTGACTCAAAAAAAAAACCCACTTGCACTTGACCACTCAGCACTGTGTGATCTAGGGCAGGTCTCTCGGCCTCTCTGAACTGAAGATTCCACATCTCTTATGGGAGCAAAAATCTGCCCCGTTTACCTCTCAGGGTGGCTTGTGGGATCCAACAAGACAGTGTCAAGTGTGCACTGCATTTTGCAACCTGAGAAGCATCACTGGCCCACAAGTGGTCACTTTCACTGGACAGATTCTCCCATACCAGTGAAGGCCGGTTTCTACCCTATCCCTCAAGAACATAGACACGATGTCGGGTTTTGGCACAGAGAATGCATGAATGCCTCGGCCTCGCTGGCATGGAGTCCCAGGTGAGGCCTGCCGGTCCCACCCCCAGGCTCAGGATCAAGCAGATTGTTCCCGTTTCCTTAGGAGAGAAATCGAACCCAGGGCTTTGCACAATTTCCTAATCAAATACTGTGCATACGCACACACCAGCCCATGCAAAATGGCCAGCACTCCCGGAAACCGGCAATTGTGATCACAGATAAGCGGGCAGTTTACAAAGGCTGAGGTGGCCTGGTGGCGCAGGTGAGTGCCTCTCCCAGGTCCTCTGACGTCGCTGGTGGCTGGGATCCCTGGTGACTTCACTGAAAGGACTCTGCTTGACCTGCCCCCTTGGTGCCTTCTGGAGCCTGACTCAGTGGTCCAGAACCAAATGCCCTGGCGAGGCTCTGCCCAGCAGGGCCCCTGGCCCTCTGTGCAGGTCCCTTCCCCAGCCTGGACCCCTTGGGATCCCAGACTGGCCTTCCACCTGCTCACCTGGGTTGAGGCTTTTGAAACCAGACTCCAGAGCTGGCTGGACACAGTGGCTCATGCCTGTCATCCCAGCACTCTGGGAGGCCAAGGCAGGAGGATTGCTTGAGTCCTGGAGTTTGAGACCAGTCTGGGCAACACAGCAAGACTTCATCTCTACAAAAAATAAAATAGTTTGCTGTAGCCTGTAGTCTCAGCTACTTGGGAGGCTGAGGCCCAAGGATCATCTGAGCCCAGGAGGTCGAGGCTGTGGTGAGCCATGATTGTGCCACTGCACTCCAACCTGGGTGACAGAAGGAGACTCCCAACTCAAAAAAAAAAGTGTTTTTTGGTTCAAAGATCTATCCTACTCCTGGCTTGTCCCGGGCAGGAGTCCCTAGGCACCTAGGAGCCAGATACGAGTTAGGGGTCAGACACCAAGACATGGCCGCTGTTCCTGCCAGGGTACTTCAGAGACCAGGCAGCAGAGGTCCTGAGCTCTGGAACTCAAAGCCTGTTCCCCCAGGAGGGGCATGGGGGCTGCAGGACATGCACAGGCAGCTGAGGGCACCGGCTGGATGGACAGGGCAGGCAGAGCCCCGAGAGCAGCCTTCCCAGAGGCCCCAGTGGATATCCTCAGGGGCACAGTCCTTGCTGTACCTCCTAGAGTATGCATCTTCCGGGGACAAAGCCTGAGAGGCCTGACCCGGCCTAACCTGGCATCCGCAGCTCCCAGGCGCATCCCAGAGGTGTCACGTGTTACTCTTCGCATGGCCATCTACCTCCAAGTGTGCTGGTGAGTGCCAGCCCCATTTATGCCAGCCTTGTGGTCCTCAGCCCACCCTCCCCTTATGCTTCTGGATTCCCAAGAGCTGCCAGGCCCGTGTCCCTTTGACGTCATCTGTGAGGCCGAGTCTCCTGCCTAGCTGCTGAGTCCTGGCCCTCCCTTGGGGACCCCGCCTCTCCCCCTTCAATCCTGCACTCCAGGTCTGGGAGAGCTGGTCAGACGGGGCATGGGAGGGCGGAGGACCCCACTGCAGGTGCGGTGGTGGGCGTCCCAGTCCCCTTGGTCATAAGTTTCTCAGCCCCCTACAAGTTCCTCCACAAACAATCCAGGGATCATCTTCGGCTAAAACCAGCCTCCAGGGCAGGCCTCCCAGGCCCAGCCCTTCCCCAGGAGCTCACGTGGAATAACTGGTCAGCTGCACATGGGGGTTGAGGGGTGTGGCCGTAGCTGACTCTGAGGGCTACCTGAGGCCTTCGGGGTGCCACCCACCTCTCTCCTTCCTCTGCCCCTTCCTGCTCCCCACTTCCCTGTGACATGCTTCCTGCTTGCCAGTTGTGTCTCTGAGCCTGTGCCCTGGGTCATCACCCATCACAGAGACCCAAGGCGGAGATGCTTTCTGACTCGTGGGGAGACGGTGGGCCATGCCACCGCCATGGACAGTGCAGACGTCTCAGAGGCTCAAGACACAGGGGCTTGCTTTTTTCTTTCATTTTCCTTTCCTTTTTTTTTCTTGGAGTTGAGGTCTCACTCTGTCACCCAGGCTGGAGGGCAGTGGCACAAGCATGACTCACTGCAGCCTTGATCTCTTAGGCTCAGGCAATCCTCCCACCTCAGCCTCCTAAGTAGTTGGGACTACAGGCACACACCACCACACCTGGAAAATAAAAAAAATTTTTTTGTACAGACGAGGTCTCACCAAATTGCCCAAGCTGGTCTCAAACTTCTGGGCTCAGGCAATCCTCACTAAGGCTTGTTTCCTTGTTTCTTATGCACACTGAGATCCCTGGGACTCAGGGGGTCTCTAGGTTGGTTGTCCACCAAGTGGGACCCACATATCATCCACTCTGACACCTGTGTCTGTGTCCCCAGGCGTCACTCGGAGGGTGAGAAAAGGCAAGCCCCAGCCAGTAAGTGCTCGTGCCAAGAAGTGATGCCCGTCGTCTGCTCGCACCTCAATGGCCTGAGTTCCCAGCATCTGAGAATAGAATTCATGCCTGCGCCTGTGGGATTGGGGGGGTGGACAGATGTTTCAGACAGGTGAACATATGTTGCTGTGTTTTAGTTTTTAGACACAGGGTCTTGTTTGGTCACCCAGGCTGGAGTACAGGGCTGGTGGTCATAGCTCACTGCAGTCTTGACCATTTGGGCTCAAGCAATCCTTCCACCTCAGCCTCCCAGAGCACCAGGATTACAGGTGCAGGTGACTGCACCAGTCCATGGGAATAATTTATTTACATCTGTGATAAGTCAGCTGCCTCCTTCGAGACCCCAGTCCTCTCAGACCCAATGCCCTTTATTATTATGTTTTTAGTCATGTCTCACTTTGTCGCTCAGGCTGGAATGCAGTGGCATGATCATGGCTCACCGCAGCCTCGACCTCCTGGGTTCAAGTGATTCTCCTGCCTCGGTCTCCCAAATAGTTGGGACTACAGATTTGTACCACCACACCTGGCTAATTTTTAAATTTTTTGTGGAGATGGGGGTCTTGCTATGTTGCCCAGGCTGGTCTTAAATTCCTGGGCTCAACCAATCTTCCCACCTCCCAAAGTGCTGGGATTACCAGTGTGAGCCACCACACTCAGTCCCCACTTTTGTGTGTGTGTGTGTGTGTGAGTCAGGGTCTCGGTTGCCCAGGCTGGAGTACTGTGGCATGATCACGGGTCACCTCACCGCAGCCTCAATTTCCTGGACTCAGGTGAGTTTTCCATCTCAGCCTCCTGAGTAGCTGAGACTACAGGCACATGCCACCACGCCCAGCTAACCAGCCCCCTTTTTTATAACAAATATTTTTCTTCTTTTTTTTTTTTTTTCGTCAGAGTCTCGCTCTGTCATCCAGGCTCGAGTGCAGTGGCACAAACATGGCCACCGCAGCCACGACCTGCTGAGTTCAGGTAATCCTTCTGCCTCAACTTTCCAAGTAGCTGGAACCAGAGGTGTGTGCCACCATGCCCGGCTAACTTTTGTGTTTATTGTAGAGATAAGGCCTCGCCTTGTGGGGAGGCTAGTATCGAACCCCTGGGCTCAGGCAATCCTCTTGCCTCCACCTCCCAAAGTACTGGGATTACAGGCGTGAACCACCATGCCTGGCACAAATATTTTTCATGCCTCCTTTCTGACCTTGAAATGAAATCCACAGAAATTATAACTTGCCAATATACATAATTTTAAAAAATCTATATTGAACTACAGGTGCATGAGAAATAAATTGAAACAAAAATGAAGCATGAAAAGAAAACAATGTACAAGATCTGACAATTAGGTTTGTGAACCATCCAAGAAAAAGTGCTACATACCTCATTGCTGAATATCACTAAGGTCACCTTCCAAGTACTCCCCTTGGAAAGCTATGCATCGATGCCAGCACCTAGCCGGCCTGTCTAAGCAATTTTGGGACTCTTTTTCTGGAAGGGTCATCAGAGCTGTTGTCGTTATTTATTGAGGTCTGATAGTTAAGTTCACAAACTTGCCCATGCGCTCACGTTGGCTGTATTATACAAACTGTATTGGAACACCCTCTCTACTCACCTGATCTGGCCCTCAATGACTTTTTTATTTAACCGAAGATAAAGAATATATTGAAAGGAGAACATTTGATGACATTCAAGACATCGAGGAAAATAGGGCTCAGACAATCCGCTCACCTCGGCCTCCCAAAGTGCTGGGATTACAGGCATGAGCCACTGCGCTCAGCAGGAATCAAATTTCAACATGAGTTTTTGGCAGGAGTAAATGCAACCAAACCACAGCAGAAAGGACTGTCCCCAGTGATCATTTGTGTTTGTGACAAGCCTGAATACAAGACCCTCAACAGAGCTCTCAGCCTGGCGTTTAGGCTCCCTTGACAGGCACTGGGGACGCAGGTGTCCCGCCTCTGCGAGTGCTGGCGCAGAGACCCTCTGGCCCCCCCTCCAACTGAAATCCATGAGTTCTCTGCAGCAGAGTCAAAGGGAAAGCACCCTACAGAGTCAGTGTCGCTGAGAGGCACCTGGCTGGGACACCCCGGCGGTGGGCACAGGCTTCCGCCCAGGTCAGCCTGCGGGTGAACTTCTAGGATAGGTTCTCACAGGACTCCCACGGGTGGGACTGGCTGGCTCCCTGCCCAGAGCCTCCACGTGAGAGGACTGTAGGGCTGCTCTCTTGTGGTCTGAACGGGCAGTCCCTGAGACCCTGGTGGACAAAAGCCAGCCCGGACCAGGGAACCTGCCCCTCGGGTGACCTGCAGCTCCCTCGGGGACAACCAGACACCTAGCAGGACACAGCTACAGTTCTGGCCATTTTCCTTCGATCTGAGAAGATCGCGGGTGACAGAATGAACCTGGCTGTTTGCAGAAGGCCACCAGCTCACAGCAGGCACCTTTCCTGGTGATGAAACCCTCGTGTCCCTGGACCTTTCTGGGCTGTTTCTACCACGTCTTTGATTTCTCCATCTTCCCACAATGCCTCAGCTCCTCCTTTGCACCCCCATCTGCCCTCTCTGAAACTCCCCAAAGCCCCCACCACCACCTCTGCCATGAAGCCTCCCGGGATGACCCCTGGGTCCACCTCTCTGTGAAGACACATCCTCTACCAAACCCTCAGTGTCTGGAGAGGCATGACACTCAGTCCATCACCAGGAAGGAGCCCTTGCTGTCAGGGGCTCAGAGAGACACAGGGACCAGAGACAGCACAAAACTCCCTTCCTGTTTTCCTGGAGTCACTGGCCACCAGGCCACCACATCCTCCTCTCTTGGTCAGTGCCACACCCCTGCCCTCCTCTCCTAGCGTGGCTCACACAGCTCTGAGATCCCCTGACATCCAGCGTAGAGTATCAGGGATGGGAAAGCCCGTGTCTCCATGAACATCCACCAAAACCACAACATACTATGATACCTGCCTTCTCTTTTCTTTCCTTTTTCTTCTTAAAAATTCTGTCTTGGCCGGGCGCAGTGGTTCACGCCTGTAATCCCAGCACTTTGGGAGGCCAAGGTGAGAGGATTGCCTGAGCCTTCGACACCAACCCTGGCAACTTGATGAGACCTCGTCTCTACAATATATTAAAAAATTAGCTGGGCATGATGGCGTGTGCCTGTAGTTCCAGGTACTTGGAAGGCTGAGGTGGAAGGATTGCCTGAGCCCAGCAGGTTGAGGCTGCGGTGGCTGGGAGCATGCCACTGCCCTCCAGCCTAGGTGATAGTGAGACTCCGACTAAAAAAAAAAAACCTGTCTTCTTACAACCCATGCCACCCCAGGAGTGAGGGGGGAACAAAGGGTGAGGGGGTGCGGGACCCCTGCCCGGCCACGGCTCACCCTGCACCGTGACCTTGAGGAAGCACAGTTAGCACAGCTCACAGTTTAGATGTTGCCAGGCGAGTTTTCTCAGGCGAGTTTTTCTGAGATAACCGAGGACAGGGCGTTAAGCATCCAGACGTCTTCCTTATCGATACATGACCTTTAGCCGACTGACCGGCCAGGCATGTCAGGCCTGACCGACTGCCTTGTGGGCTGGAAAGTGGGATGACCAGTGCAATAAATCACAGAAACAGTGAGGAATTACCCAAACACAGAGGTGTGACTTATTATTTTTTTTTTTGAGTCGGAGTCTCACTCTGTCGCCCAGACTGGAGTGCAGTGGCCGCTCCCGGCCACCGCAGCCTCGACCTGCTGGGCTCCAGCGATCCTTCCGCCTTAGCCTTCCAAGTAGCCGGAATTATAGGCATGCGCTACCACGCCCAGCTGATTTTTTTATTTACTGTAGAGATGAGGTCTTGCTGCCCAGGCGGGTCTCGAACCCGCGGGCTCAGGCAATCTACTCACCTCAGCCTCTCAAAGGCGTGGGATTACAGGCTGAGCCACTGAGCCTGGCTGATTTATTTTTTTGAGTAGGAGTCTCACTCTGTCACCCAGGCTGGAGTGCAGTGGTATGCCCAAGGCCACCACAGCCTTGACCTGCTAGGCTCAGGCAATCCGTCTGTCTCAGCCTTTCAAGTAGCTGGAACCATAGACACGGGCCACCACGCCCGGTTGATTTTTTAAATTTATTGTAGAGACAAGGTCTTGCCATGTTGCCCAGGCAGGTCTCAAACTCCTAGACTCAGGCAATTCTCTTGCCTCTGTCTCCCAAATTGCTGGGACTACAGGCGTGCGCCACTGCACCTGGCAGAGGCATGATGTTCTAAGAAAGGCCCAGGTCGGCAGGAGACAGCAGACACTCTTGCTGCTATCCTGCCCGTTGTGCCCTTCACAGTGTATTGTCTCTTTAATAAATCTACCTTTCTTAACTAAAAAAAAAAGAAAAGAAAAGCCTAGGTCGCTATTGCTTTACTAAACTCTGGTGTGGCCATGTTTTCTTAGCTTTGGCCCCCTCCTCTACCTTGGGGAGGTGAATCTTCTCTCTCTCTCTCGCTCTCTCTCTCTCTCATTTACTTTCTAAATAAGCTATGTTTTCTAGTTAAAAAAAAAAAAGTAAAGCCCAAGCTGACTCACACCTGTTATACTAGCAATTTGGGAGACCAAGGTAAGAGGATTGTCTGAGCCCAGGGGTTCGAGACCAGCCTGAGCAACTTGGCAACACCTCATCTCTACAATAAATCAAAAAATTAAGCCGGGCTCGGTGGCTCAGCCTGTAATCCCGCGCCTTTGGGAGGCTGAGGTGAGTGGATTGCCTGAGCCCGCGGGTTCGAGACCCACCTGGGCAGCGAGATCTCATCTCTACAATAAATAAAAAAATCAGCTGGGCGTAGTAGCGCATGCCTGTAATTCCAGCTACTTGGAAGGCTGAGGCGGAAGGATCACCGGAGCCCAGCAGGTCGAGGCTGAGGTGGCTGGGAGTGGCCACTGCACTCCAGTCTGGGCAACAGAGTGAGACTCCAACTCAAAAAAAAAAAAAAAAAAATTAGCCAGGCATGGTGGTGTGCGCCTGTTGTTTCAACTACTTAGAAGACTGAGGCGGAAGGATCACCTGCCCAGCAGGTCGAGGCTGTAACGGCTGTGGGCGGGCCACTGAACTCCAGCCTGGGTGACAGAGGGAGACTTCGACTCAAAAAAAAAAAAAAAAAAAAAGACCGGGCTCGGTGGCTCAGCCTGTAATCCCAGCACTTTGGGAGGCCGAGGTGAGTGGATTGCCTGAGCCCGCGGGTTCAAGACCCATCCGGGCAACTTGGCGAGACCTCATCTCTACAATAAATCAAAAATTAGCCAGGCGTGTTAGTGCACACCTGTAGTTCCGGCTACTCAGAAGACTGAGGCAGAAGGATTACTGGAGCCCAGCAGGTCGAGGCTGCGGTGGCCGGGAGCGGCCACTGCACTTCAGTCTGGGCAACAGAGTGACTCAAAAAAAAAAAGACACTCCATCTACAAGAAACGCATTCCTCTTCCTCAAGCTGCACGTTTCCTTTTCTGCTCCCACGGTTCCTTGCATAACTAGGCTAACTAACTGTCAGTCGGGAAGCTTGGAATTCATCCATATGCTGCAGGACCCACCTGGAACTGTCCTGCCTTCCTGGACCCAACCAGTGTCGGTCTCACATGTACTGATGCATGGTTTCTGGTAGCTCCTGTCCTCCTATATCGTAAATAGGCAAGCTACCGTCAAGCCTGGCGGGCACGTGTTCTCAGGGCCTCCTGGGTAGGGTGTCGCAAGACCAGGATCACATAAATCCTCTTACCTATCTTTCAGAGTCTGGCATCTTTTCAGACAGCCACAGTGACACTGCTCGGGGCTAGCCAGGCCCGAAGAGGCCTGCAGCTCCTACTTCCTCTTAGAAGAGTCCCGGAGTTTCTATGTAAGAAACCCCAGCCGGGCTTGGTGGCTTAGCCTGCAATCCCGCACTTTGGGAGGCTGAGGTGAGTGGATTGCCTGAACCCGCGGGTTCAAGACCCGCTTGGGCAACTTGGCGAGACCTCATCTCTACAATAAAGCAAAAAAGTTAGCCAAGCGTGGTAGCGTCTGCCTGTAGTTCCGGCTACTTGGAAGGCTGAGGCAGAAGGATTTCTGGAGCCCAGCGGGTCGAGGCTGCGGTGGCCAGGAGTGGCCACTGCACCCCAGTCTGGGTGACAGAGTGAGACTCCCAACTCAAAAAAACAAAACAAACAACAAAAAAAACCCACACCCTGAGACTGCCCGGCCACGGGGAGCCCCAGGCCAACACCACGGAGAGGCCACATGGAGAGAGAGTTGCTTGCCCAGCTGCAGCAGTCTCAGCCCTCCCAGCCCAGTGACCAGACATGTGGACAAAGGAGCCACAGGTGACTCTAGGCATAGCGGCCATCTGGCCACAGAACCTCCTGGCTGAGCCCTGCCTGCCCCAGGTTCCTGAGCCCTTCAACACATCGTGTTGGGCTGATTTGTTACACAGCCATGGATAGCTGGAGCAATTGACTTGGTGAGAACAGAACGTCTCCTCTGAGGAAGGACACATCATTTGTTTGGTTTTTTTTTTTTGCTGCTATTGTTTTTGCTTTGTTTTGGTTTTGAGTCGGAGTCTTACTCTGTCACCCAGGCTGGAGTGCAGTGGCACACTCACGACCACTGCCGCCTCGACCTGCTGGGCTCAGGTGATCCTTCCACCTCAGCCTTCTAAGTAGTTGGAAATGCAGGCGCACACCACCACGCCTGGTTAATTTTTGGATGTTGTAGAGATGAGGTCTTGCCAAGTTGCCCAGGCTGGTCTCAAACTCATGAGCTCAGGCAATCCTCTTACCTACGCCTCCCAAAATACTGGGATTACAGGCGTGAGCCACCGCACCCGGCCTAGGGACGCATTGTTAAAGGCACCCCCTCTGGGTGGGCACAGTCCCTTGGGAGCCTCAGCTAGTGAACACACCTCCATACAAAGAAGTAGATGTCCCATCCCTGAGCTGGAGGAGGCACAGGCTAGGTGCACAGGGTTCACGCAGACCACATGCCGGTGCCCAGTGCCTTTGTGCAGCATACAAACTGTGCAGTATGGGGCGGCCCCGCCTGCAGGCTGCAGTGCCAACAGGAGGCAGGAAGAGTCTGTTTTGGCTGAGTGACCCCTCACCATCCTTCAGGGTATCTCCCCTGACTTCTTTTTTTTTTTTGAGTTGGAGTCTCACTCTGTCGCCCAGACTGGAGTGCAGTGGCCGTTCCCGGCCACCGCAGCCTCGACCTGCTGGGTTCCGGCGATCCTTCCGCCTCAGCCTTCCAAGTAGCCGGAACTACAGGCATGTGCTACCACGCCCGGCTGATTTTTTGATTTATTGTGGAGATGAGGTCTCACTGCCCAGGTGGGTCTCGAACCCGTGGGCTCAGGCAATCCACTCACCTCAGCCTCCCAAGGCATGGGATTACAGGCTGAGCCACCGAGCTCGGCTCCCCTGACTTCTATCTGCTCAGTTGTTGTGCTGGGGAACTCAGCCGAGCTGGGACCTGGTGGAACGCGCTCGCGAAGCCAGGTCCAGTGCCAGGAGAGCTTGGCGGAGGGCACGACCAGGCTCCGTGATGTGGGCACCAGGACTCGACTCCGCCTCCGGGCACAGGCTTGCAGTTCTGGCTTGTCCCAGCCTCGCCTGCCTGACGCCAGTGCCTTTGAAGTTCACTGCTGGAACATTAACGAGTGCGCTGATGCAGAACCCACCCTGCCTCTCATCTGGCTGCTTCTGCTGGAAGCGGGTGTCCCCTGCTTCCCTGGTGTCCCCGCCCACCCAGAGCCTCCTGGCCTTATTACCCTGAAAGGGGCAGCCTCCCATAGCCCCCAGAGTCCCCCTGCTGCACATACCTTGCTCTGGGCCCCAGGAGGTGCCACTCTTTCCCACTGGCTTCCAGGCAGGTTTGCCACCAGGATGCCCGTTCCCATCCCCCTGCAGCTCCTCCCAGGAAGGCAACCACTGCCGTCCAGGGATTGCTGGATCCTCTTGAACCCCTGGACTCGGCCCCTGGTCTGGGCTGATCCTACTCCTGACCCTACAGGGCCTCTCTGCCTCCTGGGGTCCCCAGGCCTGTTTCATCCTGGTGAGTCCCCTCTTAGGGGACTGCCTGCTTCAGCAGGAAATGAGGAATGAGAGGAAAACAACTGGCTTTGGCAACTGGTGACAACAACTTCCATCCTTCCAGAAAGCACCATCCAAAACTTTATCCCTAGCTGAGCGTGGTGGCACATGCCTGCTGTCCCAGCTGCTCAGGAGGCTGAGGCAGGAGGATTGCTGGAGGCCAGGAGGTCAAGACTGCAGTGAGCTACGATTGCACCATTGCACTCCAGCCTGGGTGACAGCGAGACACAGACACTAAAACATTAAAAAAAAAAAAAGGTTTTATCCATATCTTGGAGTCTGAGGAGGAAGAGACAGGTGGGGCAGAGAGGGGGGACCTGGCCTTGTCCCCCTTCAGCAGACACTGACGTTTCCTCGCCATGTGTCTGGGCCCAGCGTGGCCGTGGGACCTCAATGCCTGCCTGGCCATGTTACTGGGGGCTCGGCCATTGACCAGGTCTCTTGTGTCCCCACTTCCTCCTGTGTATAGTAACCATCCCAACAACATGAACACAATGACCTGCTTTCTGTAGTAATACTAGTAATAGCAACACTATTGCAATGACCACCTTTCTGTAGTGGTAATAAAACTGATGATACTGGCCAGGTGCAGTGGCTCACGCCTATAATCCCAGCACTTTGGGAGGCCGAGATGAGAGGATTGCCTGAGCCCACGGGTTCGATACTAGCCTGGGCAATTTGGCGAGCCTCACCTCTACAAGAAATCAAAAAAGTTTAGCCAAGTGTGATGGTGCATGCCTGTAGTTCTGGCTACTTGAAAGGCTGAGGCAGAAGGATCCCCTGAGCCCGGCAGGTCAAGGCTGTGGTGACAGGGAGCATGCCACTGCCCTCCAGCCTGGGCGACAGAGACGCCAACTCAAAAAAAAAATGATGATGCTAACACAATGCCCCTTTTCTGACGTAGTTGTAATATTGATGACATCATCACCATCACAATGCCCACCTCCTGTGGTCACCCCCATGTGGACAAAGTGGCAAGCATGTGGTACCCCAGCTGGTGCCTGTGCGGGCAGCAGGCTTTCCCTCCCCACCAGACCTGAGTGACTACTCTCTTGATTCTGGGGGACTCCGTGTCCTGCACCTCACGAGGGTTCTTGGGCTGATGGGACCCCAGGTGCTCCTGGGAGAACCTGGGAGGGCCACAGTAAACCTCAGGCTTCCAGTCTCCATTCATGCCAGCTTCCAGGGCGTGGCGTCCCCTGTCCCTGGGGACCAGGGTTGGGAGCCCTTCTGGGAGCCCTGCACAGAGGAGGGCAGCAGAGGCACCCCCAGGGGAGAGTGAGAGCCTTTGAGGACCGAGTGTTAGAACGGGAGAGGCTCAGGACACCCCGAGTGGCCTCCCTGTCCCCAGCCTCACCCTGTCCAGAACATGTCCTTCCAGCTGAGAGCTGTTGCAAGCCTTCCACAGAGAAGAGGATGTGCTTTGTGGGGACTGGGTGTACAGAGGTGACATGCAAGGGCCTCTAGGAATGTGTGACTGGGACCAAGTCAGCCTTAGACACTCACGGACATGCGCAGGTGTGTCGGGAGCAGAAGTGACACCAGCAGTCCTCCCAAAGGACCCTTGCTTTGCTCGGGCCCTCAAGGCCCACCAGCATACAGTGGCGAGCCTGCAGCCAGCCCCAGAGAATCCCCAGGTCCTCCCTGGCAGCCAGGCTACTCCCCACAGCTCTGGTGTGGAAGCCTCATGGCTCGGTCCTGCTGAAGTTTGGGCGCAGCCCTCCTGTCCCTCGGGCCTTTCCCAGCAGGACTGTCCTGGGCAGGGTGTGATGGTGGCTCTCTTGCTTCCTCCCCCAGTGCCTATGTGCATCGATAAGGGCTCTAGGAGGAGGGGGTGTCCCTTTCCCAGAGTACCCATGGGCTCTTCCTTCCACCGAGTGCCACAGACCCCGCTAATTGCCCTAATTGCCTAGCTGGCACCTGGCACTGAGCCGCCAGGCAGGCCTGGAGCCCACGCCTCCCGCTGGAGCTGCGTGGCCTCTTGCATCAGCTGCCAGGCTCGTGTGGGAGGACGAGACTGGGACTGCCCGGGCTCCTCCTTCTCCCAGAACATGTTCGCAGTTTGTGCAACTGGAGGTGACGGAGGAGATGAGGCCGGGCGCTCCCCTGAGCTGCTCTGGCACGTGCCGCCCTTGCCTGGCATAGGCGGCTTCTCTGAGTCATCCCCCAGGAGGCATCGCTCCTGTGAGCAGGGGCAGAGGAGGCCCGGAGGCCAGCGGGCCCTGCCCTTCAGTCCTCAGAGAGCACGGGGCCAGGAATCAGGTCTCACTGTGTCGCCCAGACTGGAGTACAGTGGCATGCTCATGGCCACCACAGTCTTGACCTCCTGGGCTCAGGTGATCCTTCCACCTCAGCCTCCTGAGTAGCTGGGACTACAGGCACATGCCACCACACCCGGCTAATTGTTTGATTTTTTTGTAGAAACGAGATCTCACTATGTTGCCCAGGCAGGTCTCAAACTCCTGGGTTCAAGCAATCCTCCTGCTTCGGCCTCCCAAACTGCTGAGAGAACAGGCGTGAGCCCCGGTGCCCAGCTACTATCTGCATTCCGGTAGCACCCAGCAGAGGGGCTGGGAGGGGGAGCGTTTGCCAAGGCTGGGCACCAGCACACCCACATTCCTGCGGGCTCGTCGAGGGCGCCTTACTCTGGGCCGGTGCTGAGTGAACTCAGGGCCCGTGTTTCTGGGCTTAGTTCACAACCAGGGACACTTGGCCATGTCTGGAGACGTTCTTGTCACGACTAAGGAGGAGAGCACAGCTCATAGCTGGCAGGCAGAGGCCAGGGCTGCTCCTCACATACCACAAGGCACAGGGCACAGCCAACGATTCACTGCACAGTAGAGAGCCCCCAGGCCCCACTCCAGTAGCCAAGGTTGGAAAGCCCTGGTCTAGAGCATGCGGTCATTGATGGGTGATGTCTGCCACTAACACCTCAATGGTGATGGCCATTCTGTCATCTGCAATCCAGGTATACCCAGCAGACCATCCTGAGTGGACACTCTGCATCCCCTGCCGCCTTCCTCTTGGGGACCCTCACGCCCACGGTCTTCTTTGCTCTGCTAGCTCCAGGGGGAGGAGAAGTGTTGGACCAGGGCCACCATGTTGCACAACCCTAGGGGTTCCCCAATGTGGTAGCATCATTTGGATTGCTGTTTTCTTGAGGATGTTTTTTTTATATCAGCCAGGAGTTGAAATCTCAAATGACCACAGGGGCCAGACCTGGAAGAGATCAGTGAAATGGGCGGGCAGGGATAAAGGTAATGCGGGGGTACGCCGTCACCAAGGAGCAGCAGCCGTCAGTGCCAGCTACTTCCGGGTTCTGGGACTGTGAGTCCTGAATTATTAGATGCTTGGGTTTTTTATTTTTAATTAAAGAAAGTCAAATGTCTTTTTAAATGTGAAATTATTTGAAAATATTGCCTGGAGGTGTCTGTGGGCCTCCCTCAGCTGGACCCTGTGCAGCCTCTGAGCCCAGCAGTTATCAAGTGGGTCCCAACTCTCTCGCTGACATTGGAAACCCCAGCCGTGAGGGTGTCTACTCAGAGGACGGTGGATGGCCACGTCCAAGTCCAGAGACGCCTGCCCACAGGAGGCACTCATGCAATAACGTTCTTCCATCTTGATGAGGTCCAGGTTACCTAGTGTGTGTGTTTGTCCAAACTCCTCGACTGGTACGTTGAAGAGAGGGCACTTCGTTGTAATTTTACAAAAAGAAGAAAGAGGAAAAGGATGGAAGAGGGGAGAGGGGAGGGAGAAAGTGGGGGAGGGAGGGAAGACAGGGAGAGGGAGACAGAAGGGAGAGAGAGGGGGAAAGAGCGATAGGGAGGGAGCGAGAAGGAGAGAAGGGGAGAGAGGGAGAGGGAAGAGAGGGAGAGAGAGAAGTCAGAGAGAGAGAGAGGCCCAAGTCAATGCTGGAGACACCTCGGCAGCTGAGCCCGGGACCCCCGCCCTCCCGCGACTCCCCAGTCATTTCATCATCTCCGGCATCACTTGCATCTTATTCACTTAATTTTGTCAATGGGCTCATTTTATTTACTTCAATAGAAGAAAAGCATTTCTTACCATAAACAGACAGTAACTGTAAAACAAACACAAAGTAAGTTAAGCGTCTGTGCTACCCCGCCCCGAAGGCTTTGAGTGCCTGGGGAGGGCGGTGGGGACACCCGTCGCTTCATGTTCTCTTCAGCGCTGTTTCATCCTGGGGCCTCGGCCCAAGTCCCCTCTGGGGCACCTCCGTCCACATTTGGGAGGGATGCCCGGGTCCAGGTGTGTGGCTGTCGACTGGCAGAACTCAGAGTGAGCCAGGAGGCTGGGAGGTTGGAGATGCGTGGGCTGAACCAGGGCTGACAGGTGGGGCCAGATCCAAGGACACGTATGGGACCCAGTGACACCATCCCCAGGTGGGGACCCCAAAGAGTGGGGAATAGGCGTCCAGCCTCATCTCTACAATAAATAAAAAATTAGTCAGGCGTGTTGTTGTGTGCCTATAGTTTCAGCTACTTGGAAGACTGAGGTGGAAGGATCACCTGAGACCAGCCAGTCGAGGCTGCAGTGGCCGTAAGCATGCCACTGTACTCCAGCCTGGGCAACAGAGTGAGACTCTGACTCAAAAAAAAAAAAAAAAGATTCAGCTGGTGTTTCCCAGAAAGTAGTCAGGGTCACTGGCATCAGAGACTCTGAGAGCTGCTTACAGAGGCCGGGTTTTAGCTGGCTGTCATGGGTGGAATGGTATCCCCCAAGCTCACAGTCACTGGGAACCTCAGATGTGGCCTCATTTGGAAATAGGTTCTTTGCAGGTGCAATTAGTTTACATGGGGTCACACTGGAGTGGAGTGGGCTCTAATCCTATGACTGGCATCCTCATAAGAAGAGAAGGGGGACACAGAGACACATAAAGAGAAGGCCATGTGAAGCCACAAGACACAGGCCAGGCGCAGTGGCTCACATGTAATCCCAGCACTTTGGGAGGCCAAGGCAGGAGGATCGCTCGAGTCCAGAGTTCGAGACCAGCCTGGGCAACATAGCAAGACCTTGTCTCTGCAAAATAAAATTTAAAAATAGCCAGGTGTGGTGGCAGGCGCCTGTAGCCCCAGCTTCTCAGGAGGCTGAGGCAGGAGGATCACCTGAGCCCAGAAGTTCGAGACTGCAGTGGCTGTGATCGTGCTACTGCATTCCAACCTGGGAGACAGAGTGATACCCCAACTCAAAAAATAGAAAAGAGACACAGACACCTGACGACAGAGGCAGAGGTTGGAGCGATGCAGTGGCAGCCGGGAAGCACCTGGGGCTCCAGGCAGGAAGGAGCCTCCTTGGAGTATTCAGAGGAAGGCAGTCTTGCCCACACCTTGACTTTGACCTGCTGGTTGCCAGAGCTGTGTGAGGACACATGTCTGTTGTTGGGGCCACCAGCATGTGGTCATTTGTGGCCCCAAGGAATGAATGAAGCCTCACCCAGGACCTCTGGCTACAGTCTTTGGGGCTGAGACGTGGTGCGACCCGCCCACAGCTTCCTCCCATCACTCTCACATCCCCTAAGGTGGCAGGTGCTTCCCCACCCGCCCATGGTCCAGCACCCACACACTCACCCGTCACCATGCTGTGAGTCACGGCGCCCTCTTCCACTCCACAAGAAACAACATCACCGAGGGGGCACCTGGAGCTCGTCCAAGGTCACAGGGCCATGACATGTGAACTCCAGCCAGCACGTCCGACATCCTGTGGCAGGTCCCACCTGGTATAGCCTGGACCTCAGTTTCTTCCTGGGTTTGCGGTTTCCCAATTAAGTTATATAATCGCTGCTAATCCTGAACTGAAGCAACCAGCCCATCGTGGGGTGCAAGGTTTGCCCTGTAAAACCTGGGGAGTACTTCCATGCTTGCTAGCTTCTGGAAGCAACCACTGTGCTGCTAGGCCTCACGGACGGCGGCCTTCTGAGTTCACCTTCGTGTGGGGAGGACTCGCAGCCACAGAGAGGGTGGCCTCTGTGCTGAGTCGGGTTAGACACAGGCAGCTACTCCGAGGAGGAGGGGAAGGGATGCCAGGAAAGCGTGCCTGTGAGCAGACTCTGACCCTGCCGACATGGTCCCTGTTGGGTCTGTTCCCTTTACTTACCGCTCCCCAGCAGGTGCTGCTTGCAGCAAGACTGGCAGTGAAGACAGAGTCCCTGCCAGGATCTGAGGCCCTCCCAGGCCCCCTGCCAGCACGTGTGCCCTACTGCCTGGTTCCCATGGGGGCCGGCCTATCGTGGACATGTCCCCAAATGCCAGGATTGCTGCGTGGCCCAAGAGTGGAACTGTACCCCCTGGGAGAGGGAGAAGGTTGGTGCCAACAGCGAGTCCCATAGGGTTGTAGGGGGCGAGATCACCCCAGCCCCCCAAACCATTCATGCCCACCTGGATCCTCTAAGGTGTTCTCATCTGGAAGAAGGGACAGAGCAGAGGTTGTCCCGAATCAGGTGGACCCTAAACCCAGTGAGTGTTCTCATAAGAGATGAGGACCAGGAGCAGACGCAGACATGGGAGATGAGGCCACATGGAGGCAGGGACCGGAGCCATGCAGCCACATGCCTAGGACTCCACCAGGAACTGGCAGAGGCAGGAAGGACCCTCCCCTGGAGCCTCCAGAGGGAGTGTGACCCTGCGACCTCTTGGCTGTGGGCTCCTGGCTGCCAGGACTGTGAGAGATGGATGTCTATGATTTAAGCTCCAGCGTGTGGTCCTGGACATGGCGGCCACAGGACACTAGCACAGAGACCTGGGGAGGCTGTATGTCTCCTTCAGTGAGGGGAAAAACCTCTGAAGACAACCCTGAGGTGACAGGGCCTGAGCGCAGCCTCTGGAAGGAACGTGGTGCCCAAGGTTTCCTGAGGAGCCTGGTGCTCACAAGAAAAAATCCCACCTGTTCCCAAGCTCCTCTTCCACAGATGTGATGAATGTACAACGGAGTCATTTGCCAGCAGAGCATCTGCACCCCAACTGTGCTGGGGGGACCCTTCCACCCCGGATCAAGATGTGCCCAAGGCCTCATTCTAGCAGAGAGTCACTTATGGGCATGGTGACATGAATGTCCTCTCAGTCACAGCAACACCACGTTATCCTGACATCATCTCACGGGGAACATTTAGACGTTTTGCAACAGCCTGAATCCAAACCCACGGGTGTCATCAGCCCCTGATCTCTGGGCACTGGTAGCACCTCCGGACGTCCCCTACATCCAGCAAAGGTCCCCTGAACTTCCACAGAGCCTGTTCTCAGGCCTCCACTCTAGCCTTGCAGGGCTGCCTGCTGGGGAAGCCCGTCCTCATGGGGTGGGACAGCAGTTGGGGCCACACACATGGGGCTGGAGCCCTCAAAGCCAGCGGCAGCTGGAATCCACTGATGGGTGAGTCAGGAATATGGGGGAAAAAAACCAGTGACGGGGAGGAAACTGCTTTCTGCAGGAGAGGGCTCAGTCCCCGGGCCAGGTGCCAAGGAAGCTTGTCCTTGTTGTGGGGTCTGACGGAACTTGTGTTGCCACATCCTGGAGGTCACAAGATGTCCTTCCAAGGTGCCCTCCTTGGCGGCATCACAACACATTGGGTTTAAAGAAGATGCAGATCGCCGGGTTCGGTGGCTCAGCCTGTAATCCCGCGCCTTTGGGAGGCTGAGGTGAGTGGATTGCCTGAGCCTGCTGGTTCGAGACCCACCTGGGCAACTTGGCGAGACCTCATCTCTACAAAAAATCAGCCAGGCATGGTGGCGCGCACCTGTAGTTCCAGCTACTTGGAAGGCTGAGGTGGAAGGATTGCCGGAGCCCAGCAGGTCGAGGCTGCGGTGGCCGGGAGTGGCCGCTGCGCTCCAGTCTGGGTGACAGAGTGAGACTCCAACTCAAAAAAAAAAAAAAGATGCAGATCTACCCATTCCACGAATAGGGTTGACCATATGTGGGCATTCTCGGGCTGCTGTCGAGGTCCACAAACCCAGTGGCTTCGAACAGCACACACATGGTCTCACATCTCTGAGGTCAGGAGTCCTACGTGGTCTCATGGCTAGAGTCGAGCTGTGGCAGTCTGGGACCTCCTGGGGGCTCCACGGTACCCTGTCCTTACCTCTTCTGGCTTTTGGAGGTCACTGCGCTCCATGTTTGTGGCCCCTCTTCTGCCTTTGAAGCTGGCAGCAGCTACGCTACTGTTTGCAAAGCCCCTGTGATGACACTGGAGCCTCCAGCTAACCTGGGCTCACCTCTCCCCTCCAGATGGTCTGTGTGTTTGTTTGAGTCAGAGTCTCCCTCTGTCGCCCAGACTGGAGTGCAGTGGCCGCTCCCAGCCACCGCAGCCTCGACCTGCTGGGCTCCGGCGATCCTTCCGCCTCAGCCTTCCGAGTAGCCGGAATTACAGGCACGCGCTACCACGCCCGGCTGATTTTTTGATTTATTGTAGAGATGAGGTCTCACTGCCCAGACGGGTCTCGAACCCGCGGGCTCAGGCAATCCACTCACCTCAGCCTCCCAAAGGCGCGGGATTACAGGCTGAGCCACCGAGCCCGGCCATCCTAGCACTTTGAAAGGCCAAGGTGGGAGCACTGTTTGAACCCAGGAGTTTGAGACCAGCCTGGGCAACTTGGCGAGACCTCATCTCTACAAAAATTAAAATCATTAGCCAGGTGTAATGTTGTGTACTTGTCCCAGCTACTCGGGAGGCTGAGGAGGAAGGATGGCCTGAGTCCAGGAGGTCGAGGCTGTGGTGAGCTGCACTCCAGCCCCGGGGGGCAGAGTGAGACCCAGACTCCAAAAAAAAAAAAAAAGGCAAATCGTAACAGAAGTTTAGGTATTCCTTAGATGGAATACTGTCATCTAACTGCGGGTTCCCCCTCCCACTCTCTGGGCCTCAGTTTCTCTAACTGTGAAATGAAGGCAGAGGCCCTGATGATCCTGGCGCAAGCACTCACCTTTGCGATTCTGACACGTTGCTGCCTGAAGTCGGCCGATGCCACAGCCCTGGGCTGTCCTGCTCACAGGTGGGTCAAATCACCGTAAGAGTCTCCATCCGCAAGTGCTGGCAGGGCTGGGCTGGATAGCTTGTCGCCAGGAGTCCACCTGGAGCCACCAGGGACAGTGGGGCCCGAGCCGGCTCCGCACAGTGAGAAGTCATGGGAGGTCTGTCTAACCTCCGTGGAGTCCGCGGTGCAGGACAAGGCACAGAATCAATGCGTCTGGGCTTCAGTGAGTG
The DNA here is from genome assembly GCA_027257055.1 of Cephalopachus bancanus. Classification (NCBI taxonomy): domain Eukaryota; kingdom Metazoa; phylum Chordata; class Mammalia; order Primates; family Tarsiidae; genus Cephalopachus; species Cephalopachus bancanus. The sequence goes on from JAPVLO010000155.1 coordinate 3,488,501, forward strand.
CGTGAATTTGGGCTTGTGGGAGTCTCGAAGGCAGCTGGTCATGAAGTGCTCTTGGAGTCCGTACCCAGCCTCCAGCCTCGGGAGGCTGAGGAGCCGGGGTGGGGGACCCCAGCACGCACTGGGGCTCTGCAAAGACGGGGTGACCTGGAGCGACCCTGGGCAGTGGGGGCCCCCCGCTCCTCCATCCCTGGGGTTCAGCTTCTCTCCCTCCCCAGGCCCTGACCTTGGAGCACCCTCTCCCAGGCCAGCCTGTGACCCCCTGCGTTACCTGCTGTCCCCGGCCTCCTCTGCCCCACTCTCCACTGGATTCTTTCTAGCCTCGTTCACACTCCCATGAAACAAAGCCCCTGTGCCTGGCCCTGGAGACCCTGTGGACTTGGAGGGAGCAGAGAGCCACCCTCGCAATAACCCTGCAACAGTTGCTTCAGACAAGTCTCTCCTTGGGAAGTCCTGACTTTTTTCCCATTTCACCGTCCCTGCATAACGCTGGGCAGAACCGTGCCCCTGGTCCTGAAGAGGAGGACACACAGGCCCAGAGCCCTCGACCCCACCTGGCCTGGCCCCCGCCACTCTGTTTTGTGCCCTCCAGGCTGGGCCCTCCAAGTCCCCACCCAACTCTGCCCCACCCCAGGGCCTTTGCATCTGCCGTCTGCTCAGCCTTGACCTGCCCCTGCATTCTTCCTGGGAAGCTCCAGTTTATTCTTCAAGGTCACATGCATGCCAACCAGCCCTCTGCTCTCCTTTCTTACCCAGCACTCTGCCTCCTCCCGGGCACGCACAGCCCTTGAGTGTTCGGGTGGCATTCCTACAGTCACGGGGGAGTGCATTCCCTCCAGGGAGGTGTCCTGAAGACAGGCCTCACTGGCTGTGATCCCTGCCAGGGTGCCCAACTGCTGTGTCTGATTGAGTGAAAGCCTTGTGTTTTTTTTGGTTTTTTTTTTTTTTTTGAGTTGGAGTCTCACTCTGTCGCCCAGACTGGAGTGCAGTGGCCGCTCCCAGCCACCGCAGCCTCGCCTGCTGGGCTCTGGCTATCCTTCCACCTCAGCCTTCCCAGTAGCCGGAATTACAGGCATGTGCTACCATGCCCGGCTGATTTTTTTGATTTATTGTAGAGATGAGGTCTTGCTGCCCAGGCGGGTCTCGAACCCGCGGGCTCAGGCAATCTGCTCACCTCAGCCTCCCAAAGGCGCGGGATTACAGGCTGAGCCACCGAGCCCGGCTGAGTGAAAGCCTTGTTCAATGAGCGGGAGAAAAGGATGAAACCAGCACCCGTCAGTTCAGGGCATGGGCTCTGCATGAGTGGGTGGTGGCTGACCCTGGCATTGGGCCCAGGTCTGTGGGAAGGCGGACAGAGCTCATCTCCTGAGACCTGGCCTTCCAGGTGCCAGACAGCAGTGAGGTGGCCACAGGAGCCAGAACCTGTGGATGGAGGTGCACCTGGAGGGGTGGCAGCTGTCGGAAAAACAGGTTTAGAGAAAGTCTCACTCTGCCCCCAGGCTGGAGTGACAGAAATGTGTACCTGGAGGACCTGTGCACCTGCAGGGACACCTGGAGAACTCGCGCACCTGGAGGAACACCTGGAGGACATATGCATCTGGTGGGACACCTGGAGGGGCACCTGAAGGACACCTGGAGGACCTGTGCACCTGAAGGGGTCCCTGGAGGGACACCAGGAGGATCTGTGCACCTGGAGAGACACTGGAGGACCTGCGTACCTGCAGGGACACCTGGAGGACTTGAGCACCTGGAGGAGACCCTGGAGGATTTATGTACCTTAAGGGACATCTGGAGGAACTGCGCACCTGGAGGGATACCTGGAGGACCTGTGCACCTGGAGGTGCACCTGGAGGAGCAGGGCACCTGGAAGCCTGGGCCCCTGGCCCTTCCCTGCATGACCAGCCCTCCCCTGCAGCCACCCTGCCTCCAGGCCTGGGCTCCGTCCCCAGGATGCAGCCACATCCCAGTCAGGCTGGTCTCGTCTCCAGTGAAAGTAGACAGAGCCCCTCCCCCACAAGTGCCATCATGCTCTGTCCACGTTTTGCCCTCCTCCCAGGAATTCCTGAACTCCTGTCCCGTGTGTGTGTGGTCACACCAGACAAGCTCTGTGCCGACCTTGCTTCTTGGGGTCCAGTTCCGACAGGACTCAGTTGTTTCCCGGGTAGCCAAGGGTGACTGTCTTCTGGGAGTGGGGACTCAGCTGGGTGACTCAAGCCAACTGCTTGAAGCACAGCGCCTGGGCGCTCACCCCTCACAAGACTCACCTCTACCAGTTCCATTCTAGATCAAACCCTCTCTGGGTTGAAGAGGGTGACGGACGCTTCCAGAAATTCCCTCTGCTGCGTTGACCTCTGCAGGGGCTGGCTGGGGAATGGGCATGTGGCCCCAGGCCTCCCCACCCGGGAAGGACTCTTACCCCCCAACACGAGACCCCACGTGAGGGCCTTGGTGTCTGGCCTGGCCCCACCTCTTCGGTCAAAGCTCTCTGAGGCAGCCTGGGCAGCCCCGAGGCCACCCCTGTGCCCCGTGGGAGGCCCCAGCTAATCCCCCCTCCGTTCCCATGAACTCCTCAGAGAATGCCCTTAATCCCCGACAGCTCCTGACGCCTGGGAGAGAGGTGTGGGCAGGCCCAGGCGGAGGACGCAGTGGGGTGAGGACCGTTAGGCTTGTCCTTGGACCCCCGCCACGGGGTTGCACACACAGCTGCTCTCCATCCCGATGGGGGAGCTGCCACGCCCACAAGTTGCACAACGCCCAAAACCGATGGCGCTGTGGAACCGCCACTTTCACTCTCTCCCAAGGTGGCGCATTGTCTTCTGGGAACGAGGGGCGCCAGAGGAGCCTGGACACTCTGCCGGCCCCTCCCCCGCTCAAGCTCCTGCCGCCCTCTTGGTCCCCAGAAACCCAGGCCCTGCTCCCGATTCTTCCAGCAAAGCTGCTCCTGTTTTATTTCTAAGCTCAGCTCGGCCCCTTGAGTTGAGCTGAGAATCCCTCGGAGAATAAACTGTGAAATCAAACTCAAACTCGAACTTAACAAGGACGACTTTCTTCTAAAGGATTCCTTCAGGACGGGGCTAGAGGGCATCGCCATGGGAGACACTGCTCCTCCGACCAAGGCTCTACAAGGGTCTCGAGGGTCAGACGTGGGGTCTTCTTTTATGGGAGTGGGAACAAGGCCAGAAGGAATTGTGGGGGGACTGAGGTGGAGGGGGCCTGAGTCGTCCCTGGAGTCATGGGCTGGCCCAGGAGAGGGTGTTCCAAGGTCAGGGCTCGGGGAAGGGAGAGAAGTTGAGCCGAGTAGCCAAGAAGCATCTTGTTCCGATGATGGACCCGTGGGGACAGTCTAGCTCAGGGGGGCCCCTGAGGAGGCCGAGAAGGGAGGCTAGCTTGTCCTGGCACTGTGAGCCTCATCTGTCACATGGGAACACACAGGTGGAGGTCCTGAACCTTGGCTTCCTCCAGGAACACAGACCTCAGAGAGCGCTCCGGTTTCAGGGAGCATCACAAAGAGCGGGCAGGGCTGGAGGCCAGATGGACTGGCAGTGGAAGGTGACCAGGACCCCTCAGGCTGAAAGGAAACCAGGGGCCCCTTGGGCTGGAAGGTGACTGACCTGCTCGTGTCTGTGAGGGCCGGTAGAGGCCAGGGCTACTGTCACCCCAGTGCCCCTGTCGCCCCAAGTCTAGCTTGCCTGTGGTTCCCAGCCCCACCCTCGGGGGTCATGCAGCAAATCCCAGCGAGTCCCCAGATGCTGACACGGCCCTGTGGGGGGCTTGCATTGGGAGCTAGGGCCTGGGGCTGACTAGAGGCTGGGCGGCTGCACTGAGTCCTCTCCTCATTCCTGTGCCTCCACAAGCCCATTCCTACAGCCTGTCCCCAAAGGGGAGTGTGGCTGCCCAGGCTGGAGACACTCAACATCCAGCACCCAGACTCCCAGACAGGCAGCATGAGGCAGTGGGGTCTGCTGTAGCACCGTGGAGGAGGGCGGTAAGCCCCGGGGTGGTTCCCTTCGCCTTGGAATAGCTTGAGCTGCCCCTCCTCCGCTGGGGGGTCGTTATTCACAGGGTGGGGCAGACTGGGGAGAGGTGGGCCTTGGTGCACTGGGGCAGGTTGAGGGGTCACATAGATTCCGGGCCTACACTCCAGGGGACCCCGCTGTCACACAGGTCCCCAACCCACACTCCCGAATGCCTTGGGCCGCCCCTGGGCGGGGTCTCCCTCAAGAAGGGGCCTCAGGTCCAGCTCATTCCGGGGAGGCTGTCAAGCCCCCAGGAGGGTCCTGGAAGCCCCTTCACTTTTTCATGTTCCCTAAGGCACGAACACCCATGGGGCTGTCTCCAGCGTCAGGGCCCGACCCTCCAGCACCCTTGGCTACCTCCCAGCTGGTGACAAAACCACAGGATCTTCTCACCTGCTGAGAGGCTGTGGGTCCTGGAGACAGGAACCTCCAGGAAGGAGCCCACCCCTGTGATGTGGGGTCCCACACAGAGCCCTGACTCTCCCCTATTAGGTGAGGTGCATTGAGTGTCATGGAAAGACGGAGATGCGTACCCGCCCCCAGCTGAAGAAGGCCCTGCCTCCTGACCACTGGTGCAAGGGCATGCTCCCAGAGGGCCAAGGCCCCTCAGCCCCACCAGGTCAAGCTCTGCCCACCTCAGGCCCCTTGCCGCACCCCCACCTGGACCCTTCTCCGTCTCTTCCTCTTTGGTCTCCACCTGCATGTCCCACCGAGGCCCCCAGCCCTGGCAGACCCAAGGTTCCACGAAGCCCCAGCGGCCAGGTGCACCACTGCCGGCGTGTGATGTGCTTTCTGCCCCACAGACAGCCGCTTCACCTTGTCCAGCTCCACCTCGTGGCCTCAGGGCTGTCAGTGAATGAATGAATGTGTGAATCTGGGCCAAGGGGCTCCAGAACATCCCTCCACCCAGAATTTGGCATGGAAGAAAAGAACACAGGACACCGGTGGGATGCATGATTCGGATTTTCTTTAAAAAAATGAACAAAAATACCACAAAAAACCCGAGAACACCCACCCAACCCAGCCCAGTGTAACAGGTTAGCCATGAACACAAAACAGCAGACGACGTCCCCGCTACGCGTCATTATTCAGTGGGTGGTATCCGGCCTGCTTGGCCGGTATCTCCCACTGGACCCAGCCCAGTGTAACAAGTTAGCCATGAATACAGAACAACAGATGACTTCCCTGCCACGCGTCATTACTCAGAGGGTGTCCGGCCTGCTTGGCCGGCGTCACAGTGGATGGCCCTGCGTGGCTGGGAACAGATAGGACAGGCGTGGTGCTCAGAGTACGGCCACTGAAATCACTAAACGCAGCTTCCACATTAGTAGAACATTAGGACAAAATGCAGAAGCAAACAGGTGGACAGAATGCTTGCTTGCTAAGTCAGGATGTGCTTAAAAAAACCAAAAGCCCAGACATGGACTCTCAAGACGTGTCAGCAGAGTCTGGGAAGAAACCGAGTCTTCTCAGTGCCCAGTGGTCAATCCTGCTCCCCAGATTCCAAAATGATGGAGCCCTGGGGGAGGAGGACAGGCAGGGAACTGCACACAGCCCCTGAGCATCCCTGCGTTCTGAAGCAGGGTTCCCAGCACCAAGGGTCACAGACCTTCCAAGCGGAGGTCCAGCCCAGATGCTGAGAGTGCCCTGACTAGGCCTCTACCTCAGCCATGCCCGGTGGGCACAGGGACCCCAGGAGCACTATCACCTGCAGGGTGACCCGTCCTCATGGTGTCTGGATGAGGCTGCCTGGCCCTCCTCCAGCAGGTGGTATGGACAGCATCCCAAGGGCCCCAACCGGGGAGGAATGAGGGTGACAACCACTTGGGCTCTGCTGACCCGGGGAGCAGAAAGAGGTGGTCAGTGCATCCAGGGAGCTCCGTCCTGCACCAGGGGATATGGTCCCCCACAATGTCCATGGTCTCCTGGATTTGCACGACGACCCACCAGGCAGGTAGGCCACCATACCGTCCCCATTTACAAATGAGGAAGCCGAGGCACAGGGGGCAGAGGCTTTGCCCACTGCAGAGCCCAGAGCTGGTTTTCCGCCAGGTGCTGGCGCTGCCTCTGATGTCAGCTGGTTGAGTGGTATCAGCAGGGAAGGATTTGGCTCATGGGCCGCCCTGGAAGTTGGTCTCTCAAGCAGTCAGTGATGGTCAGATTAGCCTCTGGTCCCAGAAGGAAGGGCTCTGCTCCACATGCAGGAGGGCATATACCCGGTCCACTCCTGTCTAGCTGGCCCAGAAGCCCTCTGTTGTTAATCAGGTTTCTCTGGGCCCATGGGAGGGTATGGGGGTCCGGAGGCCAGGCAAGTGCCTCCACTGGCCACTGGGCTCAGGCAGCCTCTGACCAACAAGGCAGTGTGGCAGTGTCCTGGCCCTGCTCACGTGGCTCCTGGCCGAGGGGCCCAGGGCCGTGTCCAACGTGCAGCCACAATGGCACGGCTCCTCCAGTCACGGCTGAGCAATGCTGTGCCACCTGAGAGGCTTCGGCCCACGACCACCTAGGAGCAGGCCAAAGGCTGGAGGAGATGGTGGAGCACATGCCAGGCCTGGCATCTTCTAGGCTTCACCTCTGTCAACCTGACCTGAGATAACTTCCCTCTTGCCTGGATCCCAGAGTCATGACAGCTGAAGAAAGTAGGCCATTGGCTGAGACACTGACCGAGACATGGCTGTTCCAGGAAAGAAACACCACGGGGATACCACACCAGCTCTGTGGGGTCAGCAGGGCCTCGGAGCAGGTGGTAGAGAGGGAGGGGAGGGTGGCCTAGCTTTGTCTTTTACAACAGGGGCCAGGACAGGCTGTGAGGGTGACCAGGGGGTGGGGAGGGAACACGGGCACCTTGATGGGGAGCCAGCCCCAGCTGGAAGGGGCTGCCGGCTGGCTGGCGGTGGCATGGTGGTCAGTTCTGCATGCCTGCGACGTCCAGGAGGGGACATGGCTGTGCGGAGCCTCAGACAGGAGTCCACGAGGCAGCCGGGCCATGGCATGTCTGCCTTTCTTCTGTTTCTAGAAGACTGAAGAGCAGGGCTTTGCCTCCCAAACTGAACGCAGAGTCAGCCAAGAGGACACGCTGCCCGGAGGCTGGGCCTAGCGTGTGTGCTGGGGAGACACCGGCACTCCCAGGTCTAGGCCTTTGCTCGAATGGCATCTTGGGGTAGGACATACGGTCAGGAGTCCAGCAGGTCCTCAAGCCAGAAACTGGGCCCTGCCGAGCACCTTGGGGGGTGGGGGAACGGGATTCAGGGTCAGTCATGGGTCCTGTCCCCCATGCCCTCCTTGAGTGAGACCTCTCTCAGTGCTGGGGAGGAACCTGCCTCGGGGCCTTAAGGCAAACAGACATGAACCCACGGGGTTAGTTTTCATGAAGGTCACTGCATTTATCACAATAAAAAAATAAGAAAGTCAAGCGCACGTGTCTGGGCCAGTTGTGTGGCCATGAGAGCAGGTCCGAGGTCACAACGGCGCAGTCCGAGTCTCAGTAGTTCTGTTCGCTGGGGACAGGGATCCAACCCCTGGAGGCACAGCGTTCGGGGGGGCGTAGGGGGAGTGATAGTCTCCCCACCTCACCCCCTCATTTCTTCAAAAAATAGTCATCTTGGTGGTGTCGACTTGACAAAAGATTTAAGTTAAAAAAATACAAGTAAACAGGCAGGAAGGGAGGCGGCCCAGTGTGGCAGGAAGCCCCAGGCAGTGGGAGTACAGGCCTGGGCTCAAGCTTGTGCCTGCCCACTGAGGTATTGTGGAAGCTTGTCTTCGGGCTGAAGTCGTACCAGTTTCACAGCAGCCTCGGGGCCCACCCTGGGAGGCAGGGAGTGAGCTGGCGGTGGGTGGCGTGGTGTGCTGTGTGGACACGCCATGTGGACGGAGGGGACTGGAGGTGCTTTTTGAGGGGTGAGTCGTGTTCCGATGTTAGGGTGTGTTCTTTCCGGCAGCTTTCTGGGCCCTCCTGGTTACGTCTCCTGGGGGACCACCTGCATGAGCTTCTGGCAGAGGACGGTTGTGGAGACTGTAGGAGAGAGAAGGGTGTGAGTGCAGACAGGCAGGTGGGGGGACGAGGAGGCCGCCTGTCCCCTTTAGAAGCCAAGCTCACCCAGTTCCTCACCACGCCCTCCAAGGGTGTGAGAAGCCAGGGTGGCATGGCCCACCCTCACCTGCTTCAAAGCCCGTGAACCCTGGCAACTGTGGCCCATATACCAAACACCCTGGCCACAGGGTCCCCAGCAAAGCACAGCTGAGAGTGATGGGCCCTTCCCATGGGTCCACACCCAGCCACCACCTGGGCACACGCCCAGGATGTGCAGGCATCAAGTATGCCCCCAACATACCACAATGGTCACACTGTCCTGCAGCATGGACTAGAGGGGCTAAGCAAAACCAGTGAACTCTGGGAAAACCTGTTACACTGTCACATCGCAAACTTTTTTTTTTTGAGTTAGGGTCTCACTGTAGCCCAGGTTGGAGTGCAGTGGCATGATTGCAGCTCACTGTAGACTCAACATCCTGGGCTCAGGTGATCCTCTCACTTCAGTCTCCTGAGTAGCTGGGACTACAGGTGTGTGCCACCATGCCTGGCTAAAATATTTGGATTTTTTTTTTTTTTTTTTGTAGAGGCAAGGTCTCACTATGTTGCCCAGGCAGGTCTCAAATTCCTGGCTCAAGCAATCTTCCCACCTCAGCCTCCCAAAGTGCTGGGATTATAGGCATGAACCATCGCGCCTAGCCAAATACCTCAGACTTTCTAGAAAGAAACTGCCCTGGGTTTCAGGATGGAGGGCTTCTTTCTGGCTAGGTCCTTGGTGTGATTCCGAATGACAGTTCACAAATACCCTACAGTCAAGGCTGGAGGCGAATGTTCTACTCAAATGATGGACAGTGTCTTGGTCATGGCAGGTGGTGATCAGAATTGGGATGGGCATCTCCCTGGCCACATCGCCGCCCCCCTGGGGCTTGTCAAAGTCACCTAGCGACTGGCGATCAGGGTCTGGTCCGCATGCACTCAGGCCTTCTGTGAGGTGCCCGGCCACACTGACAGGGTGTGTGCAGGGCCCCGTGCACAGTGCACACACACACTGGGGCTGCTGCAGTGTGGACACCACACAGGAACTCTGTTCCCCTCCTCTGCCTTTCTAGGTCAGGCGCTGTCTCAGCTGGCAGCAGACAGCGGGATTTTGCTACTTGGCAAGAGCAGCCTGGTGTCCTGGAATCCTTTGTTCTGAGAGATTAGCTGGTGCCGAGCTGAGTGTCTCATCCCCAAAACATGGGGCCCCTGTCCAGACACGCTGCCTGAGCCCTTGGCTGGGGCTGGGAGACCCTGCCTCCCATATCACACTTGGCCTAGAGGGTGGAGATGGCCATGCTGCCTGGGCCTGAGGGCACAACTGCCCGCTCCAGACTGAATGGTTAGGGCAGCCGGTGAGATACTCACAGATGCCCTGCAGCAGCCACTTGGGCTTGTTCTGCCACCAGACCCCGAAGAAGTAGATGGGCAGTCCGCTGAGGGTGATGGCGAAGCCAATGCCACACTCCACCGGCGTCTTCCAGAAGGACACAGCAATCAGAAACAAGCAGGCCAGGATGAAGAATATGGGCAGGGCCAGGTTCACCTAGGGGGGAAGAACATGAGTCCGACGGGGCACGGGGCAGCAGGAAGTGTGAGCACGCCTCATCCCCAACCCCTGAGAGTGTCTACCCACGGCCCGGAGTCAGCCTCATAGTCACGTGAGAGACACCTCTCTCTTGGCCTGCCCACCTTCCTCCTGCACCTAAACACACCCAGACCCGGGGCCCTTCCCCCCGGATCCCCCTGCCACCCAGGCCCTTCACACCTGCTGTGCAATGCCAGCAGCTGCCCTACTCTGGCCAGGCCTGTGGAGACCCGAGGCTGCAGTTGCTACCAGTGTCCTGACTCAGCACACGCTGTTGGGTACTCTGAGTCGAGCTCGCCAGGTGTTGATGGGTGGAAGGAACCTGCCTGGCCTCTGGAGGGCAGGGGAGGCCGCCTCCTGGTCCCACATCACAGGCACGGAAAGCCCCACCCGGCTGATGCCCCTGCCGCGGGTGCCCAGGGGAGAGACGGGCCTGGTGCTGCCGGGAAGCCTGTGGCCACCCACTAACGGGCGAGGAGACCCGCCTTCTCAGAGACCCCTTTGTGAACAGGGCCAAGTCAGAGCCCAGCCCTGAACCCACAGTCCAAACTGTCGTCTCCAAAGTGGACTCCACCGGGCACTGAGGCTGGGTCGAGAGCCACAGGCAACTGCAGACAGGGCCAGCCCCCACAACTCAGGCATCATGTAGGCATCCTCGTCCATAGAGCCCAGCTATCCTGAAACCACACATGGACAGGTTTCCAGAGATGGAGAGCTGCATGGTCCTATTTGGTCAGCATAGACTGCCTGCCCACCCTGGCACCAAGGGAACAAATGTCCACCATGCACCCAGATGAACACTGGAGCAGGCCCGCAACGGCACTCAGGTGTTTCCAGGGACAGAGTATACCATGCAGGGCACAGGCCCACCAAGTGCCCAGGTTCCCACAGGGACAGGCCCAACTCGTTGGAACAGAGCAGAGCCCCTCATTTGCCCCGTGCCTGCCCTCCCTTGACCATCTCTCCATGCTGGGCCAGGCTGGACTCCTGCTGACGGTCACCCTTCATGATGAGGCACGGCAGGTATAGCTGCCCTCACGGTGGGTGGGCACCCGCCAGTCAGGCCCTCCATAGCCCTCTCTGGCCCCGCCTTTGGGAAGAGGCAGGAGTGAGGCGGCCAGGGCCCTGGAGCCACCCTGCTCCCCACTGTGCCATCCCTACCATCCTGGAGACCCCACCCCAGCAGGGGCCCAGCCTCACTGTGATGGCCACAGGCTGAGCCACAGGAGTTGCTGGCCAGTGGCCACCCAAGCTCTGCCATCATGCCCTGAGTTGTGTGACCATGGATGTGGCTGGACCCAGGCAGGAGTCTGACGTTCATTGACAGCAGTTGCCCCCCCACAGCACAGGGCTGCCAAGGGGCGGGGCACCCAGGCCCAGGTCTCCATCTGTACCCCGAGTCCCCAGGGCAGTCCAGGCCAGTGACCTCCTGAACACAGTGCACAGACGTGGTGCCCTAAAGCGTGTCAGGGTCAGGCACCCCAAACTCTCCATTTTGGTGGTCCCCAGACACCAACTCCCACCCACCTGCAGCCTGGATATGAGCCAACAGCCCCTTCGATGCCGCACAGAGCATCTCCATCCCCTGCCCACCAGGTCCACCCCTCGCCCACCCATGACTGTCACTCCCCTATCTACTCCTCCCCCCTCCTGCTGAGACACAAGCCCCAAGGAGGCAGGGCTGCGTCCGGCCTGCTGTCCGCTGACGACCTTCGGCTTCTGGAAGCATGAAGGCACCAGGAGGCTGGGGGTCAGCACGCAGCTGAATTAAAGAGCTGCCTGGGGCTGCTTCAAAGCCACGTTCACATGGGACTTTGCTCACCCAGGACCCTGAGGAAGGTCCTGGTGTGCTGACAGGAGATGTAGGCATGGTGGCCAAAGGAGGTGTGGCCCGACCTGGGCACCCCCAGCAAAGGCAGGGGCAGGATCGGAGGCTGTGCCGGGTGCTGGCTCCCGATGCAGGGCCCTGTAGGTACCCACCCCCAAGGGCCCAGCTTCACCTTGATGGGCCGCTCCAGCTCGGGCTTCTTATAGCGAAGCCACATCATGCCAATGATGGCCAGTGCCACGCACAGCCAGTTGAAGAAGCTGAAGAAGTTGATGACAGAGAAGATATCTCTGGAGAAGGCGTACAGCAGCGTCATGATGCACTGGAAGACAGGGTGCCGGCTGAACCCAGGGTGTGGTGGACCATAGGGCCACGGCGGTCACCCGGACTGGGACCGCCCTTGCCCTCTCTCAGAGAAACTGAGTCTGAGAACGTGCACGGTCTTAGGAAGAGTTAAGTGAGGAAATGGAGAGAGTGGGTTCCAAGGACAAGGGAACAGCATTGCGGATATGGACAGCAACAGAGCTGACCCAAATGTTCAGCACGGGATCCCTTAAATAAGCCACATGGTAGCCGGGCACAGTGGCTCATGCCTGTCATCCCAGCACTTTGGGAAGCTGAGGTGAGAGGATTGCCTGAGCCCAGGGGTCTGAGACAAGCCTGAGCAACTTGGTGAGACCTCGTCTCTACAATAAAAAAAAAATTAGCTGGGCGTGGTGGCGTGTGTCTGTAGTTCCAACTACCCGGAAGGCTGAGGCGGAGGGGTCACCTGAGCCCAGCAGGTCGAGGCTGCGGTGGCCATGATTATGCCACTGCACTCCAGCTTAGGCAGCAGAGAGAGACTCTGGCTCAAAAAAAAAAAATAAAAAAGGCACACACACACACAGTGCTACTGAGAGCCACGGGCTGCCCAAGGCTGAGTTTAAACCGCGTGGTAGTCCCAGAAGGTGCCCAGGGTGTGTCTGATTCTCTTCCCTTCTCTCTCCCCTCTCTCTTGGTGAGGCTGTTCTTACTGTCTCGCTTCTAACAAAATGAGGCAGAAGCAATGAGCGGGACGGCTGAGGCTCATCCCTAAGAACACTGGGTTCCCTGGCTGTGGTTCGGGCCCATAGCTCTAGGGGAAGTGGCCGACAGTATGACTGGCAGCCCATGGAGTGGGCTGTGTGCTGAGGGACGGGGCCTCCAGTCACTTGGGAGCAGAGCCACTTGGGAGTAGCCTCCCACCCTGGTCAAGCCTTCGGATAACACTCAGCCCTGAGATGACAACCTCCTGAACCGCCCGAGTGCCCGACTCACACCAACTGTGAGGCGATAAATGCTTCCCACTGCAGACTAGGTCCTGGGGTGGCTTGTTACACAGCAACAGAGAACACACACAATCACGTGCACTGACACAAAGACATGAGACAAGAGGCAGACACATGTGTGATGTGACCCTGGTGCAGGCCACCCCTGTGAGGGTCAGGCTGCTCACTCCCTTGGGAGGTCCTCACGACTGGGCTGCTCGGACACCCTGCGTGGCCAGGGGGAGGCGAGCAAGGTGGCCTGCAGAGAGCAGCTGGGTGGGGAGAGGGGCTTTGTTTGCCACATTTCTGGACTGTTGGAATTGTACTACTTTTGGAATGAGACACTGAAGCGTGCCCTGCAGCGTGCGATGCCGGGCACGCAGGGATAGGCTGTGTGTAGAAATGCTGTGCTGACTTCTCGCCCATACAACCTGGGATCTGCCCTTGGCTCTCAGGGCTGCAGCCCAGAGCACTTGCAGGAGGGGCAGAGCTGGAGTGTGTGGAGTGCCCAGAGGCGTCAGACCCCCTGCCCCACGAGTTCCACAGGCTGAGAGCAGTGCACAGGCTCACCGTGAACACGAGGGACGGCACGGGTGTGAGGAGCTGCGGGTGGATCATGGAGAGGATGGAGGGCAGGTGGCCCTCACGAGACCCCACGAAGAACAGCCTGTGGACAAGGGAGAGGGGCCAGCCGTCACCCTGCAACCCAGAGCACAGCAGGAGTCACGCGGAGATGGCGCAGGGTGTGCGTGGGGCTGCGCTCAGCCTGCCTTGGCCTCGCCCGGCCACAGCTGAGCCACCCAGCTCCCCACTGCTCACACGCCTGGGGCAGGAGGAATCTCAGAACACAGAGCAGGCATGTCAACTCTGGGCTGCGGCATTGGGGGTGGAAGCCAAGGCTCCACTCCCTTATTTGGGCACGATTTGAACTTTTAGACAATTACACGGCACTGTCACAGAAATGGAACTGTGGAGGTGGGTGGCGATAAGCCACATGAGGGGGCTGCCTCCAGCCACCATGGTCAAGGACCCCGGTCAGGCTCACCTGGAGGATGTGAACAGGGACCCGTTGACTGAGCCGAAGCAGGACAGGCCCACGAAGACCGGGATAATCCAGGACATGACGCCCAGGTGGTGGTTCCCGAAATCCTGGCAGACACACAGGTGAGCCCTTCTACGTGGTGGGTGCCGGCGGGCTCACTTCCAGCCATGACCATGCCCCTCCACTAGGAAGGGCAGAGTCCACACCCAGGCTGACCCCGGCCCTCCCCACCCTTGCCACAGGCTCCTGCACGCAGAGGGCTCTCTTGGCAAACGATTCTGGACTCCAACGGGGCTGGGGTCTTTTACCTGCTCCCGGGTCCCCTATGCAGGGGTTCGAGGGGAGCACTCGCCACCCCACCTGCTCTCCCTTCTTGGCACTACCAGGTCCCTAGGATCACCGAGCTGAGGCCTGCGAGTGACCTGTGGCCCAGCCTCCAGCCTCCGCCCACCTTCACTGTGCCTGACCCACTCATGTCTATCAGGAGCAGATGCCCATCTGGAGCCAGGGACACCCCCCCTCCCCATTGTGGAATGCTCTGCGGGGCTCGGGATGGGGCTTTGTCGACAGTGGGTCCTCAGTCAACACTGAAGTGAGGAACGGGCCGTGCTGCCCACTCCATGCTCTCCCAGCCCCAGGAAGGCAACAAGTAGGGGCCTCGGGGCTATGGGTGCTGCGGGTGCTGCCTGGGCCTGGCCTCCCGCCTGCCAAGGCAGCCGTGAAGACTTCCACATTACCAGGTCGTGACCAGTTCCACTCCTTCTGGACTTGAATTTGCTTGACCCCCGCCTGGGACCACACCAGCCATGCTGACTGATTGCCTCCGCAGGGGCTGGGGCACTAGAATTTTCAAACCCCACCACCCAAGACTTGAGAGGCAGCCAAGGCTGAGGTCAAGGATCCCCAGCACTTGAAACCTGGCAAGGCCTCTGTGGTTGCTGGTGGAGACCCAGACAACTGTCCAACCCCTAGGGCAGGAGAAGCCCGGGCAGGGGTGTGGGCGGGAGCCAGCTGGCATGTCTCACCACGGCCACGGCCTCCGACGTCAGCATCTGCTCGGTGGTTAGGGTCGTGAAGTAGGCCAGGTTGGTCAGCACGTACACCAGAGTGACGATGGGCAGTGAGATGATGATGGCCAGAGGCAGGTTCCTGGGAGGACAGGGCGCGCGTCACGTGGCAACCGGGCTACCCCCAGGAGCTGGCAGGTCTCCTGCCCAGGGAGGCTCCAGGGAGCGCTGGCGGTCAGCACCGGCAGGTGATGGGGCCCAGCCTCAGCTTTCCACCTGAGGTGACCGCAAGGGCTCAGGAGAGTCCTGTCAGGCTGCCCCGGCTGAATTCTGTAAGCTGCACAGCTAGGCCCCCGCCCCCACACCCAGAGCCTCCCCAGGGGCCCTGGGTGGCCAGGGCTGACAGCCATAGAGGTTTCTCTCAGCCCATCTCACCGCGTGAGTCACACACGCTCAGGAGTGGGGGCATAGGTCCACCATCCTGTGTCTGGGCTGCTGTGGGCTAGGGACATGCTGCCCATTCTCGGGGGAAGACTTGCTCAAGGCCACCTGGCCACTGTGCCACCAGTTTGGGCCCAGATGCTACCCACCCACATCCTGCAGACCCCATAGCTCTGGCCACGGCTCAGCCCAAGCCAGAAGGGACCCTCACAGCCCCTGGACGGTTGTGGCATCTCCTCCTATCACTAGGATCATCACGCCCCTGTCTGGGCTCTCACCCACCTGTAGGGATTGATCATCTCCTCCGTGACAAAGTTCAAGTAATTCCTAGAATTAGACAGCAGAGTTCAGTTCCACGTTCCTCATCAGAACACAGGAAAGCATCAGGGGGAAAAAAGAGAACCCTGGAGAGACCCCAGAACCAGGAGACCCTCATGGCCAGGCTGCTCCATGGAGCTTGGAAACCACTGGACGTGAGAGCCCCAGGGCCCCTGTCCACCCTCACCTGCTTGCCAGAATCTTCCCCACTCTCACCTCATGGCGGTTCGTGTCCCTGTCCAGTCAGCCTGACGGCAGGGACCAGCTGGAACCTGGAGGACCCAAGGCCACAGAAGTGACACCCCCCCTCCCACTGAGGCTCACATGCAGGATGCCTCTGCAGTGGCTGAGGCTATGGTGGGTAGCTGCCCCTGCTCTCTGGGGTGCACGTGGCTCGGCTCCACGTGGCTCCATGAGGGCCATCAGCCATCCCATACCACCCGCTCCCTTCAACGGCCCCTGGATGGCTGGGAGACTCAGGATTTCTGGACACTCTGTGTACCCCCCCCAAGGGACTCAGACATTCTGGAACCTACCATCCTCCGTAAGCAAAGAGGCCGCTGTACAAAGCCAGCACAATGTTCCCCACATCCAATTTGGTGCCTTCAAACGAAGACTTAGGGTCCAGGTTGGACACATCACCTGGCAAAGGCCAAACAGAAAGAAATGGTGGGTTACAGTGCTGAACAGAGGTCACGCTACGAGTTCCAAAATGTTCCCAGAGCAAAACACTGTAACAAAAATGCTTCACGGCAACAAACAGGATGTACCTGCAGAGCCATGTGTCCCCAGACTCTTGGGGGCTGGGAACAGCAGACAGGGGTGCAGGGTCCCAACCACGCCCGGGTCGAGGGGAATGTGACTCCATTGCCAGCCTGGGCTCACCCTAGAGGGGAGGGCAACTCTGTAGCCTCAGCCACCATGGAGACAGCCCAGATGCTCTGCTCTTAAGGAGAACCTGGCAGCTGCCACACGGGCATGTCTGCTCCTGCCTGGTGTGCAGGACAGGAGGGAGGGGCCGAGCCACATCACCTTCCATAACATTCCCCAGAGACCCCATGACATGAATGTTGAGGCAGACGAGGCTGGGGGACCCAGGCTTGCCCCAGCTAGACCTGGCTCCTTACAATGGCAGAAGCCTGGACAGATCTCCTGCCCTCGCACAGCCAACAGGGAAAGGTTGCAGGCCCAGGCCACTGCTGGACCTCGGTGAGCGAGCCGCCCACTGCAGTCTGGGAGCAAGGATGGCACAGAGGCCAACTCCAACCCCACCTGCCTTCACACAGCCTGGCCTGGCCCCGTGTGCAAAGCTCAGCTTTTTCCTCTGTGAACACTGTCCCTGGGCTCAGGACCCCACGCCAGGGGACCTCATTCCAAACTCAGACCTCAATTGCATCTGCAAAGACCCTTTTTCCAGATAAGGTCACTTACAGTCACGGGTCAGGTAGACGTACTTTTTGGAGCCCCCATTCAACCATGCAAATAGATACCATGGAATGAGGGTGTTTCAGAAAGGTCACCTGGCGGGCATGACAGTTTCTGGCCTCTGTAATGCGGCCCCTGCACCAAGCCCAGGAGAGATCTGCGCCCCTCAGGGAGCAGCCCAACAGACCAAGGTCCTGGGCACAGCCAGGCTGGCCAGCTCTCCGTGAGCCGCAGTTCAATTGCCTCATGGGCTTTTGTTCCTGGCTCTGGGTCACCGGGGGTGGCCAGAGAACAGACATGCCTCTCACAGCCGACTGCATCTCAGGAAGGACTTGGAAACAAGACCAAAGACACCAACGGAACCACACCCCCTCCTGCTGACCACAGAGCTGGAGGCACAAGTCAAATTCTTGATCAAGCCGTGCACTGCATGTTAACGTGGAGACTGTTGCTTTTTCTTTTTCTGAGTTGGAGTCTCACTCTGTCACTCAGGCTGGAGTGCAGTGGCATGCTCATGGCCACCACAGACTCAACGGACTCCGGTGATCCTTCCGCCTCAGCCTTCCAAGTAGCTGGCACTACAGGCATGCACCACCATGCCATGCCTGGCTACTTTTTGATTTTTTATAGAGACAAGGCCTCACCAAGTTGCCCAGGCGGGTCTCAAACCCCTGGGCTCAAGCAATCCTCTTGCCTCTGCCTCCCAAAGTGCTGGAGTGACAGGCATGAGCCACCGCACCCAACTTACGTGGGGACTATTTCTAACAGAGTCCTCCTGGTTTTGTCAGCCAGGGTCTGTTCCCCACCTTGCTAAGGAGAAGTCACTCGACCAAGTCTCATGGGGCCAGGCTGGGAAGTCCCCCAGGGCTGCCCGAGTCACACTCTGCTACATTGGTCAAGATAACAGAGGGCTGGGAGTGGAAATATGGGGGACCCATGGGGGCCCAACAAGGGTCATGGCCTTGGTCGCCCCAGGAACATGGCAGGATGACAGAAGCTGAGAAAGTGTCAGCTGGGCATGGCAGCTCACGACTGTCATCCAACACTTTGGGAGACCAAGGTGAGAAGATCGCTTGAGGCCAGGAGTTTGAGACCAGTTTGGGCAACTGAGCAACATAGTGAGACCCTGTCACTATAACAACAAAAACAGACACCATAAGAAGAAATTAAGTAGTAAGGAAGCTTCAAAGGAGACCCACGAAGGGAGGGTCCCACAGAACCTTGGCATTCACACCAAACGGGGCTTACACTTCAAAGGCAACACAGACTTCCTGGCAAACACCACGCTGGGGCCTTCAAGAAAGGGCCCGCTTCTGTGTTGGGTACACCTCCTGTGGGAGTTCTGGGTGTATACAGCTCTGCCCAGGGAGGTGTCTCTCAAGCTCTGATCTCAGGCCTGTGCTGGGGACACGTGTGGGCTCCCTGAGGCCTGCCCATCCCCACCCCCGGCAACGCCCTGATCTCCCAACGAGAGCAGACTCCAGGGCCTGCTGTCTGCACGTCCCGAGTCCCAGTCCCAGGGGGTCAGAGGCCAGGCTAGACATGCAGGCCTGGGGTGGGGCGCAGCTCAGTGTCAGCTCAGGACAGGACACTTTTAACAGCGCCTCAGCCAAGGTGCCCACAGCCCCCTCGGCCTCCCCCCACTCTCCTATCGAAAGCTCTGGAACGTGCAGCTCCTTTACACGTGCAGAGCTATGTCCCAGGGCCTTGCCCACATACTGCTGCTGGGGGCAGAGTAGGTATCTGTCCTACAGGTGGGGAAACTGAGGTATGGGCCACTTGCCCAGGGGCACGAAGATATGTCAAGCTGCTTGGTAGTCAGGGTCCAGCCTCCCACCATGTCTGGAACTAACAGGGGCTGGGGGAGTAGAGCCCCTGGACAGACCCAGCCAGGCCGAGGGACAGGACACCTCAGACAACAGTCACCCCAAACACCGCCATCCCATGACCTGACCTCCAGGCTCCTGCTGACAGAGACAGTATCTGATCACCACACGGGGCAGCTGGCTGCCTCTGCTGAGGAAGGAGGCCCGAGATGTGCATGGGTCTCCCGGCAAGAGCCAGGCAAAGCAGTCCCCAGGCCTGGGCAATATGCGTGCTTTATAGGGACAATGCCTCACCAAGTTGCCCATGCTGGTCTCAAACCCCTGGGCTCAAGCAATCCTCTTGCCTCTGCCTCCCAAAGTGCTGGAGTGACAGGCATGAGCCACTGCACCCAGGGGCTCACTGATCTCCTGAGACCACAGGGCTGGGATGGACCACCCACTGCACGACAGCAGCCTCTAAAACTCTTGGGAAAGCACGGCCACTTGGGGCACAGATTTAAAAATTGCCAGGGGTTCCCATGTGGCTTCTGGTCCTAGGGCTGGTGTGGCCAGGACCTCTCAGGCTGCAGGAGCCTGGGACCTCCTCTCCCTGCAGACGGCCTGCTGTATGCAGAGGGACAGAACCCAGACTTTACGCCCTTGGGTTGGTGGACCTCTGGCTCCTCACCGTCATGGTGTAGGGAGAGGCAGGAGAACAGGGCTAGCTTCCCTGGACAGGCAAGGCTTGCCAAGGGTTTGTCTGTTTGGGGACCCCCAAATCCCTCTAAGCTGTCCCCACAGACACAGTGCGTGGCCCCCTACTGACTGGGTAGGGTGGGGGGGTGCAGGGGCATCTCTGACAGTGAACTGCCCTGGGGACCTGGTGCCTATGCATGTGCCTGCAGCAGAGCCCACGAGGCTTGGCTGCCCCAGTTTGTGCTGGATGCTGGCCCAGGACGGGAGGCAGCTTCGCTGGGTGCCAGACCAAACGCAGGCCATCCCGTTCCTCCACGGCGCCACAGAGCAGGCACCAGGTCTGCAGCCCAGTGCGGCGACATAGCTAGACCCCCCCCCCGAGCTGTCCCTGGGCTCTGCCTGCCTTCAGCCATCCGCCTCTGATAGCAGCTCTGGTTTGGAGGGCAGCAGGAGGGGTAGGGTCGGGACTGAGACTCGACAGTGTGGACAAACTCTGGGGACAACACCTGCCACCCTCCATGGCGGCCAAGGGATATTCAGCTCGCCTGGGGACCTGAGGGTGTCATGACACCGGGTGAGTGCTGCTAGCCTGGAGTGGAGGCCAGAATGCAGCTGCATGTCCTTCAAGGCATGGGACGCCCCAGCAGTAGGTCCAGGACATGAACTGCCTGAGAGGATGCCCCCAACCAGACAGGCAGAGCCGGACCCTCTGGGTCCCTCTCCCACAAACCCTGGACTTAGTTAGGCTCCATACTTCAACATAAGACCTCAGGGCAGGGTGGGAATGAATGACTGAGCAGCCTTCTTCGCACAGCCTCCCAGCCTCCATACCTGGCCATCCATGCTGTCTAGCCAGCCTCCACCCCAGGGAAGGGTGAGGAGAGAATCTCCAAGGACAGACGGAGGAATGCAAGTCACACACATGCACAGCCTGCAAACCGGATCTGAGCACAAAGCCAAGCCCTGCCTGGACCACTGCTAGGGGCTTTTCTGCACATCTCAAAGCCTCCTCTCCCCCCGGGGTACTCGGAGGCAGCAACCCCACTGCAGGCAGAGTCCGGCCCCCAGAGGCCCTTTAAGCCCCTGCCTCCAAGTCTCCCTTTACTGGCCCTCCGTAAGACGCATCTCCCCCTTGGAAGAAGGGCGGGTGGCCAGCATGGAAAGTGTGTGCTTGACTGCAAACACCGTGGCAGCCCGGGACTGGGAACCTGGCAGCACCAACCTCCATCAGCGCCAAACTCTGTCAGCAGGATCCCTAGAGAACTGGGTGATTGGGGTGGGAATGTTTCAAAGGCCCCGGGGAGATGGCTTCAGGGAAAACCGGCTGATCCCTGCGTTACAGCCATGGGAACCGTCCACTGGGGGACCCTGGCCTTGGGGAAGCCTCCTCACTGATGGTGCCTGAGGGACACCCGTGGTCACCTCCCAGTGGCCAAATGAAAATGGGACAAGGCCAAGAATCCGCTCCTTTCCACCCCTGTGGTACGGCCTTGGCCCTTGGCTCCTGGCTCAGAGGACAGAGGCTCCCCGTGGCCACAGTGTCCCGTGAGGCCTTGCCCTGCCCTCAGGCCTGGAAAGCTGCCATCTGGAGATGACCTCTGAGGCAACCCCCAAGCTGAGGCAGCAGGGGAGCCCAGGACTTCAGGGCTGGCCTGGCCTCACCCCAGCCTCGGCCACCCTCCAGGGGATTCTGGCCAGGGCAGTCTGCTGTGCCTCCCACCCACTCTATCCCTCTGGGGTCCACGAGTGCTCAATTCGGTGGTGTCCTGTGTCACAGTGTCCCCTAAAATCACATCCAGCAGAACTGCAGCGTGTCCTCATCTGGAAACATGGCCCTTGCAGGCAGTGCCTGGAGCTGCCGGGGGCAGAGAGAGGCAGGCAGCACCTTGACCGCCATACTCTGGCCTCCGGGGCTGCAAGTTTAAATGTCGGTGGTTGAAGCCACTGTTGGCCACAGCAGCCGCAGGGCCACACTCAGACCTGCACCGCGCCCCTCAGCCCCACCATGGGAGATCTCCCTGGTCCCTCTGCATTGTGGACACAGCTGGGAGACAGGACAGGCACAGCTTCAGACCCGCCACTCAGCCACGAGCCCCATGGGGCTGGCGAGGCCAGTGCTGGGCGGGCGCCCACGGGAACTCTGGCTGGTGGCTCACAGCTGTCTTCTGTGGGCTCAGGGGCAAGTGTAGTGACCACCACCCTGGTTTGGTCACCTCCTCCTGGAGGCCCATCTGTGCTGCCTCTCCCCATTCCCCCCACGTCCATCTCCCCACCCGGATGCCCCTTTCCTGATGCCCGTGCCACTCTACCTCTGCCTGATGTCGTGAACCATGAGGGGCGGGAACCCGGGTTTGGAAGGCGGAGGCCATGTGGGGCCCGTTGACCACGGCCTGCATATTCGTCGATAAGACGCCCGGGGGAGTTGTAAGATGAGCTTTGACCTCAAATCCGGTTGGAAAGGGGCTTTCCGACCTCACAGGCTGGAGAAGCCCTCAGAATGGCTCCTGTCCCCCTCTGCCTGCCTCAACAACCTCTGTCTGTGCATCTGAGCACCCAGGGCAGGGGAGGAGGCAGCTGTAGAACCGTTTCCCATCCTTTGATCCCCCCGGAACAACACAAGCGGAGCATGTGACCTCCACATCTGCCATCCTTCCGGAGGCTGGACCAGCAGCATGGCACAGGCCTGGCCAGACACTATCAAAGAACACCAGAGGGAAGCATGCGGCCTGCTCGGCGGCCATCATCAGTCATGGCCCTTTGAGGTGTGAGGACAGTTCCTGGGGCCCCGAGACACACTGCTGGGGACACAGCGAGGGCACTCCCACCCATGCACGGGGTGTGCACTGGCTCTGGGCACAGGTCCTCTAGAGGGGAGGTCTGACCTTTAGCCTGGCCCAAATCCGGAAGGCCCTGGGCATGGTGGCCTGACCATCCCAGGGTGACCATGAGCTCGTCATAGACACCCTGAAGGGAAGACTGCCTGAGAGCTTCCCTGGAAAGTCAGCTTTGGTAGTAAGGCCAGGCGGTAGCCACTTCCTCTCAGTTCAACACCACCTTGGACTCTTGTGGGATTGGCCTTGAGGCTCTGAGGCTTGCCCTGTCTCCTGCTGGCAGAGGGGTGCCCTGCTACAGACTGAACCTGTTCCCCAGTTCAGATGTAGAAACCCTGAACCCTTCCCATGCCACTGCCCTGGGTACTGGGTCCCCAAGGAATTACAATGAAGAGGTCCCGGCCAGGAGCGGTGGCTCAGCCTACAATCCCAGCACTTTGGGAAGGTGAGGCAAGAGGATTGCCTGGGCCCAGGGGTTCGAGATCAGCCTGGGCAACTTGGTGAAACCTCATCTCTACAGTAAATCACAAAAACTAGTTGGGTGTGGTGGCGTGCGTCTAGTTCCAGCTACTTGGAAGGCTGAGGCAGAAGGATCGCCTAAGACCAGCAGGCCGAGCTACAGTGGCCATGAGCGTGCCACTGCACTCTAGCCTGGGTAAGAAGAGTGAGACTCCAACTCAAAAAAAAAAAAAGAAGCCGGGCTCAGTGGCTCAGCCTGTAATCCCGCGCCTTTGGGAGGCTGAGGTGAGGGGATTGCCTGAGCCTGTGGGTTCGACACCTGTCTGGGCAGCAAGACCTCATCTCTACAATAAATAAAAAAAATCAGCCGGGCGTGGTAGCGCATGCCTGTAATTCCGGCTACTCGGAAGGCTGAGGCGGAAGGATCGCCAGAGCCCAGCGGGTCGAGGCTGCGGTGGCCGGGAGTGGCCACTGCACCCCAGTCTGGGCGACGAGTGAGACTCCAACTCAAAAAAAAAAACAAAAAAAAGAGGTCCCATGGGTAGACCTGGCCAGCAGGAAATTGATGTCCTTGTAAGAGACCCCAGAGCCAGGCTCGGTGGCTCAGCCTGCAATCCCGTGCCTTTGGGAGGCTGAGGTGAGTGGATTGCCTGAGCCCACGGGTTCGAGACCCGCCTGGGCAGCGAGACCTCATCTCTACAATAAATCCAAAAACCAGCCGGGCGTGGTAGTACATGCCTGTAATTCCGGCTACTTGGAAGGCTAAGATGGAAGGATCGCCAGAGCCCAGTGGGTCGAGACTGCAGTGGCCGGGAGCAGCCACTATACTCCAGTCTGGGCGACAGAGTGAGACTCCAACTCAAAAAAAAAAAAAAAAAAAGAGAGAGACCCCAGAGAGCTCACAAGGAGGTGTCTATACAGCAAGAAGTTGAGGCCCAGAAGCCTCCTGGGCCTGGGCCAACAGCCGACCTCACCGTGGAAGCTCCCAGCTTGCCTTTCCTATGGCAGCCAGACTGGCCAAGGTCCCAGCTCAGATACCAGAGGGTTTTCTGCGCCGCAGACATGAATTCAGCCTCAGCATTCAGCCCAGGGCTTCAGGGTCCCCACCCCAGTCAGGCCTCCCACCTGCTGTGCCCCCACTTCCAGGTACCAGGGGTCCCTGCACCAGACGTCCGCGGGCACACACTTCAGTTCCAACCCGAGGCCACCCCGTCCTTCCTTCCACCCTCCTAGAAAGCAGAGGAACAGGACGTGAGGCAGGGAAGGACTGGTGTTAGGCTTCAGGCTCCCTGGGAGCCTCCCTGCAAAGACAACAGCCCATCACAGCAGGGGATGCCAAGGCTCAGAGACCAGCCCTGACCGGGGGCTGGCAGAGCTGGGTCCCCAGGGACTGCGAGTCTAGCTCCCGCCTGCCCTCTCTCAAGGAGGTTCCTATGGTCCCCTGGAGGCCACGGCCTGATCTGGGGGTCGGAGAGCAGGCCCTCTCCTCTGAGCCTCGGGGCCTTGGTCCCTTGAACTAGATGACAACAATCACTTTGAAAACCACAGACGAGCCGGGCTCAGTGGCTCAGCCTGTAATTCCAGCACTTTGGGAGGCTGAGGTGAGTGGACTGCATGAGCCTGCAGGTTCGAGACCCCCCTGGGCAACTTGGCGAGACGTCACGTCTACAATGAATCAAAAAATTAGCCGGGCATGGTAGCTTGCGCCTGTAGTTCCAGCTACTTGGAAGGCTGAGGCGGAAGGATCGCCGGAGTCCAGCAGGTCGAGGCTGCGGTGGCTGGCAGCAGCCACTGCACCCCAGTCTGGGTGACAGAGTGAGACTCCAACTCAAAAAAACAAAAAAACAAACAAACAAACAAAAAACAAACAAAAAAAGAAAACCACAGATGGCCACGCTCGGTGGCTCAGCCTGTAATCCCAGCACTCTGGGAGGCCGAGGTGAGTGGATTGCCTGAGCCCGCAGGTTTGAGACCCACCCGGGCAACTTGGCAAGACCTCATGTCTACAATAAATCAAAAACCAGCCGGGCATTATAGTGCGCACCTGTAGTTCCAGCTACTTGGAAAGCTGAGGCGGAAGGATCGCCGAAGCCCAGCAGGTGGAGGCTGTGGTGGCTGGGAGTGTATCACTGCACTCCAGTCTGGGCGACAGAGACTCCAACTCAAAAAAAAGAAAACCATAGATGTGGCCGGGTGCAGTGGCTCAGGCCTGTAATCCCAGCTCTCGGGGAGGCAGAGGTGAGGGGATTGCCTAAACCCAGGGGTTGGAGACCTGGGCAACTTGGTTGAAACCTCATCTCTACAATAAATAAAATTAGCTGGGCATGGCGGCACATGCCTGTAATTCCAGCTACTTGGAAGGCTGAGGCAGAAGGATGACCTGAGCCCAGCAGGTAGAGGCTGCGGTGGCTGTGAGTGTGCCTCTAGTCTGCCTCTAGCCAGGCACTGCAGCCTGGGCAACTGAGTGAGACTCTGACTTAAAAAAAATAAACCATAGACACAACCTCCTCTTCCCAGCCCTGGGGTCCATTGCTACTTACTGCTAGGCCACACCCCAGGTCTCAGCCCCAGGGCCAACAGTGGGAGAACACGCTTAGAGGGGTCTGAGCCCAGGTGGGGTGCTTCTCCTCCTACGAACCCTGCATTGGAGGGGAGTTGTGCAGACATGCCTCAGGCTGACAGAATGTTCTCTCCTTCCTGTAGACAGAGTAAAAGTGCAGCCCACACTCCAGGGGAAAGCTGATCCCCCTGAGGCAACCTGGGGTAGAGCGAGTGATTCTGTCTCTTCCTATCTGACCGTGGCCCCATCTAATCAGCCCACAGGGAGACCAGCGGGTCCAGCCGCCGCAGCCCGAGCCCAAGCACAGAGGGGCCCATTGTGCGGCCAGGAGGGACCTGGCCATGGGCACTGGGCTTGGAACATGGAGCCTGCACCCACTCCCGCCCTGGCCGGAAACAAAGCCTAGCTGCCTCTCATCTCTGGGAACAGCCTGACCTCGGGTGCAGCCTCTGCTAAATGTCCAGGGAAGGTTGCAGGTGAAGGCATGCCGGGGCACCCTGCCCACCATGGCCCGCCCACCTCATCCACCTGGGGCCTTGGGCACTGCTCCCAAGGCGTCTCCTGAGGCCACCCTGCCCAAGCCACCCTTACCTCTCTGGCCCCCCACGACTCATGCACTCCGAACACCGTCTCCCTAACCCTAGACACCCTGTGTGTCAACTGGCCTCTGTCCCCTGTGCCCCCAGCCCAGGGGCAGCCATAGCACCCCCACATCCGAGAAGGTGAGAGGCCTGACCTGCTCAGGCCGCTGCAGAGCCAGCACCTGTGTCACCCTCACTCTGTGCCGTCATCCCGCCTCCTCCTCCCACCCCCAGATCTCGGGGAGGACAACTCCCCCTAGAGTCTCCTGGTCTGGGGTGGATCCCCGCCCTTCCCTTCCCCATGGCTCTCCTGGTCCCATGTCTATGGCAGTATGACGTCCCCACACAGTAACACAGGCTCTGGACACGGAGTTGTACCCTCACCGGGACCCAACACGGACCCAGCACACGGGGAGGCTCTGTGGAAGGCCACTGGGAGGAAGGTGGCTGCTCACATAGCCCGGGACTCTCCTGAGGGTGAGGAAACAGGCCCGCAGGACCCCAGGGCCGGCGCCCTCTCTGCAGCCCCAGGCCTGTCCCAGGGCCGAGGTTGGTGAGGAGGAAGAAGCTACTTTAGTGCCGACGAAGCAGGTGTCCTGGATGGACAGAAGCAGGTGCGTGGGCCAGGCCTGTGCTGCCCGACTCTGCTGCCTACCCCAGACCTGGCTGGCCAGCTGGCAGCCAACATGCCCACTGGAGCCCAAGTCCCAGCCTCGGATGGGGGGGTAGCCCACGGGCTCTGCGCCCAGTGGGAAATACAGCCAGACGACTGTTTTGGGAGCAGGGTCAGCATTTCAACAATGTATCCTCTGGAGGCAGAGGCATTCATCTGGGAACAGAACAACCGCCTTGGAGAATTCCGCCGA
The DNA here is from genome assembly GCA_027257055.1 of Cephalopachus bancanus. Taxonomy (NCBI): domain Eukaryota; kingdom Metazoa; phylum Chordata; class Mammalia; order Primates; family Tarsiidae; genus Cephalopachus; species Cephalopachus bancanus. Next base: position 3,515,310 of record JAPVLO010000155.1, read on the forward strand.
CGCTGCACTGTCACTGCATCTCACGTGGCTCGAGCCAGGAAGGGAATTCGACAGTGTAGGGGGCGGATGCTTCCGCAGCAAACAGAATTACAAACATATTATGTATTCAAGTTGAACAGAAGCTCCTTGCTATCCCTACTGAAATTTGTTTTTACGAAAGTCAGGTTCGCCTCCTCAGCCCCTCCCGTCTTCCCAACCAGTGCAGCCAGGCAGACGCCTTGCCTTCTCGAGGAAACCGCCTCCCCGGGCGGGCCTCCCAGCGCAGAGCCTGGCAGGCACAGGACAGTTTTTCCTCCTGCCCACAAAATGGGTCCTACCCAGCCGAACCCTTCTCGAGGCAGGGAGCTGCCAGTCCGGCCCCTCCCTGAGAAGCTAGCTGCTCGTGACCAGACGGTCTGGAAGCCTCGCCCACTGGGTCCTGGAACCTCACATCCTGGGAAGGTTCTGGATGCAGCGAGGACTCACCCAGCCCTGCCCCAGGGGACCCTTGGTGGCCCCCAGGTCCTGGGTGACTCAGAACCACTGACGGATGTGCAGGGCAAGAGCGTGCCCTTGAGGCATGACCTGGGCCACTTCCAGAGTCATCTGGGGAAAGGGTGGGTTTTTCCCTTAACACGACAATGCCGATCGCAGCTCATAGTCACTGGGTGAGCTCAGTGCACTTGGGAAAGATGGGTCGGCTCCATGGCTGGGATGCTGGTCCCTTTCCAAGGTCACTGTAGACCAGTGCTGTGGTCTCTCACCCCCGGAGGCAGGCCCTGCAGCCTCTGCAGTTGAGGGCTGGAAGTAGCCTCCTTGCCCTGCAGTAGCAAGGGCTCAGATCTCTCTGGCCAGTCCCAAAGTGCCCCGTGTGGCCAGCAGAGGGCCGGGAGCCTAGCAGAGACCAGGATGGCATGCATAGTGGCTGTCTACCGGGCTCTCGCAGGAGGAGGGCCAAGTCTGCAGGTTTGGACAAGCAGGCTTGGGAGGACAAGCAGGGCCGGGAGGCTTGCTGTGTGGTGGGTGGATAGGCCCCCACACTCCAAGCCCACCTGTGAGATAGAGAGCAAGTGACTCAGGTCGCTGGGGTCCCGCCCTGCTCCTCCGGCCCTGACAAGGCCTGCTGGCCCCCTACCTCCAGCCATAGCCATACCACTACCAGACCTCCTCTCTGCTGCCATCCCATGACTGCCACAACAGTGTGTCAGCCTGGGACCAAGCTCACAGTGGGCTATGATGACAGCTCAAGGCAGAGCCACAGCCACCCACTGCCGATCTAGGTGACCATGCCCAGTGAGGAGCCATAAACGAGGCAGCTATGAACTACTCTGCTCCCAGGCTGGCCATTCCACAGGGACAGAAACAAGTTCACAGGGAGTACAGGCCAGGCATGGTGGCACGCACCTGTTGTTCCAGTACTACGGGAGGCAGAGGTGAGAGAATTGCCTGCGCCCAGGGGTCCAAGGCCAGCCTGAACAACATGGCAAGACCTTGTCTCTAAATAAAAAAGCTAGCCAGGCATGGTGGCACACACCTGTAGTTCCAGTTACTCAGGAAGCTGAGGCAGAAGGATCGCCTGAGCCCAGCACATTGAGGCTGCAGTGGCTATGAGCGGGCCACTGTCCTCCAGCCTGGGTGACAGAATGAGACTCAGATTCAAAAAAAAAGAGGAACTTCTGACAGAAGCCACCCTGTCTCCAGCTGCACCTGACAAGGCTAGAGACAGTACCCAGTGCCAGGGCTCTAGGGTCTGTGCCCACTAGAACGGGCACCATGTAATGAACTATGGTGCATGTATCACAAAGTCACAGGGTGGAAAAGGGTAAGGTGGCTCTGCACAAAAACCCAGAAAGACCATGCAAACACAGGGATGAAAAGGTCCAGAGACACAGACACCTGTAGGATGCCATCTGTGGGAACATGCCTGCAGGGACACTCGACAGTCCCCCAGCAGCCCCAGGAACAGGCAGCCAGGGAAGGGGCTCAGAGAGGGCAAGTGACTTCCCCAAGATCACACAGTGATGACCAAATCCTGGCCCACCCAGCCTAAAAAGCTACATTCCTACCCCTGCTCTCACTAAGTTAATGGTGGGCATATCTGAGTGATGTTTCAACGCTTATCTGATCTTTGTTTTTTGGGGGTTTTTTTGAGTTGGAGTCTCACTCTTTCGCCCAGACTGGAGGGCAGCGGCACGCTCCCGGTCACCGCAGCCTTGACCCACTGGGCTCCGGCAATCCTTCCACCTCAGCCTTCCAAGTAGCCGGAACTACAGGCACGTGCTACCACACCCAGCTAGTTTTTGATTTATTGTAGAGATGAGGTCTCGCCAAGTTGCCCAGGGGGGTCTCGAACCTGCGGGCTCAGGCAATCCACTCACCTCAGCCTCCCAAAGAGCGAGATTACAGGCTGAGCCACCGAGCCCAGCTGATCTTTATTTTTAATAACCCCAGAACACGGAGGCACCGCCATACTTGCCCACAGAATTATGTTACAAGTAAAGCATGAGAAGGGGCATTGCCCAGCTGGGGGAGAGCACACACCACTGAGTAACATCACATGGGACAGAGGCAGGTGTGGGAAGAGACGGAGTGGGAGGGAGCAGCGTGGTGAGTGAGGCCCCTGCTGGGCTGGAACGTTCCCTATCCTTCTCATGTTGTGACTACAACTCACAGATTGGGCACCTAAGACTTACAAACTTCATAAAAAACAAACAGGGCTGGGTGTGGTGGCTCGTGCTCATAATCCCAGCACTCTGGGAGCCCAAAGTAGGAGGATCACTTGAGGCCAGAAGTTCGAGACCAGTCGGGCAACATAGCGAGACCTACTCCCTGCAAAAAAATGTTTTAAAGGGTGGGTGTAGCCAGGCTCAGTGGTTCAGCCTGTCATCCCGTGCCTTTGGGAGGCTGAGGTGAGTGGATTGCCTGAGCCCGTGGGTTCAAGACCCGCCTGGGCAGCAAGACCTCATCTCTACAATAAATCAAAAAAATCACCCGGGCTTGGTAGCACATGCCTGTAATTCCGGCTACTTGGAAGGCTGAGGCGGAAGGATTGCCGGAGCCTGGCAGGTCGAGGCTGCGGTGGCCGGGAGCGGCCACTGCACTCCAGTCTGGGTGACAGAGTGAGACTCCAACTCAAAAAATAAAAATAAAAAATAAAAAAATAAAGGGTGGGTGTGGTGGCTCGCGCCAGTAATCTCAACACTTGAGGAGGCCAAGGTGGGAGGGTCACTTGAGCCCAGGAGGAGCCATGACTGTCATGATCGTACCACTGTACTCTATAACTCTAGCCTGGGTAACAGAGTGAGACCCCAACTCAAAAAAGAAGAAAGCCTAGCTGGCATGGTGGCAGCACAAGCCTGTAGTCGCAGCTACTTGAGAGGCTAAGGCAAGAGGATCGCCTGGGCCCAGGTGATCAAGACCACAGTGAGCTATGACTGCGCCACTGCACTTCAGCCAGGGCGACAACCTGAGACCCTGTTCTAAAGTATAAAAATAAAAGGAAAGCAGCAAGACCCCCTGGGGTCGCCAGGCTCTCCGTGCACAGCCACAAGTCTGCAGGGCTCTGCGCCTGCTCCAAGGCCTAATTTAATGTACGGGGTGACTTCCTCCTGGGGCAGACCCAGTGTAGCACAGTCGCGGGAGACTCTCAGGATGGGCCACGCAGTCAGGGACACAGGTACAGCCTGGAGGGGCTGTTGGGGCTAAACTCACCCTTCCCAATCTGCACAAAGCCCAGCAGGATGATCAGGGCCAGTGCCAGGAGCTTGGCGGCGGCGAAGGCGTCCTGGACCCGGGTGGCGGCCTTCACGCTGTAGCAGTTCACGGCTGTCAGCAGCACTGTGGGGACAGAGGCAGGTCAGTCTCATGGGCAGTGATCACAGGAGAGTGGTCATCAGCCGAGAGGCTGAGAGGTAGTATGTGCCCAGTGGGAGGATGCCATGGGCCGAGCTGGGTCTAACAGGAAACATACTGACATTGATTTTTCTGGGACCTGCTGTGATACACATGACATCTCTAGGTCTGAGGGCCAGTCAGGGATGCCTCACAAGCCTTTCCTCCCTCCCTGCCACACACCTTCATCCCGCGGCTCCAGAGACTCGCCCCAAGGATGCCACTCACTTCTGTACCTGTACCACATCCAAGAGTCACTCCATGGAACCCTACAGATAGGGCACTGCAGGAGGTGTCCTGAGCCTATGGGGGCAGGACAGCAGGCCAAGGGCATGGCCCCCACTGTTTTTTGGGTTTTTTTTGAGTCGGAGTCTCACTCTGTCACCTAGACTAGGCAGTGGTACACTCATGGCCACAGTAGCCTCAACCTGCTCGGCTCAGGCAATCCTCTCGCCTCCACCTCCCAAAGTGCTGGGACAACAGGCGTAAGCCACCATGCCGGGTTGGCTCCTGCTGTTGAAGGCGTATCCTGAACACCAGAGGCGGCCTCGAACATTCCACAGATGCCTGAACAGCCCCCCAGGGGAGGCTGGGAGCCCTCATCCTGGCAGGCGCCGAGGTGGGGATGGGCAGAGACAGATCCAGACATCAGCAAGGACTCCAAGACCGCTGGACCCCCACGTCCTGAACAGAACTTGGTGGGGGGTCTGTGGAGATTTCCAGGGGCAAAATGCAGTTACATTTTGGGACCTGTGAGCCGGTGATGGCAGTCAGCCCACAGCCTGGAATGCAACATGTCCCACCCACATGGGCACTGAACACTGCCACCCTGCTTCCTGATACCACGTTCGACTCTGGCCACTCCTGACGCCTGCCGGGCTGCACTGTAAACATCATACCCAGCTCCACACAGCCACCTCCAGGTGGCGTGACACCAGCCAGAGGGAGCTTGTCCACCGGACACAAGCAGGGAACAGACACTGTGCAACACCAGCCAGCAGCATGCAGAGCGGGTCTTGCTGTTTTCCTTCTTTCATTTTTATACTTTAGAGACAGGATCTCATGCTGTTGTCCTGGCTGGAGTGCAGTGGCGCAGTCATAGCTCACTGTGGTCTTGATCACCTGGACCTAGGCGATCCTCCTGCCTTAGCCTCTCAAGCAGCTGCGACTACAGGCTTGTGCCACCACCATGCCAAAATGGTGGCTTGTGCCGCCACCATTTTCTTTTTTGAATTGGAGTCTCACTCTGTCACCCAGGCCTAAGACACCCCCACTTTCTACTCCCCACGGAAACAACACTCAGAGTCTGCTCATGCCAGGCCTGCGGATGCCGGGGCACTTCTCCACTAAACAAATTAAGGTCATCTCACAATCTGAACAACAGGTCCCAAAGAATAAATCCATGAGCTGACAAGACTTGCCGGCTCAGGGGGCAAACAGGAAACATTTCGCCATGTGGACAGTCCCTGATCCCTCTTGGGGACTAACTGAGGGTCCCTGGCTCTGCTGATGCAATCAGTGGCTGATGCATCACAGCCAAAGCAGAGTGCTTGGCAAATGTCTCAAGGCAGTTAGCTAAGCTGCCACCCTCAAAATAACAGGCTCGAGAATGCTCTACCCCCCACAGAGTGAAGAGGGCAGGGTGGGCAGTGAATAACGGACTCCCTGGCCCAGGCGGTTGGTGGGACGCTACTCCCCCCACAACCTAGGCAAGGGGGCGGTCCTGGCCTTCAGACAGCCTCCATCTCCTTGCAGGTGTGTGACAAAGCCGCCTACGCGGGCTCTGGGCTCTTTCTTTTCCGGGATTCGCAAGAGGCTGGGTGATTGCATCACTCACCCATTCATACGGGGAGAGGGAGGGGCCACCTTCCGGCCGCTGGCTGCGCCGTCCCCAAGGGGGAGCCAGCATGCTGCCACAGGCTCCAGAAACCAGACAGTCAGACAGGCGCAGGCTGCGCTGAGCACAGCCCCTGCGGCTGTCACCTCTGCTGTCCCCTCAGCCGGTGGCATGCCGTGGGCTGTCCTAGCCGTGGGCCATCCTGCGGCATTGATGTCATGCTGGGGAGTGACACCAGCAGGGCTGTGGGACAGAGGCTAGTCCCTCCCCCGCCACCCCCTAGCCCTGCCCAGACCCAACCCAGCTGCTCCCTGGCCAAAAACAGTCCTGAGCCCTGGCTGGGGACCAAGGGCCAGAGAAGAGACAGCAGGTGCCAGCAGCCTAGGACTGAGCTCTGGGCTAATGCGGATCCATCTCCTGACATAAAAATAACCCGGGTCACACATGGGCAGGGAGGGCGGAGTCTCACTGTCAGCAGGGAACCAGATGCTCACACAAGAGGACTTTATGGTGCCAACTTCCTTTACGAAGGGATGTATATTTACACAAGATGAGACTGTGTTGCCTGCTGATGCTGGTGATGGGTGCACAGAGCCATCACTGTCCACAGCGTTCCTTAAGTTTCAAGATGAAACAGAACCCCTAACACGAGCGAATTCACTAGAACCCAGTGCCCTCAATCTCACCAGGCCAGACGGTCACAGGATGAGGTCCGGGAGGCAGGGTGTGCATCTCACGCTGGCCGGCTGCCTGTCTCGGTGTCCATACCTGCCAGGAAGCAGTGCCTGGAACACCCCGGACTCAGGGCTGGCTGCTGCCATGTCCATCGGTTGAACCCGCTGCCCTGAGAACCAGGAGGGCACGGGCTCCTGGGCAGCATGAGGCAGAGTGCACAGGCACCAGGAGCCCCATGGCTGCAGGCTGGCCCTCTCTGGGATTCTCTGAGCCCACACCCCCAGATAAGCGTGGTGGAGTGGCCCCTGGTGACTGCTGGGATGGGAGATAGAGCCCGAGCCCTGGGCTGTGCAGATAGCCAGGGCGAGCCAGCCCGGCCGAGACCAAGCTGCAGACACTTCTCGTCCCTGTCGGCCTGCCATCCGTGCCAGCAGGACAGAGGTCACCCTCAGGGGCTGCGTGCTGAGGAACCCCTGCCTCCCTCAGGCTCCACCCGTGCCTTCCATACCCCTGCCTGGCACAGGCAGGATTATGAGCCACAGAAGCATCCTCATTTCCTGGGTGTGACAGACAGAGGGGCACATGCTGGACAGAAGAAAAGTCCGCACCACCCAGCCCCAGGCCTGTGAGGGACACCAGCCTTCCCTGGTCCAGACCCAGCCACCAGCGCAGACAGGAGGGGTGGGAAAGTGGCCAGTCCACCGCACCTCAGTCATGTCGACTGTCTCACTATGCACACAGGCCCCTGGGGAGGCAACTAGGCCTGTCTGTTCCCACCCAGCTCAGAGCTGGGAGGTCCGGGAAGGCTGCCCCCTCTGGGCATTTAGCGGGAGGACCCCACCACCAACCTCACTGAACACTGTGCCAGGCCCAGGAACATGGCTACAGATGGCCCGGCCCTATGCGAAGTACCATCCTCTCCCACTAAGACTGTCCTGGCAACTGTCCCAGAGGCCCCTGGCAGGACAGAATGGAGAATCAAGCCTTGGGCTCTGCCTCTGAATGAGGGAGGGGGTCGTGGTGGATGGCAGGCCATGACCTTCCATCCCTTTCTGACCCTTCTGACCTGACAGGAGATGCTTCTCCGTCCCAGGCCTTCCTCAAGAAGCTTCAACCAACAGGCTCTCAATGAATGGACCACTGGGGCAGAGATGGCCCGAGGCCTGAATGTGGCAGCCACATAGGTGACCCGGCTGTGGGAAACATGCCAGGCCAGTGAGGCTTGCTTCATCCAGAAGCACCAGCAGCAGAGACAGGACAAGGAAGTGGCCAACAGGCTTCATTGGTTCCAGGAAGTTTGGCCAGCCTGGTCCCCGGGACCCATCTGGCGCACAGCTGGCAGGGGGCCGGGAGCAGCAGTTGACCACTGCAACCGTAGCTGGCCTGAGACATGCCCAGCTGCCCGGCACCTGTCACAGGTGACACTCAGCACTGGACCCCAGAGCCCCACGTGCAGCAGGCCCAGGGCCCAGACGTCCTCAGCCGCATTTGTCCAGCACCCAACGGACCCCGAACCGAGTGGGTGCCCAATGATATGGGGCTTATTAAACTCCAGGAAGGCAGGTGTTCAGATGGACCACCTGAATACCTCTCCTCTCCTCTCTCCTAGCTTCCTTTTGTAACCAGGACAGAGCGAAGGCAGTGCTGGGTAACAGCAACAGCCCAGTGACCGGGCGTATTCACACCCAGAAACCCAGAACCCAGGAAGCAAGAGACCCTCTTTAAGGCCAACACCCAGGCTCTGCAGAGTGTGTGGCCCCAGCTGTGACCCTGGCAGACCTAGAGTTCCTGCCCTAACAGACGTGACCCTGAAGCCTGGTCTCGTCACCTCCTCCCTTGGGCTGACTCACTGATTTTCTCTGGAAAGACATCACTAACCTGCTGATGTCACATCTCCAGATTTCCTCTAACTAGCTGCCAGCACAGGTTTCTGCACTTTTTTCCATTTTTAACATTTCTACCCAAGTCTAAGTCATGTTCAATCACACGCTGTTCTGACTGGCATGGGGTGAAGGGGTCAGCCACTGTCTAGAACAGGGCTGACAAACTATTCCAAAACAGGTCAGAAAGAGACAGATTTAGCAAACTCAAAATTCTGCCGACACCCCAAGTCTGGAGTAAGCGGGAAAGCCTTCCAGGAACAGCTTCCCATTTTCTCAGGGTCTCCTAACACAAGCATCCGCAGAGAAAGGCTTCCAGGGGTCCTGGACCAGTTGTGGCTCTGATACCAGGCCACAGGTTCACAAATGCTTCGTGATCTTGGGCAAGTTACCTAACAGAGCTGAGCCTCCCTCTCCTCCTCCAATAAAAAGGAACACTGGGCTTGTTTTGTGGTGACATGTGACATGCCAGTTTTACGGTTCCCTATAAACCACATATAATGCATCTGACTGGTCTGCAGGGTGGTATCTTCTAGGGCAGATGAAGCTGTGCACAAGAGTGATAAGGTGCGTCCGTCATTAAATGCAGAGCCTGGTGCATCTGTGGCCTGGAAACCCCTACCCCATGCCAAGCCTCTAGGCCACCAACATCTGTGCTCTCAGTAACAAGGAGAGGACAGCTGCTTCCATCACAGTATCCCGGGGTGGAAGACACTTGTAGCATCCAATTCAACACTCTCACTTCACAGGTGGGGTAAGTGAAGGTTAGAGAGGTTATCTGCCATGCTGAAGGTCACACAGCCAGGTCCTGGGACCCAGGTCTAATGTTCTGGCCTCTTGACTGAGGCTTTCAAGGTTGGTCGTGCAAGAGAAGCAGCGACCCATGGCCCGGCTGAACAGCAGTGAGAGCAAGTCCTGCAGTGGACCCGCCAAGCAGGGGTGCACTCGGGCTTGCCTGGCACAACCGTGCACAGGTGTGACTGTGAGGAACAGTCCGGACCGACCCAACCAGGCCAAGCTCTACAGGAGCAATGATGGAGCTGGGACAGAGTCCCTGGGCTGAGGGGACCCATGGGGCCATGACTGCTGCATGGTGCTGAGGGGCTCCTGCCCACCCCTCTTCCAGGCTCCCTGCCCCATTATGGTGCGACTCCTGGCTGGGCCCTCCCCCACCTGGCCCTGCTATGACTGATGACCCGCCACCTCCAGGCTCCCAGCTCTGAAACACAGGTCCAGAGAGGTCAAGTGCCCCGCCTGGGTCACATAGCTCGAGGGACAGAGCCTGGGCGCTGCTCAGGTCCCTAAAGGGAACCAGGTGAAGACAGCCCTGGGAGCCCTCAGGCTCCACAGCTGACCTGGGGAACATGTTCAGGGGGACCATGTGAGTAGAGGGCAGGTCCTGGCCCTGCGCCGCCGTGGGCTCAGTCCTGTGCCAGCTACGCTGGCCAGCCCACCCAAGGTCGGTGTGACTCAGCAGGGATTGGGTTTCAAGTCTCAAGCTCCAGGGCCAGCAGGGAGACAGTGCTAATTCCTCACGTAGGGGGTTTAATTCCTCATCGGGGCAGGAGGTATGGCTGGGCCCCAGAGCAGTCCTGCCTGGGGGCAGGGCTGTGGGGTGACACACGCCCCCCACGCTCCCACATACTCCTCCCACACACTCAGGTATGGACGTCCCCCCAGGGAAAGCCCAGTGTCCAGGACCCCGTGGGGTCCGGGATGCAGCTGCTGGGAACAGACCCTCCTGCAAGAACAAGGCAGTGGAGGGAGGGGGTGCCATGACAGACTTGAGGGGGCAGCGGGGCACAGCAGTGCTCGGCGTGTTCCTGGAGGCAGGGTGCACAGAGCCTGGGCAGAGGACAGGGTGCTCTGGACTGGTCCCCACAGCCAGTCATTTAGACAGGGCTCCGGGACGGTCTGGCTCCCAGGGTGCAGAAGCCTGTGGTTCCTCCAGCCTCTGCCATGAGCCCCTGAAGAACGGAGAAAGGAAGGCAGCCTGCGAGGCTGTCTTGCCTCCAGAGGGGTTCTGGGGGTGGCAGGAAGGGCCTCTGCCAGTCCCACCCTGGAGGCCCATCTGCAAAGTGGAGACTTCAGTACGAAGGAGAAAAGCTGGTCGGGAGAAGTGGCTTGGCCTGTCATCCCAGCACTTTGGGAGGTGGAGGCGGGAGGACTGCCTGCACCCGGGGGTTAGAGACCAGCATGGGTAACTTGGTGAGACCTGTCTCTACAATAAATCAGAACATTAGCCAGGCGTGGTTACGCGGTTTCAGCTACTTGGAAGGCTGAGGCGGAAGGATCGCCTGAGCCCAGCAGGTCGAGACTGTGGTGGCCATGAGCCAATGTATTCCAGTCAGGTGACAGAGTGAGACTCGGATTCAAAAACAAAAACAAACAAAAAAACATAAAGCAAAAGCCGGGCTCGGTGGCTCAGTCTATAATCCCGCGCCTTTGGGAGGCTGAGGTGAGTGGATTGCCTGAGCCCGCGGGTTTGAGACCCACCTGGGCAGCGAGACCTCATCTCTACAATAAATCAAAAAATCAGCCGGGCGTGGTAGCGCATGCCTGTAATTCCGGCTACTTGGAAGGCTGAGGCGGAAGGATCGCCGGAGCCCAGCAGGTCGAGGCTGCGGTGGCCAGGAGCGGCCACTGCACTCTAGTCTGGGCGACAGAGTGAGACTCCAACTCAAAAAAAAAAAAAAAACATAAAGCAAGAGGAAAGATTCCCTGGAGAACTTACTAGAAGTCCCGTTCTCCAGAAAGAGGGAGAGAAGGCTTCCCGCAGAGTCCGTGTCCTCTCCCCAGGTGACCAGGCCGCATGGATGTGGTAGCTGACACCACTCCAGACCCCAGCTCCTGCCACCCAAGGACACAGCCATGTGTACCCACAGGCCCAGTGACAAACGGTGGTCAGCGTGGAGGCAGGTGCCACAGCCCTGGGCTCCCAGCCCACTCCTGCCTCAGTTTCCCCAGCTATAAAATGGGAATGAGACCCATGTCAAAGGCTGATAAGAGGCATGCATCCAAGTGTGTCTCTGCTGGAGGCACCTCTCTCCAAGGAGTGGCTCTCACCCTCTGGGGCCCAGGGTCTGCATGCCCCCTGCTCTCAGGGGTTGGATCGAGGCACTGGGAACATTTCTGGGCAGTGACTCTTCACAGCTGGATCATCAAAGGGGTCTGTGACCCAGGGAAAAAGGGCTAGAAATGCCCACTGGCCTCCATCTGCCTTGGGTCATGCGCTCCTGTGAGCTCCCTGCGGCCTCAGCCCCAAGTCCCGTGATGCAGCGTGACTCGCTCAGGCGCCCACAGCCTTTCATGTTTGGCTGGGGGGTGCGGATTTCGGCACTAATCACTCGGTTGTCATTTGCGCCGAGCTCCCGGCTCCGGCCCGGGTCCACCCAGCCCCTTTGCCAGGCTCAGCGGGGACCCCACAGTGGCCTGGCAGGTCCCCAAAACCCTGAGCCAAGCCTGGGTTCCACACAGGCCTGGATTTAGACGCCCCTAGGAGGAAGGAGACTGAGGGGGCAAGATGCTCGCCCTCCCCTCTTGATCGCCACCCTCGCTAACCACGCTGACCCCACAGCTGTCAGACTCCACCTGCACCTTCGCCCCCCCAGGTCATTCCTCCTTCAACCCGTAGTCCACGCATGCTGTGGGTGGTGGCATCACCTCCCCCAGGAGCTGCAGGAGGAGGCCCTTGCACCCACTCTGGCTCTTCCCCCTCTCCATCCTCTCTCCTAGCTTCCTTTTGTAACCAGGACAGAGGGAGGGCAATGCTGGGTAACAGCAAGAGCCCAGTGACTGGGTGTATTCACACCCGGAGGCCCAGAACCCCAGACACCTGGAAACATTGGCTGCTGACCTGACACTAGGTGGACACTGCCTCAGGTCACAGGTCCCCAGATGCACACCAACTTAGGAGACCCTGCTGGGTGACAGCCAGGTGGAGAGCCAGCTTGCCAGGGAGCCTTGCAAGCCAGTCACTGCCTCCGTGAGGCACAGAAGTGTCTCCAGCCACCAGAAGACAGTTCTGCAACACCGATGGATGCCTCTGGTGCCAAGGAGCAAGCCGGGCCTTCCCAGCACGGGGCTCGTCCTCCACCCAGCAGGAAAGAGAGCAGGGTCTGCGGGCCACTTCCCTGACACTGAGGGCTTGGGGAAGTGACGGAGACTCTAACCCCCTCTCCCAAGGGCTGCCCCTGGAGACTCAGGACCCTGAGTCCCACAGGGGTCTCCACACTGCAAGCTCCTCCTGAGACCTGGGAACTGTGTGACTCTGACCACAGGTCACCGAGCCCATGGGGCAGAGAGAGCTGTGGCCGGGGAGGGTCAGATAAACGGCCCCAAAAAATCCCAGCCAGCAAATCCCAACCTGTGTGTGCCTAAATAAAGATAAGATAAAGCCCAGCATGGCCTGCAATTCAACACAACCAAGTGCTCACTAGGCAGTAAACAACTACAGGAACCTTCTCACTCTTACTCCACGTTCCACGTAACCACCTAGAAAGATCGATGGGCAAGTTCCTCCCACCTGGATGTCTGCAGAGAAACAAAGGAATGCTGTGACCCAGAAGTCAGACCTGTGCCTCGGACTGTGGGTGCCAGACCTCAGGGGGCGTCTTCCATCTCACAGGCTGCAGGCTCGTCCTCAGCATCATTGTACAACAGGGTCCCCAACAAGCAGGAGACTTTCCGCGGGACGTGCTCGGGGACTGGAGTGACCAGCCAGCAGGGATAAGAACCTTCTCTCATATCCAGGCTTTCTGTGTGAGGCCCTGAGGCCACCGTGGCCTGTGTCTTCTGCAGGTCAGGTTCACGGAAGAATGGGGAAGAGAGCGTCCTCCCTTTTCCTAAGGAGAATTCCGGGACCGGCTTTGTGTAGGATCATCTGGAAAAAATGACCCCTTTCTGGGCTTGTCATGGCCTGAGGAACAACGTCCACAGGCCTCAGGATGGCATCCTAGGTGGAACCACCAGGCCCTTTCGGCACACACTGAGGCTGACTGTCTGGGGCCAGGGCTGCAGGTGGCCCCCACACCTGGCACACAGGGCCTCCTTCCACCTGTCATCTGCCCCTGCACCTGCTGGAGGACTTCTCAGACGCCCTCTACAAGAACAGAGTCCCCTAGGACAGTTACTGCCTTCTCTAAGCTGAGTCAGGACAGCTTGCATGTGGACATGGGGTGCCCCTGTCTCAGCTGAGTCGGCTCCAGCAGGGCCTACATGTCCAAACAACCTCTTCCTGTCTCATACCAGGGCTGAACCAGACTCTCTCCTGCAGACAGCACATCCCTGTCTATCACTGGAAACCCTCTTAACAACAAAAAAAGCAACACACACATACACACACACACACACCTGTATGCATGTGGGCAGTTCAGAGAAAAAAAACCCAAAAGGCTGAGGTGAGCAGCATTGCCCTCACTCGAGCCGCAGGGTCTTGGCCAACATTTAACTATCACCTCCAGACCCAAGATCGTCTGCAAGAACCTATCTAGAGCCTAACGCAAGGCTCTACCAAAAAAGGCCTGTCTGAGAGCTATTTACAATTTTTTTTTTTGAGTCAGAGCACAATCAGCTCACTGTAGCCTCGACCTCCTAAGCTCAGGCAATCTTCCTGCCTCAGCCTCCCAAGTAGCTGCAACTACAGACACACGCCACCAAACTCGGCTTTTAAAATGTTTTTTGTAGGCCAGGTGCAATGGCACATGCCTGTCATCCCAGCACTTTGAGAGGTGGAAGCTAGAGAATCGCCTGAGCCCAGGGGTTCAAGACCAACCCGGGCAACATAGCGAGACTTCATCTTGACAATAAATTTAAAAATTAGCCTGGTGTGGAGGGGCATGCACCTGTAGTGCAGCTTCTTGGAAGGCTGAGGCAGAAGGATCACCTGAGCCCAGGAAGTTGAGGCTGCAGCAGCCATGAGCTGCCACTGCCCCCCAGCCTGGGCGACAGTGAGATGCCAACTCAAAAAACATTTTTTGTGGAGATGAGGTCTTGCTATGCTGCTCAGGTTGGTCACTGACTCTTGGGCTCAAGCAGTCCCTCTGCCTCAGCTTCCCAAAGTGCTGGGATGACAGGCATGAGCCACCAGGCTGGATCTATTCACAATATGTTTTAAAGCCCCATTACTTCCAAAGAAACCCAGGAACATGTTACTTGGTACAGCCTCTTTGGAAGGCACTTCAGTTATCAAATTAGAACCCACACCATGGGCCAGAAAGCCCCAAATTCCCTCCCAGGGTCTTGGGGTGGTGCTCTAAGCACGTCTGTGCCTTGGAAGGGAAAACGCGGACACTGGCCTCTGGGCACTGACCTAGGAACACAGCAACACCCCTCTGAGGCTTTAAAGGAAGGTGGAGAACAAGTCATACATTATGAACCAACTGGTATTTAAAGGAATAAGCAACCGTATATTTGTGGCAAGAAAGCACTAGAAGGAGACACTGTTAGCCACAGCAACTCTGGGGCAGGGAGAAGGAACGTCTCACATCTACCCCACACACACATCTATAGGTTAGGAATTTTAAGTAATGTTTTAATAGTACAGGAGCCAGGCTCGGTGGCTCAGCCTACAATCCCGTGCCTTGGGAGGCTGAGGTGAGTGGATTGCCTGAGCCCGCGGGTTCAAGACCCGCCTGGGCAGGCAAGACCTCATCTCTACAATAAATCAAAAAATTAGCCGGGCGTGGTAGAGCGTGCCTGTAGTTCCAGCTACTTGCAAGGCTGAGGCGGAAGGATCGCCGGAGCCCGGCAGGTCGAGGCTGCGGAGGCCGGGAGCGGCCACTGCACTCCAGTCTGGGCGACTGAGTGAGACTCCAACTCAAAAAAAAAAAGAAAGAGAAAATTAGACAACCCTCCACCCTACGTGCCCCTCCTGTTGGCCCAGGGAGCACTTCCCAGCTAGAAGCCAGCAGGAAGACAGAACTCAATACCCAGGGATTCATTTTTAAAGACAAATGCGGAGGCCCTCTACATTCCTGTCATTGTGTGCCGGGCTGAAACATAAAACATGAGGAAAACTGGACAAGCAAAGTTCTCGTGACAAAACAGCAAAGTCACCATCCTGCCCACTCTCTGCTCTCAGCCAGCGCCTCAGCCCTTAGCCCCGCATCTACAGAGCCCAACGCTTGTCCTCACGGGTGACTGCTACTACCTCTGGAAGAAACGAAGTTTTATGAAGTTAATACCCACGTCACTGAAGCTCCCTGAAAGGGTAAACGCACCCCTCCACGGTGGTGTGGCCGCCCCCTTCAGAGCCCCGGGCCTCTGACAACCTCAGCCTCACCGAGCCCTGCCCCGGCAGGAGGGTGAGACGCCTCCCCCACCGCAACACACAGTGGAGCACAGGACCGTAACAGGTATGGCCAGCCAGGAGCCGCTCCGAGTAATTACAGGCGCCGGAGCTGCACGGACCAGGACCCACACCTGCAAACTGAGCCTGTCTGGCCCTGCCTTTGAAAGCACTCTTAAGACTCAGGCCGATCCTCAAACCAGTTGGCAGCCCTAAACACAGATCCATCCATCATGGACGGCCAGGACTCCAGCGTACACTTTGAAAGCAGGGCACTTCCAAAGCCGTGGGCTGAGTTTGAGAATTGCCAAAAGCAAAAAAAAAAAAAAAAAAAAAAAGTGGCATTTGGTACAAATGATTTATTTTTTCTAAACTCCTACAAGAAAATTGTTTTGCAAAGCAGTGCTCTCTGGCCTGGTGAAGAACATATGGAGCACCGTGCCTACCCAACGTGGACTATGCCCCGTGGTTGTTTCTCAGCATTACTTGGCACCCTGTGCACCCAACCCAACAGAGATGGAAAGGGCAGCCAAGCCCCCCTCTCCCCACTGGGCGGGCTTCGGGGGGCTTTAATACCGCTGCTGAGCCTTTGCCGGACAGTTAGCCACACACCGTTTTACTACTACAGCTTTCTTATGAGTCAGCCTGTGTCAATGATTCCTGCCCAGCGGGTTTGGAGACCAGAAATTTGTAACTGCAATTTCCCTCCCGTCAGCCAGTCAGCAATAGGAGCTCAAGCAGGAAACTGGCCGTTCAGTCTCTCCTCTGGGTGACTTGCGAGAGGCTGGGAACGTTGCTCAGCAGGGGCCAGAGGAAGACTGGCACTCTCTGGAGCTGCTTAAGCCTTAACGGATTACCAGGGGAAGTGGAATAGCCCCGGGGACAGGGCAGGGGCCCTGCGGTCCCCTCCATGCGTAATCCCAGGGATGGGGGAGAGGCGGACACGAATGAATGAAACGCACGTGGTCTCTGGGACCGGTGTCCTCAGTTAGCCCGGGACGGCCCAGGGACGCAGGGATCCGGGGCCCACGGCCCCCCAGCTCCCCCGCGGCCCCGTACTCACGCACGCAGAGGCAGGCCACGAGCTTAGCGGCCTCCTCGGGCACTGGGCAGGTGGGGAAGAGCGGCTTGAGCAGGTAGGTGGCGAACACCAGCGCCACGATGTACTGCGAGGAGGGCCGGATGATAAGCAGCTCGATCCAGAGCTTGAGGAAGGCGGGCAGCGAGCCGTAGACCTCCAGCATGTAGGCGTAGTCGCCGCCGGACTTGGAGATGGTGGTGCCCAACTCCGCGTAGCAGAGCGCGCCCACGATGGAGAACACGCCGCACGCGGCCCACACCACCAGCGCCAGCCCCGGCGAGCCCGCCTCCTTGAGCACGCCCGTGGGCGTCACGAAGATGCCCGAGCCGATGATGGTGCCCACGATGATGGCCACGCCGTTGAGCAGCGTGATGTTGCGCTGCAGGGTCACCCCTTCGCCCGCGCCCGCGCCCGCGCCCGCGCCCGCCGGGGCTGCGCCGTCCGCGCGCCGCGCCGCCAGCATCTTCTCCCGCGCCTGCCGCTCTTCCTCCTCGGTCGCCGGGGCCGCCACCGCGCGCCGCTTCGGGCCCGTTCCCGCCATGCTCGCCGCGCAGCCCGCGGGGCCTGGGACACGAGGGCGCGCCGAGCCCAGCGAGAACTCACGCCGCACCAGCCGCCGCTGCGTCAGCGCCGCGCCCCGGCCCGGCCCCACCTTTTATCCCTGCGCCGGCAGGCCCCGCCCACCTCCCCGCCTCCGCCGGCAGGCCACGCCCCTCTCTCTTTACTCGGCCTCCGGCCACGCCCTCTACCCGCCCATGACCACGCCCCCGGGTTACCCGCCCGCTGGGTCACGCCCCCAGGACACGCCCTCTCCGCCGGGCTCGGAGCACGTGCGGCGTCCAGCAGAGCCTGGAGGGCTATTCTTTGCTCCACGTGGTCCCCGGAGGCCTGGGTCCCCCCGCTCCGGCGGGGAGTACAACCCCGCAGCCTCCCCTTCAGTTCCCGCGTCGCCCCGGCCCGTTCTCCCGTGCGGTCGGGGCAGAGTCGGACGATCAGGTCGCCCCCTTCACCCATTCCTTCCCCCAGCCCCCTCGGTATCTGCCAGTCCAGCCTGGCAGCAGGCCTTGTGCAAGGACCGGCCTGAGGCCAAGATTCGGGAAGGGTGGGGTTTGGGGGCTGTCCCCCACCCCCTGAAGGGAACCCAAGCCCCTGTCTGCCCATGGGGTATCTGGGAGGAATGAAAGGATGCCCGCTGGGTAGCTTGTAGTCCAGCTCTGGCAGGGACAGGGAGCTAAGAGCTGAGGGGGAGGGAAGAACCAGGCCACGTTCTGAGCCCACTCCCCAGCTCAGAAATTCCCATTTTATCCCCAGGGGAATCTTGCCAAAGACCAGTGATCTGGGACACTCAGAGACAGCACTAACACAGGCTTTCGGACACCAGCCGTCTTCATAGACTCAGTTAAAGCAACAAAATGGGGGTTCTCCAGGAGCAAGAATGAGAACCCCACCCCCACCAACTCTAGAGAGGGAATTCAAAGGCAGGCTTAGGGTGAAGGGGCTTTAGCTTGTTCCTGGAGAGTGGGAGAGGCATCTTCAGAAAGGAGGGCTGAGAGGTAGGGGTGGCCAGGGGAGAGGTGCAGGGCGACCATTGTCACCCAGGCCTGGAAACAGGGAGGAATCCTGCCTACTTGGGAGTTGATTGAAAGACCTCAGTCCAGGGGTGGGGCCCAGCCAGGAAGAGCTTTGGTGTGTCCCCACCCCACCAACCATTCCCTTGTCTCCTCAGCCTGGGTCCTAATGTGTCCTCAGGAAGGCTTGCGAGCAAGCGGAAAGCTGGGGGTTGCTGGGAAGGCCATGGTATGGCCACCCCAGGGCAAGCTTTCTGAGGCTGTGGAGCCAGGCGTTCCCAGCAAGACCAGCTGAGTTCTGACGAATCACCGTGGAAGGGGTGGTCAGGCTCCCCCCATCATCCCGAGGCATCCGTCTGGGGGGAGGCATCCGCTGAGGACCTGAGCTTGCCACGCCCCCCACACCTGGCTGCTCATCTGCAGCGGTGAAGCCTCCTGTGGTCTCTGCAGCCCCAGTGGCAGAATCAGAGGAAGCGAAAGGTCACACAAACATTAGCCTGTGATGTCTTGGCCTTGCCAGCGGAGGGAAGCCAAGGGGGTCTTGTGCTGGTTCTTCCCCTGCATTTCCAGAGAGTGCCGCCTGACCAGAGACCTCCTCCTCCCC
Source organism: Cephalopachus bancanus (assembly GCA_027257055.1). Taxonomy (NCBI): domain Eukaryota; kingdom Metazoa; phylum Chordata; class Mammalia; order Primates; family Tarsiidae; genus Cephalopachus; species Cephalopachus bancanus. The sequence goes on from JAPVLO010000155.1 coordinate 3,534,113, forward strand.
AACTGTGTAGCCCAATTGTTGACCAGGCTTTACTGGGTCACCTCACAGGACAGGGGCCGGTTCCCAGAACCATTTCTGAGATGCAGGAGCAGAGGCTCAGCAGTTATGTCACTGGTCTGGCCATCTGATGGCCTGGAAGCCCATCTTTAGGCCCCCCATATATGGTGTTTTAATCACCTGCCACCCTTCTCCAGCGACACGGGCAACCAACCAATCGTCCTCGGCTGTGTCCAATGGCAGCCATGATGAACCCAGGGCACTACTGGGAGCAGGAGAGCCGGTGGCTGGGACCAGGAGGTTCTGTCCACCTTCCTGGGTGGTGCCTGGGCTGAGCACCCCAGGAAGGTGAGGATTGGTGAGGGAGGGGCCGGGGGTGGTGGTGCCTCCCAGGCAGAAGCGACATCCCACGAGTCACACCCGTGGACGGTTCTGCTCGGTGTTCACAAGGTAGCGTCCTGGACTGCTCCTGCAAGTTGATTTTGACACATCGGAGTGCCAGACGTCCCTGTGCACCTTGAAGGAAACCCTAGAACGCCTTGCCCTGAAGTTGATGCTGGACTCTTAGGCCAGAGCGCCATCTGGTGGGCAGGATCAGCAGTTTTTTTGTTTCTACACCTACTCAATTCAGCCCCCTCAGGGGTCAGCAGACAGGGGTCTTTTCAGCTCTAGGCTGTAATTTATCAGAAGTTGTGTATCTCATTCAAGTGAGGCAAAGAAAATAGGCTTTTTTTTAGAGCTAGAGAGGGAGCAGGGTGCGGTGGCTCATGCCTGTCATCCCAACACTTTGGGAGTCTGAGGCAGGAGGATTGTTTGAGGCCTCGGCAACACGGTGAGACCTCATCTCAAATAAAATAATAAAATAAAGTAAAAGCTGGATGTGGTGGCACATACCTGTAGTACCACCTATTTGGGAGGCTGAGGCGGAAGGATCTCCTGGGCCAAGGGGGTCAAGGCTGTGGTGAGCTGTGATCGTGCCAGTGCACTTCAGCCTGGGCAACAGAGTGAGATCCTCAACTCAAAAAAGGTGGGGGGGAGAGGAAGAGGATGGAGAGAGAGAGGGAGTGTTTATTTGGGAGTTTTTGTCAAAAGTCTTGAAACAGTGTGTCCCCTTTGACCTAGTAATTCCACTCCTGGGACTTTCTCTAAGGAATAAGGATATATGCTGTGTTTTGGCTACATGGTTGTTTATTACAGTTAAAAAGTAATAGCCAGCCGGGCTCGGTGGCTCAACCTGTAATCCCGCGCCTTGGGAGGCTGAGGTGAGTGGAGTGCCTGAGCCCGCAGGTTCGAGACTCGCCTGGGCAACTTGGCGAGATCTCATCTCTACAATAAAATAAAAAAATCAGCCGGACATGGTAGCACGTGCCTGTAATTCTGGCTACTCGGAAGGCTGAGGCGGAAGGATCGCCGGAGCCCAGCAGGTCGAGGCTGTGGTGGCCGGGAGTGGCCACTGCACTCCAGTCTGGGCGACAGAGTGAGACTCCAACTCAAAAAAAAATAATAATAATAGCCAACATTGGCAATAAAATGCCTGGCAGATTCGCTTTGGTAAACGCCACTGTCCCCACATGGGGGAGCATAGCATGCATCCCCCTTAAAGGTCACGTGTGGAAGGGTCTTCACTGGTGTGTGTTTGTGACATATCAAAGAGTGAGACAGTGGGGGCAGGACTTTTTTTTTTTTCTTTTTGAGTTGGAGTCTCACTGTCGCCCAGGCTGGAGTGCACTGGCACACTCGTGGCCGCCACAGCCACGACCTGCTGGGTTCAGGCAATCCTTCTGTGTCAGCCTTCCAAGTAGCTGGAACTACAGGTGCAAGCCACCACACCTGGCTAATTTTTTTATTTATAGTAGAGATGAGGTCTTGCCAAATTGCCAGACTGGTCTCGAACCCATGGGGTCTCGGTCTCCCAAAGTGCTGTGATTATAGGCATGAGCCACTGAGCCCGGCCAGGACTTTTTTTTTCCCCCAAGACTCTGTTGTGGGACTATTGGGGGGCCCTGATGAGACAGGACTGACCATTGAGAGGCCCTGAGGAGACTGACTGACCATCGGGGAGGTCTGGGAGAACCTGACACTGACCAACCATTGGGGGGCCCAAGGGAGACTGTCCGGCCATCGAATGGCCCGAGGGAGACAGATTGACCATCAGGGGGCCCTGGAGAGACTGACTGGCCATCAGGAGGTCCTGGGGAGAGGAGTATGATGTGGCCTCGAAATCTCCTGGGGGAATGTTTCCCTGGAGACTTTGAATAGGAAGATGTTTAACTGCCCTGGGAGGTGACACCCACAGCAGGCCTCCAGGTCAGAGTTCCATCTCTGTAGATCACACCCCTTCTGAGAAGCAGCTTCATCCAGTTGAGGGTCTCAGAGGCCCTGGGGCCAGTCGTGGGAGAGAAGAGCCCATCCTGGACCTTGCTGCTGAAGGAAGATGGGCTGGACGGGCTGGACCAGCACTGCCCAGAGCTCCTTCTGCCCCTGCCCCTGGACACGCTTGTGTTAGTGCCGCATGACCTCTGGACTCCTGACGGCAAAGGTGGGGAGGGGCTCATGGGAGCAGCATCACACAAGGTTTGGGAGGTGGCAGGGGGCTTCCTGAGCTCCCATGGGGCCTGCGGGCCAGCTGGACACTGAGCACAGCCGCACCCTTTGCCAGGCGAGCCTGTTGTACCTGTGGACAGCTTCACCTTCCATAAGATGGACTCACAACACCTGGCACCCATGATGGGTTCACGGCCCCCACCACAAGTGAGTGAATTCACGATCCCCCCCACTGAGGTAGGTGCCCTTCTGAAAATGCAGGAGCAAGAAAAGGGAAAACAAGTTACCTCCTGCTTCTTTGTGCTACCTCTTTCTTAGGCTTTTACTTTGGCAGACTACATGTTTAAACTTTTGGTGGGAACCAATCAGAATAGTACTCCTGTGAGCCAATCAGCAAATAGGACATGTAAATGAGAAGATTATGAAAAAGCAATCAATGTATGACAAGTAGGGCTAACTGTAGCCCTGAGCTATGAAGTGTCCAATCAAATGTATAACACCAAAAATTGTTGCCTCGTAAGAGAAACAAAGGGGTTACAATGTAAAGGAGAAGTTAACAAAGGTATGTAAGGCAATGCCCTATTGTGTTGGATGCCAGTTAGAATAAACGCTGCTTCCTGGCGAAGAAAACTTGGTGTCCCATGTCTCTCTCTGCGAAAGATTCGCAAGACACCACTACAAGTGAGTGAATTCACGGCTCTCCTCACCACCAGTGAGTGAGTTCATAGCCCCCACCATGAGTGATTGAATTCACAATCCCCCACGAGTGAGTTCACAGTCCCCACCATGAGTAAGTGAATTCATGGTCCCCCCACCATGTATGAGTGAATTCACCCATTCTAAGTGAAAGAATTTTTTTTTTTTTTGAGTTGGAGTCTCACTCTGTTGCCCAGACTGGAGTGCAGTGGCCGCTCCCGGCCACCGCAGCCTCGACCTGCTGGGCTCCGGCGATCCTTCCGCCTCAGCCTTCCAAGTAGCTGGAACTACAGGCGCGCGCTACCATGCCCAGCTCATTTTGATTTATTGTGGAGATGAGGTCGCGCCAAGTTGCCCAGGCGGGTGTCGAACCCACGGGCTCAGGCAATCCACTCACCTCAGCCTCCCAAAGCGCTGGGATTACAGGCTGAGCCACCGAGCCTGGCTGAAATAATTTTTCTTTTTTTGAGACAGGGTCTCACTCCATCACCCAGGCTGGAGCACAGTGGCACGATCCCGGATCCCAGCTCATCACAGCCTCAACTTCCTGGACTCAAGTGATCCTCCCACCTCAGCCTCCAAGTAGCTGGAAATGCAGGTGCACAACACTACACCTGGCTAATGTTTTATTTTTCACAGAAACAAGGTCTGTGTTGCTCAGGCTGGTCTCAAACTCCTGGGCTCTAGCAATCCTCCCACCCCGACCTCCCAAAGTTACAGGCATGAGGTACTGCACCCAGTCTACCATGAATGAATGAATTCATAACATGCACTACAAGTGAATGAACATAAAGCACTTAGTATCCATCATGACAGAACTCGATAAATAGTAGCCACTAATGGTAATGATAGTATTGCATCTTGGAAGTGGCTGGGAAATTGATAAAATATACATGAAAAGGTAACAGTCTGGGTGGGGGGGAGGCAGGGGTAACAGTCTCCAAGTGGGGAAAGTGGGAGGGGGAACAGAGTCCATGTAGGGAGAGGCTATGGGAGGATAGTGTCCAGGTGGGGAAGGGGGCGGTAATAGTCTACAGGTGAGAGGAGGTAGGGGGAGGAGAACAGTACCCAGGTGGGAAGAGGCGGGGGGTGACAGTGTCTAAGCTGGGGGAGACAGTGGCCAGGTGGGGGCAGGAGGAGGAAAGACAGTGCCCAGGTGGGGGGGACAGTCTCCAGGTGGGGAGGACACTGTCCAGGTGGGAGGAGATGTAGGGGGGCAGTCTCCAAGTGGGAGGAGGTGGGGAGGAACAGTGTCCAGTGGGGGGAGGCTGGGGAGGACACTGTCCAATTGGGGGAAGGTGTGGGGGGGACAGTCTCCAGGTGGGAGGAGGTGGAGGTCAGTGTCAGGGTGGGGGGGGCACAGTGTTCCGGAGCTGGAGGGTTTTAACATACAATTCTTTTTTTTTTTTTTGAGTTGTAGTCTCCCTCTGTCGCCCAGACTGTAGTGCAGTGGCCGCTCTCGGCCACCGCAGCCTTGACCTGCTGGGTTCCGGCGATCCTTCCGCCTCAGCCTTCCAAGTAGCTGGAACTACAGGCGCGCGCTACCACACCCGGCTAATTTCTGATTTATTGTAGAGATGAGGTCTCGCCAAGTTGCCCAGGCAGGTCTCAAACCCGCGGGCTCAGGCAATCCACTCACCTCAGCCTCCCAAAGGCGTGGGATTACAGGCTGAGCCACCGAGCCCGGCTAACATACAATTCTTTTCATCTTTATAATTCTCTGCTGTTTCTAAACTTTCTGCAATGTGTGTATACTCCTTTTATATTATTAATCTGTTTTACAAATCGCATTTTAAGGATCTCCACATGAAAGGCTCCAGAGTCAGGACAGAGTCCCTCTAGTGAACAGAGCTTTCCTTTGTCTTCACAACTGGTTAGTTCCGCTTTGCTGGTTAGGCATTGAGTTACACACACACACACACACACACACACACACACACACACGCCACTCTAATCACTCGCCAAGGATAGGCCCAGGCCACCGGAGATAGACTGATACTTGTCTTGCACCTTTTAAGTATCTTTTCTTCTAGTTATTCTTTTATTCCAAGTATTTGTTTCCCGGTAATGCAGGGCCATGCTAGTCTCACCTACTGTGATCGGCTCCCCTTGCCCCTTGACGGCCGCTTGGAGTCATGAGACCCATTGCCTTGATAATGGCAAGAAAAAGCAACGTGACCCACACTGAGGACGCAGTTGCTGGAGAGTTTGGCTGGCCCTGCTTCCTTAGAGCCACTTAAAAGGCCCTCTCTCCTTAAAGCATAGGCCACACTTACCTGTGAGCATTGGAAAGAAGATAATAAACTTTGTTTTTTTTCTTTTTTGCCAATCTTTGCTTTATTCCCAAGACACCGGCCTGCCTTGCGTCAGTTTACCCCTACCCCAAAGTTCAAGGAAAATTCAGCCGCTTAGCAAATGGGCATCCACGTCTGCCTTCCAAGCCCAGCTGCATCTGACTCCCTGCTTCTCAGGCCATACTCAACTCCCTGGGGAAGCAGGATCTCTGTTCTGTGAGGGTTCCCTCCCACTCACCCAGTTTGGGCTCCGACCATGGTTCCAGGGAAGGACAAATGCTGGTGGTTTCAACCTGGGAAAGGGACGCTTGGACCCCTGGCGAGAGAGTAGGGTGGCCCTGAAAGGATTTTTACAGCAGCAGTTCAATGCCTTTTGCAAATATTCCCAGCGAGTTCCACTTAGAACAAGCCCATTGCCTGGGGGTCGAGGACTTACAACACGCAATCCTCGAGGATATCCTCTGTAAGGCTGCTGGTACGACTGCCCTGGCCTCTGCTTTTTTTTTTTTTTTTTTTTTGAGTTGGAGTCACGCTCTGTCGCTCAGGCTGGACTGCAGTGGCACACCCACGGCCACCTCAACCTCGAACCACCAGGCTTAGGTGATCCCTCTGTCTCAGCTTTCCAAGTACCCGGAACTATAGGCGTGCACTACCACACCCAGTTTATTTTTATTTTTATTTTATTTTATTTATTAATTTTTTTTTAGTTGGAGTCTCACTCTGTCGCCCAGACTGGAGTGCAGTGGCCGCTCCCGGCCACCGCAGCCTCGACCTGCTGGGCTCTGGCGATCCTTCCACCTCATTTCCAAGTAGCTGGAATTACAGGGGCACACTACCACACCCGGCTAATTTTTTATTTATTGTAGAGATGAGGTCTCGCCTAATTGCCCGGGTGAGTTTCGAACCCGCGGGCTCAGGCAATCCACTCACCTCGGCCTCCCAAAGCACTGGGATTTCAGGCTGAGCCACTGAGCCTGGCCCAATTTTTAAATTTATTGTAGAGATAAGGTCTTGCCATGTTGCCCAGGCTTGTTTTGACCACTGCACTCCAGGCTGAGTGACAGAGTGAGACTCCAACTCAAAAAAATAAAAATAAAAGCTGGGCTGCGGCGGCCAGGAGCGTGCCACTGCACTCCAGTCTGGGCAATGGAGTGAGACTCCAACTCAAAAATAAATAAATAAATAAATAAATAATCGGCTGGGCACAGGGGCTCACGCCTATAATCCCAGCACTTTGGGAGGCCAGGGTGAGAGGATTGCTTGAGCCCACAGGCTCGAGACCAGCCTGGGCAACTTGGCGAGACCTCATCTCTGCAATAAATAATAATTAAAAGCCAGGCTCGGTGGCTCAGCCTGTAATCCCGTGCCTTGGGAGGCTGAGGTGAGTGGATTGCCTGAGCCCATGGGTTCAAGACCCACCTGGGAAACTTGGTGAGACCTCATCCCTCCAATAAATCAAAAAATTAGCCGGCTGTGGTAGCACTCGCCTGTAGTTCCAGCTACTTGGGAGGCTGAGGCGGAAGGATCTCCAGAGCCCCAGCAGGTTGAGGCTGCAGTGGCCGGGAGCGGCCACTACAACTCCAGTCTGGGTGAAAGAATGAGACTGTAACTCAAAAAAATAAATAGGTTTGAGACCCACCTAGGCAGCAAGACCTCATCTCTACAATAAATCAAAAAATCAGCCGGGCGTGGTAGTGCATGCCTATAATTCTGGCTACTCAGAAGGCTGAGGCGGAAGAATCGCTGGAGCCCAGCAGGTCGAGGCTGCGGTGGCTGGGAGCGGCCACTGCCCTCCAGTCTGGGCGACAGAGTGAGACTCCAACTCAAAAAATAAATAAATAAAATAATTTAAAAATTAACCAGGTGTGGTGGTGTGTGCCTATAGTTCCAGTTACTTGGAAGGCTGAGGTGGAAGGATCACCTGAGCCCAGCAAGTTGAGGTTGCGGTGGCTGTGAGTGTGCCACTGCACTCCATCAACTTGGGTGACAGAGTAAGATTCTGACTCTAAATAAATAAATAAATAGATAGATAAATAAGCCGGGCTCGGTGGCTCACCCTGTACTCCCGCGCTTTGGAAGGCTGAGATGAATGGATTGCCTGAGCCCGCGGGTTCGAGACCCGCCTGGGCAACCTGGCGAGACCTCATCTCTACAATAAATAAAAAAAATTAGCCGGGCATGGTAGCACATGCCTGTAGTTCCAGCTACTGGGAAGGCTGAGGCGGAAGGATCGCCAGAGCCCAGCAGGTCGAGGCTGCGGTGACCGAGAACATGCCACTGCACTCCAGCCTGGGTGACAGAGTGAGACTCCAACTCAAAAAAAAAAAAGAAGATAAATAAGTAAATAAAACCAGGGCCTTCCTCCCCAGTCCCTTGAATGCTGAACGTCCTCGGGGCTGGATGTGAGCCCTTGGCCAAACCTGTGACCCCCTTTGTACTCCCCACACAAGTTCGTTTCTGCCTGAACCGGTCTCTGTTAGCAAGATGGGGTCTCACCCCTCCTCTGTGAGACACCCCAGGAATCAACCAACTCTGTCTGCTCAAGTGAGTCAGAATCCCCTGGGGCTTGTAAAAACAGCCTGTGGGGGCCGTTGGGGGACAGCCCAGAGTGTCTCATCAGGCAGGCCGGGTGGGACCACAACGCTGCTTTTGTAACTCATTCTCAGGGAGGCTGAGGCTGCCGGTTGAAGAAGCGCTCGGAGCACCGGGGCGACACACGCCCAACGCAACATTTCGCCTTTTCCGAGCTCCAGAACAGGGATGCCTTTGACTCGGTGACCCCTGGTCCCACCCAACTCAGCCGACCTTCCCTCCAGAGCCTGCTGGACCACAGGGCCAGCCCACAGCAACATCCCCATGTTACAGGAAACCAAAGGGGAATGAGTCAGCCTCGGGGGGAAGCAGGTGTTCCGATGGACCAGAGTTCCCAGGAAGCAAGGGACCCTCTTAAAGGCCAACACCCAGGCTCTACAGAGCGTGTGGCCCCGGCTGTGGCCCTGGCAGACACGGAGTCCCTGCCCTAACACAGATGTGACCCCGAGACCTGACCCCACCACCGCTTCCCTTGGGCTGACTCCCTGATTCTCTGGAAATTCCTTACTAATCGGCTGATGCCACATCTGCAGATGTTTCTGCACTTTTTTCCATTTTTAACGTTTCCACCCAGGACAGAGTCATGCCCGCCCACACACTGTTCTGACTGGCACAGGGTGAAGGGGTCAACCACTGTCTGGAATGGGACTGACACATTCATTTCAAAACAGGCCAGAAGGAGCAGATTTAGCAAACTGGAAAATCTGCCAACATCTCAAGTCCTGAGTTGAGCAGGAAAGTCCTGACATGCCAACATTTGACAGCTCCCTTTGAGTGTTGCATGATGGGGGACCCCCCCAAAAACAAAACCAGAATTATTATTATTATTTTTGAGTTGGAGTCTCTCTCTCTGTCACCCAGGTGGGAGGGCAGTGGCACACTCCCGGCCACTGCAGCCTCAACCTGCTGAGCTCAGGCGAGTCTTCTGCCTCAGACTTCCAAGCAGCTGGAGCTACAGGCACGTGCCACCATGCCAGGCTAATTTTTTGATTAATTGTAGAGATGAAGTCTAGCCAAGTTGCCCAGGCTGGTCTCGAACCCGCGGACTCAGGCAGTCCTCTCACCCTCGCCTCCCAAAGTGCTGGGATTATAGGCGTGAGCCAACAAGCCTGGCTAATTTTTTGATTTTATTGTAGAAATGAGGTCTCACCAAATTGCCCAGGCTGGTCTCAAACCTGTGGGCTCAGGCAATCCTCTCACTTCGGCCTCCCAAAGTGTCAGAATTATAGGCTTGAGCCACCATGCCTGGCCACCAGAATATTTTTTTAGAAGGCGGGCTCCTTGTAGTTCAGGCTTCCCCACTAGGTCGGTGTTCTAGGAACCCATCGGTATCCATGGACCAGCTAGCGTTGCGAGAGCTTGCGTTGGCTTCAGTGAATTTTTTTTTTCAGTGAAGATTCTTTCGACGTGTTTGTCCAGTCCATGATGATGATTGACAAGTGCACCTGTCCACTCGGCACTGAGTGTTCAGCAGTTTTTGACCAAAGATAGCATAACCCCCATGCCCCACCCTCCCTAGTCACCTGATCATACCCCCAACCACTTTTTTGTTTGTTTGTTTTCCCGGATGAAAAAAAGTCCTCAAAGGGGAAACATTTCGCTGATGTGGAAGAGGTGAAACCAAAAATGGCAGAAGCACTAAAAGGCATCAAAATTGACAAGTTCAAAAACTGTTTTGGCCGGGCTCGGTGGCTCAGCCTGCAATCCCGCGCCTTTGGGAGGCTGAGGTGAGTGGATTGCCTGAGCCCACGGGTTCGAGACCCGCCTGGGCAACTTGGCGAGACCTCATCTCTACATTAAATCAAAAAATGAGCCGGGCGTGGTAGCGCGCGCCTGTAGTTCCAGCTACTTGGAAGGCTGAGGTGGAAGGGTCGTCGAAGCCCAGCAGGTCGAGGCTGCGGTGGCCGGGAGCAGCCACTGCACTCCAGTCTGGGTGACAGAGTGAGACTCCAACTCAAAAAAAAAAAAAAATCAGCCAGGCGTGGTAGCGCATGCCTGTAATTCCGGCTACTTGGAAGGCTGAGGCGGAAGGATCATTGGAGCCCAGCAGGTCGAGGCTGCGGTGGCCGGGAGCGGCCACTGCACTACAGTCTGGGCAACCGAGTGAGACTCCAACTCAAAAAAAAAAGTGTCTCGATAGGTGTATCACATCAAATGGGAGGACTTTGAAGGCGATTGATGTTTAATTAATTTGTTTGTTTGTTTGTTTTTGAGTCGGAGTCTCACTCTGTTGCCCAGGCTGGACTGCAGCGGAACGCTTACTGCAGTCCCTGCAGTGTGAATACCTTCAAGGGCAGATGAAGCTGTGTACGTGAGTGGCACCTTTTGCAAGGCCTAGCCCGGACTGCTGGGAGGTCTCAACACATCACTGTGGGACGTTGCATCACAGTGAAGTTGTGAGTTTCCTTATGAGAAAACAAACAGAACAGATGGGCTCTGGCCACTCATGCAGCCCCGGGCTCTGGAGGCTAGCCCACCTGCGCAGATGCCTCCTGCTAAGTGAAATACACCTCTCTCGTTTCAGGAACTGATGGCCTGTGTAGGGCAGTTCTCCCTGAACTATTGGGATTTCAGAAAGAAGATCAGCAGCTTTCACTTTGCTTAAAAATAACTCCCTGCCGGGCATGGTGGCTCATGCCTGTTAACTCAGCACTTTGGGAGGCAGGGGACAGAGGATGAGAGGACTGCCTAAGCCCACAGGTTTGAGACCAGCCTGGGCAACTTGGCGAGACTTCATCTCTACAATAAATAAAAAAATTAGCTGGGTGTGGTGGTGCACACCTGTAATCCCAGCTACCTGGAAGGCTGAGATGGAAAGATCACCTGAGCCCAGAAGGTAGAGGCTGTGGTGAACCATAATTGTGCCACTGCACTCCAACTTGGGTGACAAAGACTCTGAATAAATAATAATAATAATAACTCCCTAGTTCAGAGACATCTCAACGCTACTAAAAGGCATTCCCAGGCAGACACAGGAAATTCTGACAAAGGAAATCATCTCAACTGAAAAAATACACAGCCCTCATCTCCAGAGCTGTGGCTGGTGGACACATCCTGAAGACACCAGAGAGCTTTTTTCCTGTAGACACACATTCGAACACCTCCAGGGCCGGGAACCACGCCTGGGTCTAGGCCAGGAGTGACTGAACTGACTTCCCTATATCCTGCCTGGGGCTGCAGCATGGGTCTGTAGCAGCTGAGCCCAGAACAGGCTGGAGGACCCGCTCAGCTTTGGGATGTGGATTGTGTCGAGAAGGGAGCGCAGAGCTGCCAGGGAAGAGCCGTATGGCTCACAATTCAATGCTTTATTTCAGAAAGGCTCCAGGTGTTCTGTTGTACACACCACCTGCTACTGAGTGGTCCCAAAAAGGCAAGGCCACTCTACCCCGATCACACCTGTCCCATGCCTGATCACACTTGCTCCACAGCTGATCACGCCAGTTCACACCTGATCACGCCTGCTCCATACTTGATATTGCCTACTCTGTATCTGATCACACCTGAACACACTTGCTCCACACCTGATCACTGCTACTCCACATCTGATCACATCTGCCCCATACCTGATCATGCTTGCTCCACACTTGATCACTCCTACCTTACGCCTGATTACACCCGCTCCACCCCTGATCATGCCTGCTCCACACCTGATGATACCTGTTCCCTCTCACTCACGTTCCCTGGACTACTTAACCAAGAAAGCCAACAGATACCCTGATCCAAGGCTGTTTTTTGTTTTATTTTGTTTTGTTTTGAGTTGGAGTCTCACTCTGTTGCCCAGGCTGAAGTGCAGTGGCATGCCCCTGGCCACCACAGCCTCGACCTGCTGGGTTCCAGCAATCCTTCCGCCTCAGCCTTCCAAGTAGCTGGAACTACAGGCGCGTGCTACCACACCCGGCTAATTTTTGATTTATTGTAGAGATGAAGTCTCGCCAGGTTGTCCGGGCGGATCTCGAACCGGCGGGCTCCCAGAGTGCTGGGATTACGGGTTGAGCCACCGAGCCTGGTCCCAAGGCTGTTTGAAACACATCTGTGACCCAGAGCTTCTGAGACCCTGCCATTCATCCATCTGCTCATTAAGTGTGTCACAAATGGCTAGACATGCCCAGGCTTGCAAGAACAAAATGTCCTTGAGGACACCCCAGCCTGTGCATGACCCAAGAGCAAGTGCCTGGGGTAAGGTGACACATCTGAAGGGCTGACATTGTGGGTGTGCAGGAGCCAGGCGAGGGACATGGAGCCGACTGCCTGGGGTTGGTACCCAGAGAAGTGTCCCAGGAAGGAGGTGCTGGGGCTCGGCCTAGGTGGAGGAAGATGTGCTCATGGAGGGCGGGGGCTGACCAGGAGGGGGAGGCCCGAAGGCCCCGAGGCAGCATGTGGACCCTGAGTTCACTCGTAAGAGACCCATGCCGTTGCCACCATGTTGACTCTGTGCTGCAGGCAAGCAGCTTACACTCTGGCAGAGGGACAAGCAAACACATCAAGTTCCCTGCACAGCCTGGCCCAGGGCACAGCAGGCCTGGGGTCCAGGACAGGGGAAGCCCGGGACATGGGAAGCCCAGGACATGGGAGCCTGTGGTCAGCAGGTGGGAGAGACTTGTGTAAACAGCTAAGGGCAACCATCAAGCAGAGAGCACCACCTCAGAGGGTGACAAGGAGAGGCCTGGGGCTCCGGGTCACAGGGAGAGGCCCGGGTTTCGTCCCTGGAAGAACAGGAAGCCATGGCTCCAAACGGGAAGCAAGATGACCGAGTGGACGTTCTTCAAAAGGCCCACTGTCAGGAAAGAATGAGGCAGGAAGAGGCAGGGGCGAAGCTGGACAGGAAGCGGTTGAATGGGAAGACCGGTGGCAGGGGGACAGAGGAGGGATGGACCTGTAATCTGCGAGGTGTAGGGGTGCCGCCCACAGGGCCCATCGATGCCTCAGCTGCAGGGGTGAGGGGAGAGGCAAGGAGGGCCCAGGGCTCCCCAGGCCTGGCACTGGGTGGACAGAGGCACCGTCTACCAAGATGGTGTCCATGGCGCCACGTCGGGGGTGCAGCAACCAGCGCGAGGCTATGTTTCCACAGGAGGGACGACTCCCAGAGGGTGATGACCTCCAGCACCACGGGGGCAGTTGCGCACCAGGCGGGGCAGAGACTCAGCTCAGGTTGAGAGGGTGTAAAGGGCAGGCAGCAGGCAGGGAGGGGATCAGGGGATGCCCAGGCCCGCAAGGACGGTCACGAGCCCTGGGGTGGGGGACTGAGGTCCTGGCTGACACAGAGCAGGCCACGGGGATGAGTAGGACAGGGGTCCCCACGTCAGAACTGCAGGTTTTGCCCCAAGGGTCAGTGCTAGCCAGGCCCACGGCCCACTGCGGAGTGAGCTTGGTTGTCCAGAAGGTTCTGGAGGGTCAAGGACACATTGGGGAAGAGGAGGAGGAGGCAGGAAGGCAGCTTGCCAGGGACGGGCAGCACCTCTCACGCATCTGTGTCTTTACACCACGAGAAAACAACATGAAAGCCAGGGGAGGAAGCCTTGAGCCTTGGAAGCTGGGCCAGGAATTCCACAACACAATGGCGGCCTCAATCTCGAGGAGCTTCAGGCTGTGACCTGGGTGGGAGGGATGCCGCTGCTGTTTGTTTTCTGGCCCTGCTGCTTTGAGGTCTGGAATCAAGGTCTTTCCTTGACTCCTCGATTGCCTTGATCCTGTGTGTTTGTGGCTTCACACAATGTGTCCAGGCCCGGCAGCTTCCCGGGAGTGGCTCGCATCTGAGGCTGACATCAGTTTTTAAAAATAGCTGACAAAGAACTGTTCTCAGGAGACAGAGACAGTCCCTTGCTCAGAGGACAGTCCCCATGTCAATATGGAAAATAGAGTCGGCCGGCCGACCCTGTTCCTCGTGGCATCTCTCTGGACATGATGTCACCACGTGGCCAGTGGGGCCAGAGCCCAGGCCGCTGCTGTCCTGTCCCCGAGGCCCCTCTGGATGCCTGGGCCTTGCTCTGTCCCCAGGTCACTGAGGAAAGGGAAAGACCATGGAGAATGCCACATTCCAGATTCGGAGACCCCACCCTCCAAGGACCCCCACTGCATCCACACTGGAGAAGAATGGGCCGTGGATGCCGTGCAGTTACCTTCCTCCAACTGGACGTCCCGCCAGAGCATAAGCGTGGCTGTTGCAGAATTTGATGCCTCACTGAGTGTAAATTTAGGATTCTCTTGCGTGGATGCAGCATGCTTCCCCTTACCAATTACACAGATCAGGCAGGTGAGAGCAGCACGCTGTCTGGCCCCAGGCCTTGAAGGTCATGGCAAGTTTCCCAACGTCTCAAGCAAGTCTCAGCTTCCCCATTAAAAACTGGGGACTACTGCACAGGACTTGCTACAACACCCAAACAGGCATGCTTGGCCCCCTCCCTGGCCATACACTCCAGCCACATGGGGCGCTGCTTAAACCTGTCCCAAACCACAGACAGCGCAGCTCTGGGGGAGGGGCTGAGTGGGCTCTTTGCAAGTCTGGCCCTCATGGGGTTGAGAATTGCCGAGTATGCAGGGTGATGCAAAGCCAGCCTCCAACCCAACCCCCCTCCCGCCCCCCGGGGAGCGGAATGGAGGCCTGTTGGTGTCAACAACCCATTATGGGGGATAGTTTAGAAGAGGGACAGAAACGTGCCCACCTCCAAGCTTTTTGCTTTGTCAACTTGTGCTGTGGCTCCTCTAACCCAGTGCCCTTTCTCCAGCATCACCACCCAGCGTGATCTCTTCTTAACTCTTATTTTTTTTTTTTTTTTTTGAGTTGGAGTCTCACTCTGTCACCCAGACTGGAGTGCAGTGGCGCTGGGCTCCGGCGATCCTTCCGCCTCAGCCCTCCGTGTAGCCGAAATTACAGGCCCGCGCCACTACGCCCGGCTGATTTTTTTGATTTATTGTAGAGATGAGGTCTCGCTGCCCAGGTGGGTCTCGAACCCATGGGCTCAGGCAATCCACTCACCTCAGCCTCCCAAAGGCGCGGGATTACAGGCTGAGCCACCGAGCCCAGCTAACTCTTATTTTATTCACTTAGTTATTTTATTTATTTATTTTTTTGAGTTGGAGTCTCACTCTTTCACCCAGACTGGAGTGCAGTGGCCGCTCCCGGCCACCACAGCCTTGACCCGCTGGGCTCCGGCGATCCTTCCGCCTCAGCCTTCCGTGTAGCCAAAATTACAGGCCCGTGCCACTACGCCCGGCTGATTTTTTGATTTATTGTAGAGATGAGGTCTCGCTGCCCAGGTGGGTCTCGAACCCACGGGCTCAGGCAATCCACTCACCTCAGCCTCCCAAAGGCGCGGGATTACAGGCTGAGCCACCGAGCCCGGCTTACTTAGTTATTTTTGAGTCAGAGTCTCACTCTGTCACCCAGGCTGAAGCACAGTGGCACGACCACAGCTCACCGCAGCCTCGACCTGCTGGGCTCAGGCGATTTTTCCACGCCAGCCTTTCAAGTGGTTGGGACTACAGCCACACAGCATCACGCCTGGCTAATTTTTTTTTTTTTTGAGTTGGAGTCTCACTCTGTCACCCAGACTGGAGTGCAGTGGCAGGCTCCCGGCCACCGCAGCCTCAGCCTGCTGGGCTCTGGCGATCCTTCCGCCTCAGCCTTCCAGGTAGCTGGAATTACAGGCACGCACTACCACGCCCAGCTAATTTTTGGTTTATTGTAGAGGTGAGGTCTTGCCAAGTTGCCCAGGCGGGTCTCGAACCCGTGGGCTCAGGCAATCCGCTCGCCTCAGCCTCCCAAAGTGCTGGGATTACAGGCTGAGCCACCGAGTCCGGCTTAACTTTTTTTTTTTTTTTTAATTGTAGAGACGAGGTCTTGCCAAGTTGCCCAGACTGGTCTCGAACCACGGGGCTCAGGCATCCTCTCACCTTCGCCTCCCAAAGTGCTGGGATGACAGATGTGAGCCACCACGTCTGGCACTTTTAAAAAAAGTATATTTCTATTAAGAAAGAATGATCTGTGTCATGCCTCTGCAAACAGAGTGGACTTCTGGTGGCCTGGTCACTCACTCGCCCTAGATGGCTGAGGACAGGGCAAGCCATGTGTGTGTTGGGAGTCCTCTGCTAAGTCACCCTGGTCACAACCCCCGATCCATCCTTCACCTGTCTTCCCGCGACCCCTGCACCCCTTCAGCACATTCTGACTCCTCCGACCTCCCACCTGCCTCACTGACCCACAGACAGGCTGGAGGTTACATCCAGGCCGTGTGCAGAGGCTAGGGAACCTCAGCTCTCAAGTGTAGTCAAATGTTTTCCCTAAATGGGCGTGCAACATAGACAGCGCACGTGTGAAATGCACATTCCCCAGTGCTCGCCTTGATGGGGAATGGTGCAGGGAAATTCACCCCAAATCTGGCATTTTGCCTCAGTGTCTCTCTCAAGCGGCCTCCTCCCTCAGTTAAAATCACCAGCTGTGGGTGTTGGAGGAGGTAGTCTCGACCAGCATTATACAACACAATGCCTGTCTCTCTCGGTCATTCAGCCTCCAGGGAGAACTGTTTGCAAGTCGTTCTGTGCCCCCACCCATTCATTCTCCCAGTCATCTGTGACCCCCCCCCAATAAAATTCCTCTTCTCCCTCCCCCCATAACCTGTTTTACCAGAATGGGAGCTCCCGTCCTTTTGGTAACCTCCAGGATATTGAAGTTTCTGTAACTCACTGGGAAGTTGGGTCTTCAATCTGAGAGCTCTGTGTCTACACGATAAAGACATGGGAAGCCGGGCTCGGTGGCTCAGCCTGTAATCCCGTGCCTTTGGGAGGCTGAGGTGAGTGGATTGCCTGAGCCCGCGGGTTCGAGACCTGCCTGGGCAACTTGGTGAGACCTAATCTCTACAATAAATCAAAAATCAGCCGGTCTTTGATGCAGCACGCGCCTGTAATTCCGGCTACTTGGAAGGCTGAGGCGGAAGGATCACCGGAGCCCAGTGGGTTGAGGCTGCGGTGGCCGGGAGCGGCCACTGCACTCCAGTCTGGGCGATGGAGTGAGACTCCAACTCGAAAAAACAAAACAAAACAAAAACACATGGGAATGCCTTTTCTCCTATTCATCAAATCTGCCTCATGTTGCTATGGTCTAAGCAATGCTCAGCTGCTCCCCTTGATACCAGTAAATCAAAGGGGCAGGGAACTGGTAGGAAGTTTGTTTCTGAGTTCGAATCCAGGGAGAAGAGTCAGACTCCAGGTCTTTCTAAAATGGTTCTGCTCACCCTTCAGGCCTTGTAGTCCACTTTTACAGTCCTGAGTTGTTGGTACCTATACATTAGCCACGTGGCCAGCAGAGTATTGTATAGAACTTAAGTTACAGCTGCATTTTACATTTAGTTAGTGACACAGAGTAAAGAAAGTTTACAAGGCCTAAGCTTATCATGCATTGCAAAAGTTATGCAAATCAATTACATTGATAATGTATAGTTCGCAGAAAGAGAGTAAATAGGGATTTACATCTTTGGTCCTAGTCTGCAGGGAGGTCAAGAATCCCCTGAAGCTACTTACTGGGATTGTATAGAAGAAGACAAAGAGAGTCTCAGTAATGTGTTTAGGAATGTGCAGGAGTGCTTGAATTCCTGCCATGCCCTTCTGTGGCAATATGGAGAGACATTGGTGGGTCTTTATCCGTGCTAGTGACTTTTCAGGGAGAATTGAGGGGCTGATAGTGGCCATGCCCCCTGTTAGATCACACTCCCAAGAGTGTGCTATCTGGTGTGAGACCTGGTGCAGTGTGAAAGATGCAAAGAGGCCAGACTCAGTGGTTCAAGCCTGTAATCCCAGCACTTTGGGAGGCCGAGGTGAGAGGATTGCCTGAGTCCATGGTTTGAGAACAGCCTGGGCAACTTGGGGAAACCTCATCTCTACAATAAATTTTTTTTAAAAAATTGCCAGGCATGGTAGTGAGCACCTGTAGTTTCAGCTACTTGGAAGGCTGAAGTGGAAAGATAACCTGAGCCCAGCAGGTTGATGCTGGGGTGGTCGTGAGCGTGTCACTGCACTACTGGGCTACTGAGTTAAGACTCCAACTCCAAAAAAAAAAAAAAGAAAGATGCAAAGAATTGCACAGAAGTTAGATTGGAAAATACAATTTATTTAGAAAGTAAATGAGAGAGAGAGAGAAAGAGAAAGAGATTCATCTCCCCAATGTAGGGAAGGAGGCCAAAGCCAGGAAACATGGTGACAGCCATAGCTCAAAGAGCACATGGCCACACCATAGCTTAGCAAGGCAATGGCGGCTGACTGCTCATAGTTGAGTCCTTTTAATCCTTCCCTTTGATGGGGAAGGTCACTGAGGTGACTGAGTGGTGGTCTGTTCCACATTATCACAAAGGGGCAGGTAAGCACAGGCACTAACATCAGGTGATAGACAGCAGGCAGAAGGGTGAGTCAGTCACATGATTGCTGCCATGGTGGTGGGGTCTGTCTGTGTCATGAAGGTCACAAAGTGCTTCTTATTAGGTTAACCTGGTCCTTATGGGTGGAGGCAAATACCTGGAATAGAAAAACTAATTAGCTGGGCTCTGTGGCTCAATCCTAGCACTTTGGGAGGCCAAGGTGAGAGGATTGCCTGAGCTCAGGGGTTTGAAACCAGCCTGGACAACTTGGCAGGACCTCATCTCTACAATAAATCAAAAAATTAGCTGTACTCCCACCTACTTGGAAGGCAGAGGCGAAAGACCATCTGAGCCCAGCAGGTTGAGGCTGCGGTGGCTGTGAGGATGCCACTGCACTCCAGCCTGAGTGACAGAGTGAGACTCTAACTCAAAAAAAAAGAAAAGCTAATTAGTACAAAACAAGCTGGGGAGGGGTATTGTGAAACAATTACCAAGAGCTGCCTCTGAGAAACCAGTTCTGTCCTTGGCTAGTGATTAGAGGGTGAGTTAAGTGTTCTGCTAGAAAGACATGAGATTTAGGCAATGTTAAAATGACTGCTCAGCCGGGCTCGGTGGCTCAGCCTGTAATCCCGCGCCTTTGGGAGGCTGAGGTGAGTGGATTGCCTGAGCCCGCGGGTTCGAGACCCGCCTGGGCAGCGAGACCTCATCTCTACAATAAATCAAAAAAATCAGCTGGGCATGGTAGCGCATGCCTGTAATTCCGGCTACTCGGAAGGCGGAGGCGGAAGGATCGCCGGAGCCCAGCAGGAGAGGCTGCGGTGGCCGGAAGCGGCCACTGCACTCCAGTCTGGGCGACAGAGTGAGACTCCAACTAAAAAAAAAAAATAAAAAAAATAAAATGACTGCTCATTGGGTATATTCAATTCATGTTATGTTCTTTCACCCCCACAATGACTTTTCACGTTTGTGCAAACCCATGGAACCCACTCCCGGGTCACACGGAGAGCTACTGTCCACACGGTGGCTGCGGCCACATGCTGCTGTCTAATCTTCACTGGGCAAAATTCAGTTCCTCTGCAGCTGATCAACTGCAAGTGCACCAGGACCACATGTCCTGGGCTGCCCTGTCTTCTGCAGCTCTGGACATTCAATCATCCCAGGAAGTGCCACAGGATAGCCTCATTCTAGGACATTTCCTAAGTTCCCACAGTATGGCTCCTTCCTGCATCCTGATGAAGCCTCCCTACCATGTGGAAGACCCACCCCAGTGTTCCCCCTCCTCATCCCAGCGCTTCCCCTTCCCCACCCCAGGGAGACTTGCCTCAGGACTGCCTCCTCCCCACCCCAGGACTGACTCTATCCCCATCCCAGGGAGACTGGCCTGCCCCCTCCTTCCTCATCCCAGGGGAGACCCACTCCAGGGCTGTTCCCTCCCCACCCCAGGGCTCCCCCCTCTACCCCAGGGAGACTCATCCAAGGGTTACCCCTTCCTCACCCCAGGGAGACCCACACCAGGCCTGTCCCCTCCCTCCCCAGCGCCGCTGCCTCTGTTGCAGTCTGGCATTGCATGTACAATGCGGGCTGATGAATGGCCCAAAGCACCCATGTGCTCACCCCAAAACCCGATATTACGGTTTGAGAAACGCTCGGCTGCTCCCCTTGATACTGATCAATTAAAGGGGCAGGGAACTGGTAGAAAGAAGTTTATTCAGAACCAGACTTGAGGTCTTTCTAAAATTGTTCAGCTCTCCCTCCAGGTTTTTACAGTTCACTTTTATAAGTCCAGAGTCGTTGGCACCTATGCATTAGCCACATGACCTTCGGAGCATTGTATAGAACTTGAGTTTCAGTGGAATTTATCAAAAGAGACATTTTTCGGTCCAGACTTCCTGGTGCCAGGTATCAGAGGTATCTCATAGCTTTTATCAGCAGGACCCATCAGAAGCCTTAATCAAGCTTGCCATGGAGTAAAGGGAGTTTATAAGACCTAAGACATCACGCGTTATGCAAAAGTTATACAAAGTCACAAGATACTATATTATACAAACATGACCACTCAGAGAAAGGGAATCAATAGGGATTTGCATCTTTCAGTTGACTGGGCATAGACTACAGGGAAAGGATCCCCGAAGCTAGTTACTGCGAGTGCACAGGAGATAGGGGAAAGCCCACCTTGTATTAGCGCTCAGGAATATTGTTCAGGAATGCACAGGAACACTTGAGCCCTTGCCATGCCCCTCTCCAGGGACTGTGGCAATATGGACGGACATGAACAGGTCTCTGTGTCATGGCGAGTGTGCCCCCTTGCTGTGAGTGCAAGTTCTGCTGCTTGTGGCTTGCAGGTGAAATAAACAAACAGGCAATTTAGTGGATGGAAGGTGACTTTATTCCAAAAGCCGACAGACGCGGAAATGGTCAGGCTCATGCTTCAAGGAAACCATTTCAAATTTTAGGCTGAAGGCCAGGTGCAGTGGCTCACACCTGTCATCCCAGCACTTTGGGAGGATTGCTTGTGCCCAAGAGTTTGAGACCAGCCAGGGCAACATAGCAAAACTTCTCTACAAAAAAAAAATTCTTAAGAATTAACCCTTGCTGGGCGCGGTGGCTCAGCCTGTAATCCCGAGCCTTTGGGAGGCTGAAGTGAGTGGATTACCTGAGCCCGCAGGTTTGAGACCCGCCTGGGCAGTTTGGAGAGACCTCATCTCTACAATAAATCAAAAATCAGCCGGGCGTGGTAGCGTGTGCCTGTAGTTCCAGCTACTTGGAAGGCTGAGGCGGAAGGATCGCCGGAGCCCAGCAGGTCGAGGCTGTGGTGGCCCGGAGCGGCCACTGCACTCCAGTCTGGATGACGGAGTGAGACTTCAACTCAAAAAAAAAAAGGCCGGGCTCGGTGGCTCAGCCTGTAATCCCAGAACTTTGGGAGGCCGAGGTGAGTGGACTGCTTGAGTCCGCGGGTTCAAGACCCGTCTTGGCAACTTGACGAGACCTCAACTCTACAACAAATCAAAAATCAGCCGGGTGTGGTAGCGCGCGCCTGTAGTTCCAGCTACTGGGAAGGCTGAGGCAGAAGGATTGCCAGAGTCCAGTGGGTGGAGGCTGCGGTGGCCGGGAGCGGCCATTGCACTCCAGTCTGGGTGACAGAGTGAGACTCCAACTCAAAAAAAAAAAAAAAAAAAGAATTAACCCTTAGCTGGGCTTGGTGGCTCAGCCTGTAATCCCAGCACTTTGGGAGGCTGAGGTGAGTGGATTGCCTGAGCCCATGGATTTGAGACGCGCCTGGGCAACTTGGCGAGACCTCATCTCTATAGTAAATCAAAAAATTAGCCGGGCGTGGTAGTGAGTGCCTGTAGTTCCAGCTACTTGGAAGGCTGAGGCAGAAGGATTGCCACAGCCCAGCAGGATGAGGTTGCAGTGGCCGGGAACGTGCCACTGTCCTCTAGTCTGGGTGACAGAGTGAGACTCCCAACTCAAGAAAAATAAAAAAGAATTAACCCTTTTTTCTATTTCCACTTTTTTTTTGTTTGAGTCAGAGTCACACTTTGTTGCCCAGACTGAAGTACAGTGTCATGCTCATGGCCACTGCAGCCTTGACTTGCTGGGCTCAGGTGATCCCTCCACCTCAGTCTTCCAAGTAGCTGGAACTACAGGCACATGCCACCATGCCTGGCTAAATTTTTGATTTATTGTAGAGATGAGGTCTCGCCAAATTGCCCAGACTGGCTTTGAACCCATGGGCTCAGGTAATCCTCTCACCTCGGCCTCCCAAAGGGCTGGAACTATAGGCATGAGCCACGCACCCAGTCTCACTTTTTTTTAAGTCAGGATCTCACTCTGTCACCCACCCAGTGGGACTCTCAAGGTCACCGCAGCCTCAATCTCCTGGGTTCAGGCCATCCTTCCATCTCAGCCTCCTGAGTAGCTGGGACTACAGGCGTGTGCTGCCACACCTGACTAATTTTTTTATTTCTGTTGTAGAGACTAGGTCTTGCTATGCAGTCTAGGCGGGTCTCCAACTCCTGGGAGAAAGTGATCCTCCCCCCTCAGCTTCCCAAAGTGCTGGTGTTAGATATCTGAAAGGGCATAACATGGATTTAATACACCCAGTGAGCAATCTAAATCTCATGTCTTTTTAGCAGTCATGCAACTCACCCTCTAATCACTAGCCAAGGACAGAACCAGTTTCTCAGTGGTAGTGCTTGACAATTGTTTCACAACCCCACTCCATTCCCAACATGTTTTGTACTAATTAGCTTTCTTTTTGTTTGTTTGTTTGTTTTTGAGTCAGAGTCTCACTCTGTTGCCCAGACTGGAATGCAGTGGCATACTGACGGCCACCGAAACCTTGACCTGCTGGGCTCAGGTGATCCTTCCACCTCAGCTTTCCAAGTAGCTGGGACTACAGTCACGTGCCAAGTGCCACCGTGCCCAGCTAATTTTTTTTTTTTTTTTTGAGTTGGAGTCTCACTCTGTCGCCCAGACTGGAGTGCAGTGGCCGCTCCCAGCCACGGCGGCCTCGACCTGCTGGGCTCTGGCGATCCTTCCACCTCAGCCTTCCGAGTAGCTGGAATTACAGGCATGCGCTACCACGCCTGGCTGATTTTTTGATTTATTGTAGAGATGAGGTCTCGCTGCCCAGGCGGGTCTCAAACCCGTGGGCTCAGGCAATCCACTCACCTCAGCCTCCCAAAGGCGCGGGATGACAGGCTGAGCCACCGAGCCCGGCGTTTTTTTTTTTTTTTTTTTTTTAATTTATTGTAGAGATGAGGTCTCGCCAAATTACCCAGGCTGGTCTCGAACCCGTGGACTCAGACAATCCTCCCACATCAGCCTCCCAAAGTGCTGGGTTTATAGGCTTGAGACACCCACATTTGGCCTAATTAGCTTTTCTATTCCAAGTATTTGCCTCCACCCATAAGACCCACGTTAACCTAATCAGTCCTTTGTGACCTTCATGACACAGACAGACTTCACCACCATGGCAGCAGTCATGTGACTGACCCACCCATCTGCCTGCTGTCCATCACCTGATGTCAATGCCAGCGTTTCCCCGCCCCTTCGTAATAATGTGGAGCAGACCACCGCTCAGTTACCTTAATGACCTTCCCCATCAAAGGGAAGGATTAAAAGGACTCAATCATGAGCAGCCAGTCACCATTGCTTTACTAGACTCTGGTGCGACCATGTGCTCTTTGAGCTGTGGCCGCTGCCATGTTTCTTAACTTTAGTTCCCTCCCCATCCTTGGGGAGATGAATCTGATAGAGACCCACTAATGTCCATCTGTGTTGCCGCAGCCCCTAGAGAACGACACTCCCAGTGGATAGTTTCAGGGGATCCTTGATTTCCCTGCAGATTATAACCAAAGATGTAATCCCTTCCCTTCTTAGTAATCATAGGTTTGAACAATATGGTATCAATATAATCGTAAGTCTTGTGTTTTGCATAATTTTTTTAAACTTTTTTTTTTTTTTGAGTTGGAGTCTCACTCTGTCACCTAGGCTAGAGTGCAGTGGCCGTTCCCAGCCACCGCAGCCTTGACCTGCTGGGCTCCGGTGATCCTTCCGCCTCAGCCTTCCAAGTAGCTGGAACTATAGGCGTGCGCTACCATGCCCAGCTACTTTTTTTTTTTTTCGAGTTGGAGTCTCACTCTGTCACTCAGACTGGAGTGCAGTGGCCGCTCCCGGCCACCGCAGCCTTGACCTGCTGGGCTCCGGCGATCCTTCCGCCTCAGCCTTCCAAGTAGCCAGAATTATAGGCATGTGCTACCATGCCCGGCTGATTTTTTGATTTATTGTAGAGATGAGGTCTCGCCTGCCCAGGCAGGTCTCGAACCCGTGGGCTCAGGCAATCCACTCACCTCAGTCTCCCAAAGGCGCGGGATTATAGGCTGAGCCACTGAGCCCAGCTAAATTTTTTTTTAATTAATCAATTAATTTGTTTTTGAATTGGAGTCTCACTCTGTCACCCAGACTGGAGTGCAGTGGCCATTCCCGGCCACCACAGCCTCCACCTGCTGGGCTCAGGCGATCCTTCCGCCTCAGCCTTCCAAGTAGCTGGAACTACAGGCACACACTACCACACCCGGCTAATTTTTGATTTATTGTAGAGATGAGGTCTCGCCAAGTTTCCCAGGTGGGTCTCGAACCCGCGGGTTCATGCAATCCACTCACCTCAGCCTCCCAAAGCACTGGGATTACAGACTGAGCCACCAAGCCCGGCTTGGTGTGTGTTTCTTTTATGTCATTTTATGTTTTCCTGTGTTGCTGTCTCCCTTTGTGTAGTATTTATATAGGCAGCAAACCCCCCCACGAGAATAGGGAATTCCACTTTTATGAACCCAGACTCTGGTCTGGATCAGAGATAAGAGGTACTCTTCCCTTCGGTCTGTGCAAACAGATTCCCTTAGGTGACTGAGGGACTTGCGAAGGTGTTGGGGATCAACTCCCATGACGTGTAAGGGCCTCACAGGGACCTCTCCAGTCTAGTCATAAAAGACTCTGCAGGCTCCGGAGGGCCCCAGGCTTGATCAGACGCTCAGCAAACCTGAATCAAGGCCAGATCCTGGGAACAGTGATGAGAGGGTTGGAAAAGTTTCTAGAGGCAGAGTGCCAGGAAGCTGAAAGGGGCTCCCGATGTTCCCAAGAACTGCCCCATTCAGGGAGAGTGCATAAGGGTTGGTCACCCAGCGCCCTGGGACCCCTTGACGCTCTCATCACCCTGAGGGAAAACAGAGACATGTAAGAGGCAGGGAGATGTCTGGCGGTGTCACGGCCAATAGGAGCTGCCTCTGCAAACAGCACATTTTGACCCAGAACACCTAGTGCTGTCCAGAGGCGGGGATTGCTTGCCGTTGTACCCCATGTCTACACTATCCTCAAATGTAAACCTACTCTGTCTGGCTTCCTACATCTTGTTTCTCCTGACCCTTCAACACTGTTAAAATTCCTGTCTTCAGCTGGGCTCGGTGGCTCAGCCTGTAATCCTGCACCTTTGGGAGGCTGAGGTGAGTGGATTGCCTGAGCCTGTGGGTTCGAGACCCGCCTGGGCAGCGAGACCTCATCTCTACAATAAATCAAAAAATAAGCCGGGTGCAGTAGCGCGCACCTGTAATTCTGGAAGGCTGAGGCGGAAGGATCGCTGGAGCCCAACAGGTCGAGGCCATGGTGGCCGGGAGCAGCCACTGCACTCCAGTCTGGGCGACAGAGTGAGACTCCAACTCAAAAAAAAAAAAAAAAAAAATTCCTGTCTTCTTGATGTCAAAAATGTGCAAAAGTTGTCTGCTGTGTATGTGAAATACTACTGGTTATCTTGAATTCTTTCCTGGCACCACATCCTCTCCCTTCCTTAGTGTGCATTCTCTTTCATGGATTCTGAACTTTAATCTAATTCACCTGTAAAGGAACATAGAAATATCTCTTATATGCTACTTAGCCTTTTGCTAACTCAGCACAAATTGATGCTAACCTTGGAGGAAGTAATTTTGTAGTCTTCCTCTGTTAACTAAGGAACTGAATAGACTATTCTTATTTTCAGGTTAGTTGGAGGTGAATTTGTTTCTAAAGGTTTAGGCCTTGACTAAGGTTGTAATCAACTGTTTGTAAAACTCTTGGGAAGTCTCTCAGAGGAGTATGTATATGCTAAGCCCTTACTTTATTTAATTTTTTATTTTTATTTTTTGAGTTAGAGTCTCACTCTGACACCTAGGCCGGGGTGCAGCGGCATGCTCAGGGCCACCGCAGCCTCAACCTGCTGGACTCAGGCAAATCCTTCCACCTCAGCCTTCCAAGTAGCTGGAACTACCGGCACACACTATCACGCCCAGGTAATTGATATATTGTAGAGACAAGGTCTCACCAAGTTGCCTAGGCTGGTCTTGAACCCCTGGGCTCAGGCAGTCTTCTCCCCTCAGTCTCCCAAAGTTCTGGGTTTACAAGCTTGAGTCACTGTGCCTGGCCAAGCCCCTACTGTAAAACTTAGTGTAAACAACACCACTACTTGTTCTTTTGGCTATGCCTGACTAGCACCCATCTTATAAGACCAGTAAAACATTAAATGCTAAATTTCATACGAAAATACTTTGCTGGATATAATGAGGCATGGTAACTGGCCATTTCCACCTTATTAAGTCACCTTGCTAAGCCCAGTGCTTTTCCCGTGGGACAGGTAGAATACTAGACACACTCTGTGGTGCGTAGTGTGAGATCTGATCACTCTCATCTAATTGTCCACACTTCACAACTAAGACCGTAATTTAGTAAAACATAAAGGGTTTTGTTGTTGTTGTTGTTTGTTTTGAATAAGAATCTCACTCTGTCATCCAGGCTGGAGTGCAGTAGCATGCTCACGGCCACTGCAGCCTCAACCAGCTGGGCTCAGGTGATCCTTCCGCTTCACCCTTCCAAGTAGCTGGAACTACAGGCATCCACCACCACACTTGACTAAACTTTTTTGATTTCTTGTAGAGATGAGGTCTTGCCAAGTTGCCCAGGCTGGTCTCAAACTCGTGGACTCAGGCAATCCTCTCACCTCGGCCACCCAAATTGCTGGGATTATAGGCGTGAGCCACCATACCTGGCCTGTATAAAGGGTTTTTAACAAATTTGTCTGTTCATAATTTAAAATAAGGAGGAACAGATCATTTCACGTCTATGCGGTCTGTTCACTATAAAATGGTTTTGTGCCAGACTATTTTGAAGGCATTATTGGAAAGTCCTGGAGCAGAGGAAACCCTCAGGGAGGGCTGGGGACACTCAGTTTAGAAGAAACCATCAAGCCAGGCTCGGTGGCTCAGCCTGTAATCCTGCACCTTTGGGAGGCTGAGGTGAGTGGATTGCCTGAGCCCGCGGGTTCGAGACCCGCCTGGGCAAATTGGTGAGACCTCATCTCTACAATAAATTTAAAAAACTAGCTGGACATGGTAGCGCGCCCCTGTAGTTCCAGCTACTTGGAAGGCTGAGGTGGAAGGGATCACCGGACCCCAGCAGATCGAGGCTGCGGTGGCCGGGAGCATGCCACCGCACTCCGTTCTGGGCAACAGAGTGAGACTCCAACTTAAAAAAAAAGCCGGGCTCTGTAGCTCAGCCTGTAATCCCTTGCTTGAGGAGACTGAGGTGAGTGGATTGCCTGAGCCCGCGGGTTCGAGACCCGCCTGGGCAACTTGGCGAGAGCTCATCTCTACAATAAGTCAAAAATGAGCCGGGTGTGGTAGCGCACGCCTGTCTTTCCAGCTACTCGGAAGGCTGAGGCGGAAGGATCGCCGGAGCCCAGCAGGTCGAGGCTGCGGTGGCCGGGAGCGGCCACTGCACTCCAGTCTGGGCAACAGAGTGAGACTCCAACTCAAAAAGAAAAGAAAATGCATTGCATAAGTGTTCAAAGGCAAAATTCTGGTTATTATTTTGTTTCAGAATTTTCCTGTGAGGAATGCAGGGCGAAAGTGCTCAAAGGCAAAATTATGCGTTTTCAAGGAATGTGAGTAAGAAAATGGGTAATACCCAACTGTACGCTCAGACACTATGTTTGAACAGATTTTTAAAAATTAGAGCAAGTCAGAATTACGTGATTTAAAATTAAAAAGTTAGTACATTATTATAATCAAATTTGAACTCAATACAACTTAGCAGATAATGAGGTTTGGAAAAAAGAAATGGGACTTTGTGCTTTAATACTATTTGGCAATTAAATTCATGTTGTAGACATGAAGAGAAATGATCAGAAGTTCCACAGGTAGGGGCATTTAAAAAATTATTTCACTACTTTGCGAACAAGACTATATCCTATGGGATATTGAATACCCAGCTCCAGAATCTTGAATCAGGACTATGAATTCCAAACTCCCAATTACAAAAAAACTTCTGAGGTTCTCAGCAACGGAGACATTAAGGAAAAAGACAAGGACTCCAGGATGAGCACCAGCAAGATAAAAACCAAGCAGACCTATTGGCCATTGCCACTAGTGGCAAAGTTCCAACCTCCCAACAGACACCCGGAAGAGACCTACTAAGGGAGATAATATTTGCTGTTATGGATACAGTCAGTCTGGGCACTTGAAGAACAATTGTCCTCAACGGCCTGAGCCCCCAGGACCTTGTCCGACATGCAGACTAGAAGGCCACTGGAAGAGCCGGTGCAGCCTCTCCTGAAGGGGCGGGGGAACACCTAGCTGGCAATGATGGCCACTGACTGAAGGGGCCTGAGGACCACGGCCCAGTCTAGTGATCTGTTTGCCCTCACCCCAGAGAATCCCTGGGTCTGTACGGATGTGGCTGGGGTCTAAATTAATGTCTTGAGTAATACTGAGGCTAAGTTTTCGGCTCTTGTGTTTATACTGAACCTCTTACTCCTGATACTTGCTTCCCAGTAGGAGTTGAGGGTGTTCCAAGAGTTAGATGTTTCACCTAACCTCTAGTTAGAAGTTACTAAAAGATTAATTCAAATTATGAATGTAAAAGGTTATCTATGAAAAAAGTAAAAAGAAAGCACCCAAAAAGCAAAGGAAAGGTATAAAAAGGTTGTTGTCGTGAAAGTATGTTTTTGGTAAAAAAAAAAGGATATAATGAAAAATAATAATTTTGTCTAGGAAAGGACCTCTTATGGTAAATTTTTGTCCTATAATGGAGTGAATAGTTATCTGAAAGAAAGTACAGGACAAAAATAGAAGTATCAAGTATATAAAAAATGATATAAGCAGAGCTGGGCTCGGTGGCTCAGCCTGTAATCCCGCACCTTTGGGAGGCTGAGGTGAGTGGATTGCCTGAGCCCGCGGGTTCGAGATCCGCCTGGGCAACTTGGCGAGACCTCATCTCTACAATAAATCAAAAATTAGCTGGGCGTGGTAGTGCGCGCCTGTAGTTCTAGCTACTTGGAAGGCTGAGGTGGAAGGATCGCCAGAGCCCAGCATGTCGAGGCTGTGGTGGCCGGGAGCGGCCACTGCACTCCAGTCTGGGCGACAGAGTGAGACTCCAACTAAAAAAAAAAATGATATAAGCATATCAAAGATGGTATGTGGAAGGTTTGTGGAAAGAAATGTGTGAAAGGAATTCTATGAACAGTTTAGTTTGCAAAAAAAAAAAAAAATATATATATATATATATATATAGTTATACCTATAAATTTACCATTAATATCAATCACTGATGTCAGGCCAAAACACCATTACATCAAAGTAGCAATATATATTTTTAAAACCACGAATCTATCAATCCTTCGCAAGTAACTACAATGTTAAAAATCGGAGACTGGGCTTGGTGGCTCACGCCTATAATCCCAGCATTTTGGAAGGCCGTGGTGGGAGGATTGCCTGAGCCCCAGGGTTTGAGACCAGCCTGGGCAACTTAACGAGACCTCATCTCCACAGTAAATCAAAAAAAACAGCTGAGCATGAAGTGTGTGCCTGTAGTTCTAGCTACTTGGAAGGCTGAGGCAGAAGCATCACCTGAGCCCAGCAGGTCGAGGCTGCGGTGACCATGAATGGGTCACTGCACTCCAGCCTGGGTGACAGAGTGAAACTCCAACTGAAAAAAAAAAAAAATCAGTAAAATAGAATGACTTCATTTTGTCTGAGCCTATTGGCCTATTGGTTAAATATCATTTCTGTTAAAAACTTTAAAATGTAAAACTTTGCTTCTGTAATACTTTTTGTACTTAAGTTGTCAGCAAACTTATGTCTTTAAGTTCGAACTGTTAAAGGTTTATGTCAGATTAGTCACATATATCATCAAGTTAGCTAAAATCTAAAAGGTCTAAAAGGTGTCATTGAGAGCAAGTGACTAACAACTTTAAAATCTTCCAGAATGCTTATTAAAAGCTTGTGTCAAGTCGGGCTCAGTGGCTCAGCCTGTAATCCCACGCCTTTGGGAGGCTGAGGTGAGCGGATTGCCTGAGTCCGCGGATTCGAGACCCGCCTGGGCAGACGAGACCTCATCTCTACAATAAAAAAAAAAAAATTAGCCGGGCGTGGTAGCGCGCGCCTGTAATTCCGGCTACTTTGAAGGCTGAGGCGGAAGGATCGCCGGAGCCCAGCAGGTCGAGGCTGCGGTGGGCAGGAGCGGCCACTGCACTCCAGTCTGGGCGACAGAGCAAGACTCCAACTCAAAAAAATAAAACGAAAACAAAACAAAAAACAACAGGCGCCGGGCTCGGTGGCTCAGCCTGTAATCTCGCGCCTTTGGGAGGCTGAGGTGAGTGGATTGCCTGAGCCCACGGGTTCGAGAACCGCCTGGGCAGTGAGACCTCATCTCTACCATAAATCAAAAAATCAGCCGGGCGTGGTAGCGCATGCCTGTAATTCCGGCTCCTCGGAGGCTGAGGTGGAAGGATCGCGGAGCCCAGCAGGTCGAGGCTGCGGTGGCCGGGAGTGGCCACTGCACTCCAGTCTGGGCGACAGAGCAAGACGCCAACTCAAAAAAAAAAAAAACCAACCAAATAAAACTTGTGTGGAGCTGGGCTCGGTGGCTCAGCCTGTAATCCCGCGCCTTTGGGAGGCTGAGGTGAGTGGAATGCCTGAGCCCGTGGGTTCGAGACCAGCCTGGGCAACTTGGCGAGACCTCATCTCTACAATAAATCAAAAATTAGCCGGGCGTGGTAGCGCGCGCCTGTAGTTTCAGCTACTTGGAAGGCTGAGGCCAAAGGATCGCCGCCGTCCAGCAGGCGAGGCTGTGGTGACCAGGAGCAGCCACTGCACTCCAGTCTGGGCAACAGAGTGAGACTCCAACTCAAAAAAAAAAAAAAAAAACAACAAACTTGTGTGCTTATAAGGATTGCTAATCCAGTATAAGGCTGCTAGCAAAATCAGGGTTAATTACATAAACTGAGCTATTAAAAACCAAATAAATTTATAACTTCTTTGTTTAAAGTATTGCCAATTATTTTTGTTTAAATTTTCAGAGTCAAAAGAAAAATCTTTTTTTTTTTTTTTTTTTTCGGTGTTGGAGTCTCACTATATCGCACAGGTTAGAGTGCAGTGGCATACTCACGGCCACCAAGCCTTGACCCACCAGGCTCAGGTGATCCTTTCACCTAAGCCTTCCAAGTAGCTGGAACTACAGGTACACGTCATCATGCCTGACTAACTTTTTAAAAATTTATTATAAGCCGGGCTCGGTTGCTCAGCCTGTAATCCTGCGCCTTGGGAGGCTGAGGTGAGTGGATTGCCTGAGCCCGCAGGTTCGAGACCCTCCTGGGCAACTTGGTGAGACCTCATCTCTACAATAAATTAAAAAATTAGCTGGGCGTGGTAGCACACAGCTGTAGCTCCAGCTACTTGGAAGGCTGAGGTGGAAGGATCGCCGGAGCCCAGTAGGTCGAGGCTGCGGTGGCTGGGAGCGGCCACTGCACTCCAGTCTGGGCAACACAGTGAGATTCCATCTCAAAAAAAAAAAGAATATTTTTATAGAGATGAGATCTCACCAAATTGCCCAGGCTAGTCTCAAACCCCTGAGCTCAGGCTATTCTCTCAGCTCGGCCTTCCAAAGTGCTGGAATTATAGGCATGAGCCAC